>JAVSCE010020390.1:0-61128 GCA_032199065.1 Smutsia gigantea | reverse complement strand
GGCCTGTCACTACTGGGGTGTGGACTGGGCCGATGGCCCGATTCCACGGGAGCATGCCCGTGCCAACCCTGCCAGCCTGCGTCTCCCGCCGCCAGCACACTCCACCTGCAGTCGCGTGGGACTTTGTTCAGTCCCCACACCGCCGTGCCCTCTGGAGCTGCGGGCTCTTTTGGCACGTGCTCACCCCTTTAAGGCGGCACAGGACCTTCCCACAAAGCCCGAGGGCCTGGCTGACTCCCAGGAATTCCTCGGAGGCCAGCTTGGTCTCAGCTCCTGCTCTAAGCCCATGCTCACCCCTGAGCCCAGTTCGGGGCCCTTTCTTTAAGCTGTGATCTCCACTGGGCGATTAGCCTCTCCAGGACAGTGACCTTGTGTTATTTTCCATGGACAGTGCCTGGCGCAGAGTCAGCGAGCCTCAAATGGCTGCTGGTGGCCTGAGTGTGTGAGTGAGGGACAAAGCCTGGAGCTGCTGGCTTCAGCCAGACCCGGAGGCAGGGGACTTACGTATTCTTTGGACGGGTCGCCGATGCTGCCGTTGGTGGCTGGGGCGGTGGGCTCGGCGCCCTCTGGCTTTCCCTGCTGCGGCCCCTCCTCCTTGGGCAAGCCGCCCTGCCCGGGGAGGGCCACTTCTCCCACACCCAGTGCTTCGCTCTTATATTGCTTGATAAATTCTTCCATCAGTTTCAACTCATTCTCCAAAAGTCCGCGGCAGCGAGAGGGGTCCTGGTCATAGATGGGCAGCTGGTGCATGAGCTGGCAGCGGCGGTAATAGGCGCCCTCAGTGCCCGTCACCGGCTGCTTCTCCTTTGGGATGAGCTCCATGTACTGCAGGCCCTAGGGAGGGGGGGATAAACCAACTGATTCTCCAGCACCAGGCAGAGATCTGAGCATTGGTGATGTTTCCAGCTTCTTCAGGTCTTTGCCGAACCCAGGGACTCTCAAGGAAGAAAAGCTGTGAGTTTTGGTAACACTCGAGAGAGGCCTAAATAAGCATTCATTGTCCCCACATTCACGTTCCCGATGAACATGGTGTCATTTAAGTAGGTGTTCCTTTCAGATGTGTTGGCTTTGCCATGTGGATCTTTTCCCTCAAAACAGAGTATTTTACTTCTTCTACCCCATGGTAGTGCTCCTAATTTAAAAATAAAGTCAGTCTAGTTTAAAATTGCTTTTCTTAGAAAAGTACAATTAAATCATTATAGGTGTAAAGTATTTCATGGTTTAATAATTTAAAAACTGGCAAAGGCACCTTCCCATAGAATGGAGAAGGTCTCAAGTCAGTAACATTTCCACAACAATATGCCTGGTAATCATGCAGACGTTAATGTGCCCGTAGATAACTGTCCACTTCGGCCTTTTTTTTTTTTTAAATAGAAATGTTATGCTTGGGTAGGTCCCAGGGGCGGGGGAAAGTTGGGGGAAGATAAAGGTCATGGCTTCACGGCATGAGACCCTGGGAAAGGCAAACTGTTTATTCTTGACCGCTGACCCCCGTTTCTGTGCCGGGCCCCATCCGCGTCCCTGACACCCCCAGCAGATCGCCTGATTCCTGCTCCCCCGGGGGCTGCTGCCATTTTTACCCTCTTAACACCTGCCTGCCCCATATTACATCACTTGGGGCGGGACTCATTTTGGAATCGTGTCGATCAACATGGAAAGTTGCACTGCAATTTGCCATGAATAGCGGTTGTTGCCTGATTTCAGAAAGTAGGAGTGAGGAAGCCGGGGGAGGGTGGGGGGCGGGTGTCCTTGTCCGGAGCCTCATTTGCTGAGTTTCCTAGTGAGTTCTGGAGAAGAGCGCTTTTAGAAAAGGGGGAGTTCCTTGGGACCCACGGACTGAGGGGAGGCCATGGATGCCACCTCGCTGGCTCTGCCCCAGACCTTGGGGACATCTGGCTGAGATGTTGTCTGGCACTGTGGGCTCGGCTTACCCTGTTAATCCTGTTCCTCTGCATGGTCCCTAATACTTTTCAAGGTGCTTTCCCAGACACAGGAGATGGCCTGGGTGGTGGACAGAGTCCTGGAGTGGCAGGAAACTGGGGTTTCTAGTTCCAGCCCTCCTGCCGCTCTCTGAGTAAGACTGGGAAAGTACCCAACAACCTCAGGGCCTCAGTTTCCTCATTGGCCAAGTTGGTAGACTGCATGATTGCGAGAGTCTTCATTATTGTGAGAAGTGTGTGGTGGCCTGGCCCCAACCAGGAAAAAGAGCAGAGCAGTGGTGCCAGCCCGAGTTGCAGCCCTGGAAAGTGGCCATCGGAAGCCATGGATCCTGGTTGGCAGTGAGGCCAAATCCTTCACCCCAACCCTGGAGGAACAGGAAGGTCCGGGGGCCAGAAGGCTGACTACACGCCTGGGAAGGGCTGATTCCTGGCTGTGCTGGGAAGTCCAGGGTGACTGTGGTTTTTCTCTTGATCAGGATGAAATCGCCAGTGGCTTCCAGCACTAATGTACCAGGCAGGTAGGTCTGGAGAACCTAGTCTCGGACTCTGGGGAGCAAAAGAATCACTTGGCAACCTTGTGAAAAAACTTTCTGGGCCTGGCCCCAGACTCTGATTTAGGAGTCTGGACACACGCAGAGTTGAGCGCGTCTACGGGTCCCCCTGGGTGAGTCTGAAGCAGGGCATCTGAGGGTTGGGGCTGTCGGGGACAGCAGGTAGGGGAAGGGATGTGGCCACTGGAGGACAGGGAAACAGCAGCCCAACAGCCCACAGGCTGGTGTGCGGCACAAGGCCCTGGGAGATGGCTTAGTGACAGCCTTGGGGGCAAATACACACCTCAGCCCTTATATTTTGTCTGGGCAGTGCCCTGCTCTGGAGCTAACAAAGGATTCTGAAGAGTGGAAACAAGAGCTTTGCTCACTCTGCCAGAATGGCCAGCGTCTAACTCACCCTAAGTGTTGAAGCAGCCCCGGTGGCACAGCTGATGGAGCTCATGGGAGAGTAGCTCTCCTCCTACAGAGGCTACCAGCTCCCCCAGGCTGTGTGGTTCAGGGTATGGGAGGAGTAGCTCACACTACTGCAGGGTTTGACTGTGTTCAGGCACCCTTCTAAGTGCATGACGTCTGTTAAGCCATTTTGTTCCCACAGCATCCCTAGGAGGAAGGCACTAATATTACTTCTGGGAAACTGAGGCACAGAGAAGCTAAGTAACCTCCTGAAGGTCCCACAGCTAGTATGTGGTAGAGACAGTTTTGAACTCAGCAGTGCAGGTCTCAGTCCTTCCATACTATGTCTCTAGAAGATGGATGATTTGCAAAGAGAAGAAAAATGTCCCCCAATCTCTAGGGGGCATTTCCTTTTGTCATTTTCAGGGTGAAGGGGCTGTGTAAGCATTGCTTGGTGTCAGGATTCTCCAGTCCCTGGATCTGGCTATGGCTCTGGCCTTCAAGGGCCTGCATTCACCCTGCTCAGCTTTACAAATACACATTGTGGTAGAAGTCCTGGGGTGGTGACCTTGCCAGCCAGCCACTTGTTGATCCTTGTATACAGAGTGTCTTTTCACGGCTCTGTCTTGCCTGTGGTGTGGGTGGCTGTGGCCAGTAGAGCTAATGGATTCCTGGCTGGGGCCCTGGAGACAGGAAGCTTTCCTTCCCAGGGACCCGGTGTTCCTGTTGCAGCTCAAAGCTGTGTACCAGCTGGGTCGCAGCATTTGGCCTTTGCTTTCAAGGCCACAGCATTTAGCCGCCACTGGTTGTGCTTTGTGGCTTGAGACTCCTGCCACCTTACCTGGCTGGTCTGAGTCTTGCCTAGCTGGCCGGACCCCTGCCAGGCCTTACCTGGCCTCACCCAACTGGCCTGTGACTCTTGCTACCACTCACTATTCACACACCTGTGGCAGACATTATTAATCAAGCCTGATGAAAGTCTCAGGAGTCACTTCACCACAGCCCTTCAGACAGTCATGATCTATTGGTATGGACTTGAGAAGGGACTGTCCAGGAGAGAGGACCGGGTCGGAGTCAGCCACCTGTGCTGTTGAGAGCCTGTGAGAGACTCACCCAGGTATCTCTCCAAGAGGCTGACTAAGGTCACGTTCCCAAAATCTTTAGCAAGAAACCTTTTCTCCGACCAGGTGGAAAGACTGGTTTAGGTTTTCAGTTTTTCATGAGCACCTTTCTGAGTCACTTGGTACTCTGCTGTCTGGCTGGAACACATTGGGTAAAGAATCAGACTTTATCAGGGGAGGAGTCCGAAGTGCAGAGAGAAACGTGGAAGGGAAAGATGCTCCAGGGTTGGGTGTCAAACACAGTGGACTCCGGATTTGGAAGACCCAATCCTGATTCTGCTCTGATTCTTCTCCAGCTGTCAAGCAAGGACAGTAAACAGGTTTCCTCCTACACGTCAATTCTGGTGACAGTGGCTACCTGGAATGCTGTGATGAGGAGGAGGCTGAGGCCCAACGGGGACTCGATGGGGACAGTGCTCTTTCTGGCCGGCAGGGCCTGCCACGGGCGTGGGACTACAGGACAAGGTATGAGAACCACACCTGCATAGGTGCCTCAAAAGTCTCTGCCTGTCCCCCTATAAAGGGGGCTGTCACGTACTCAGCAAACAGGAGTAGCGAGGTGTTGATGAGCAAAATGCTCAATGGATGTTGGGTGCCCTTTTCTCTCCCCCCAGATCCTGCCTAGCTCTCCCTGTCCTTGAAAGCCTCCCCTAACAATGCTAACTCAAGGTACCTGCTCCTTTCTGCCTTTCCTTCCACCCGCTCAGTTCCTCTCGCCTGCTTCAGCAGGCAGAGCCTAAGGAGTCAGGGAGGCCTGAGTTCAAGACCTGGCTCTGCCAGCTAACCCAGCTGTGAGGCATGGCTAGTTGTGCCGCCTCTCCGAACCTCAGTTTCCCCCCATAGGTGAAGGTAATACTAGTACATCTCTAACGATGTTTGAAAATTAGCAGAGATCACACATGTATAGCTCCTGGCACGGTGCCTGGCACATAGTAAGTACCCAATAAATATTAGTCATTACATTTATTGTTCCAGTCCTTGAAGGCTTAAGAACTTGTCTGGTTTTCATTCTGACTGGGAAGGATGACAGCAAGATGTGGTCCCATTTCCAAAACATAATCAGTGCCAATCGGTTGGTAGTTTAAAAAAATGTCAGGAGGGTGAGTGGGAAGGGAGAGTTGTCCAATCACAGAAATGCAGGGCATTTCTTGGGCAGGCCAGACGCAGGGCGGACAGAGGGGCCTTTATACCATGGGGTTTTATGAGCCAGCATTAATCACCGCCTGACGATGCCTGCCTCTGATTAGTCCGGGGGCCACAGCCTCGGGGGTTTTCGCAGCCAGTTCCCGACGCCCACAGCCAACTCTTTTATGAGCTGCTTGCTTTAGTTTCCACTGACATCTGGGAGACCCACTGATGGCTAACCCAGACTCGGGACTGGACGCCGACCCACAGTCAGAACCACCCGGCACGTTCTGGAGCTACTGTTGTTTGACCCGCCCTCTGTGACCCGGGACCTGCCCCTTGCCTAGCCCCTAGAACTGGTGAAGGCCCGTTAACCTCTCTGTATTTCCTTACACAAAGAACAGTTCCTACCTCACAGGCTGGCTGAGCTTATGAATACTGACGTGTTCTTTTAAAATATGCTTTTCAAAAAGTACAGCTTAAAAAAAAAAATCTTTGCCTCGCTTCACTTTATCTAGAAGGGATTTTTTTTCCCGTCTCGAGCTGCAGTTTAGAAGTGTGCTGCTCCAGCTCTGTATGGCGAAGGAGCAAACCTTGTTTGGTTGATCTGTCCACCTACCACAGGATGATTTGTGGGCTCTCTGCACGTGGCCAGAATGGAGCTCACGCCACATGAGATTTCCACGTGAATCTGAGCACAGTGGAATTCTGTTCAGTGAGAGGAGCTCTCTGATCACACGCTTGGATGTCAATCGCTCCAAAATCTTCCCCAAGTTTATTCTCGATTTCTGTGCTTCTCATTGTGGACCAGTGACAAGGGTTTTTTGGAGCACTGCCAGTGCACAGACCACACATGGAGTGTCACCGGCTGAGAGGGTGACAGAGCACAGGTACTCATCGAGCCTACTGCGTGCCCTGCAGTGCACAGTGCTGGATAGGACGGCGCACAGCACAGCACGGGGTCTGCCCACGTGGGCCTCCCTTCACTCCACGGTGGGAGGAGATGATAGCTAAGCAAAGACATGCAGACGACAATTACAGCTTGTAAGAAAAGCTTCTGAAGAAACAATGGAGAACTGAGAGAGAAAACGTAGCAGGAGGATGGGTGGCATGTATTGTGGGTTGTGTAGTTAGGAATAGCCTCTCTGAGACCAGCTGTCAGAAGCACCCCGCTGTGCGAAGAACAGGGAAAGGATGTTTCAAGTAGAGGGAACCGCAAGCACCAAGTCCCTGAGAAGGGCAAGAGCCTAGAGTGTTCCAGAGCAGGGAAGAGTAAGGTCAGTAGTCTGTACTTACTGACGAGGGCACAGCAGGAGTGGTGCAAGGGGCCTGCGGAATAGGACTGTGCAAGGCTCCAAAGGCTCTCCTTTTCTCCCAGGGGAGACTGAGTTACATGCCAGGCAGGCATCTCTAAAACCACAGGGCCTTTTCTTGTCTTAACTGTACAATCGTGAAGGCCCTGGTTCCTCCAGGTGTGGTCTGGGGCCAGCAACATCGGCACAGGAGCTCGTCGGGGGTGCAGAGTCTTGGGACTGGCCCGGGCCTACTGGGTGTATTCCTGCAAGCTCTCCAGATGATCTGCATGCTTTTTAAGATTTGAGGAGCACTGGTGTGGCCCGCTGGGGTTTGAAGGTGGCTGCATGTGATGTTACCTGGGGGGTCATATAAATGCTCACGTCTGGTGATTCTGAGCCTGCACTCAGGAGCTTCCGATTTAATGGGCTGGGGTGAGGCCCGTGCAAGGGGACTTTCTATGGATTTTTTTTTAGTGGGCAGCCGGAGTGTGACCTTGTGAAAAGCTAGGTTGGTTCTCCCTCTTGAGCCCAGGAGGCTTCAGCTGCTAGAGAAGAGAGGACCATTTCTGTGCTCTCCTACAGGCTTGTACATCCTGCAGATGAAGACAAGCATCTGGGAGGCCGGAATGGTAAACCATCCTCTATTCAGAAGTGCGGAGCCCACAGGGAACCAGCGACGGTCCTGTATTAGAGCTGGGAGGGCCCTTAGAATGCATATAAACACCTCTACCCATTTCATGGATGAGGAAAACTAATTTTCACTTCAAGATCACACAGTGAGGCAGGACCAGGGTTGAAAACATAGCTATTCCTACCATTTTTTGTAACCTTGTCCTCTTCTTACTTTGCCTTTGAAATTCAGGAACCCATGCATGGCTACTATTGACAAGGCTGGGAAAACAGCCACATAGATGGAGGAGTCTCTCTTACCAGTTTCTGGGTGACTCCAGGGGGAGCCCACTCGTAGGTGATGGTGTCAAAGGTGGGATCTTTCCCAGTAGCAATGGGATTGGTCATGATCATCCGATTCCTCTTGTAAATCCGGATGCCATCCCCACCTTTCACCCGGGCTGTGAGGGTGGAATACTTGGAGTCCATCAGCAAGCGGCCAATTTTCCGATCATCTTCCAGGTCAGAGCTCAGGCAGTGGTCCTCCTGGCTGCATCTGCATGACTTGCATATTTTCCTGGGGGAGGGCGGGTGATGGGGACAATTCAGGTCAACCTCCAGAAAAGAGGCACACAGTCTCCTGCTGACAGCATTCACCTATTTGAAAGCGAGCTCAAAGTTTAACTTTAATTGCTTAGAAATGTTTGCAGCAGACAAATGGTAAGCTGAGACCAAAAATTCTTTGGAATTGGGAATTGCCTTTGGGAGAGTCTAGTCTTTCTATCAGCCTGTAAGGAATGTGGGATATGACTTCTGCTGGTAAAAAGAACAGCATGCTTTTCCTCACAGTAGTTGTGGTGGCAAAGTCTGGTTCATTCATTAGAACACTAAAAGCAGGAGTCTTCATGGCCTGTGGGCTGAATCCAGCCCACTACCTGCTTCTGTAAATAAAGTTTTATTGGAACCCAGCCATGCCTGTTTATTTATATGTTGTCTGTGGCTGTGTTTGGGCCACAAAGTCAGACTCAAGTAATTGCAACAGAAACCACATGGCATGCACAGCTTATAATATCTACTCTCTGGCCCTTTACAATAGGAGTTTGCTGACTCCTGCTTTAAAGAATTATTGAAATTATCTCCCAAGATTCACGAGCCTTGGAGCATCAGCAACTTTTGAAACCATTAGCACTCATACCGAAGTTAGCATACAGCTGGAAATTTTCTCCAAGAAACTGGTGGACAGTCCCCAGGGGAAGGGACGGAGCATAGAACACCCCTCAGGCTGGAGAGACTGATGGTCACTGGCAAGGCCTTGTTGTGAGGCCTGAAGAAGAGAAAGCATCCCAGGGAAGGTTCATATTCCCTTGAAAGCCTGCCACTTCTCTCTGACAACTAAAAACAAAAGCATTTGGCTGCTTTGTGTCATGCTGTTAAGGTTCAGAAATCCAGAGAGTTTGTGGGGTGAGAGGAAAACTGCTCCCCTCCCCTGCTGGCCTGTCACGTTAGGCGTGCTGTGTCTCAGATGCTCTAATGCCTGTGATTTAAGAGCTTGTTAAGTGAAGTGAGCAGCGTCAGGACCTCCCACAGGGACGAGCAGGCCTAAACAAGGGCTCCCACTGCGGTTGCAGGAGCACATCACAGCCAGCCAGGCAATGTCTGGAGACATTTTTGCCTGCCACGGTGGGGTGTCACTGGCTTCTTGAAGGCAGAGGCCAGGGACGCTGGTAAACATCCTATAGTACCCAGAACAGTGCCCTCTACAACAAAGAATTATCTGGGCCAACAGTGCCTTGTCTAATATGAAGAGAAGGAGGTCCCGTCACAACCTTCAGGGAGCCTACAGATAGGGTGCGAGAGTGAGAGAAAACCAGACGGAAACTGCAAAAGCAGAATAAGGTTGGGCCATAGGAGGAAATGCATATGTCCTGGGGTCGCTGTGCTGGCCTGGGCCAGTTTGCTCAGGACGTAAGTTCCCGGCCTTATGGGGATGGGCTCAGTGTGCTGATCCGTTTGGAAAACAGTGGGTCACAGAAGGTCAAACACATTTCTTCTGTGCAAGGCTGCTTCTTGGTTTTAATGGACGATGTGCAACGGGACTTTAAGTCGGGGAGAATGCAGCATTCCCAGTGTTACGTGAGGAGAAGCTCGCCACCCAAGTTCACATTCCGTGGGCTGCAATTTGAGAAACATTAAAATAAGGCGATCTCAAGGATAATTCCGTGCTACAAAAGAAAAGATGACCTCAAAGGGGATGCAGGGTAAAAACATCTTTTCTTTTCGACCTCTTAAGAAGGAGTTTCTTGTGGAACTGGGGCCTTTATGCAGGATCAGTGGTATTCGTGAGCCAGGCACGGAGGAGACCGTGTTGCTAAGAAGATGGGTTTAGCTCCGCGGGTTTGCTTGTGGGGAGCGACAGCAGCAGAGCAGGAAGCGGACGGAGGGGGAGGGAAGGAAGGGAAGGGAAGCTCAGGGTCGCCTTGCGTTCTGTGACCTCCCCAATCCTTCCAGAGGTGGAGCTGGGTGAGGAAGCAGCCTTTGGCTTTCTTTGGCAAATGTAGACTGTCAGGATGCCTTTAGAGATGTTGGCAAAGGAAAACACTTTGAAATGGCAAATGCTGACGAATAGGAGACGTTCTCTGAGATTGTGCCAACATCACGCCTCCTTTTATTCACGTTCTTCATGTTGCCAGGTGTGTTGCTGGGACTTTATAGATGAGGAAGACACTCCTCTGGCCCCACCCTGTTCATTCCAGGCACCCAGACGGAATAGGGTGCAGACACACCCAGGCAATCCAGAACGCTGGAAAATTTCAACCTTGGAATCTTATTTCCAGCCTGAGCACTATCCCACCACAGGCCCATGGTCTTCTTATCTGGAAAATGAGTGGGTTGGTCTACATGAGGGTCTGGCAAACTACAGCCCATCGGCCAAATCCAACCCATCACCTGTTTTTTGTATGGCCTGTGAACTAAGAAGAGTTTTGACATCTTTAAATGGTCGAAAAAAATCAAACCACGATTACTGTCTTGTGACTTGAGGATGACGTGAAATGAGAATTTCAGTGTCCTTAAGTAAAGACTGATGGGAACACAGTTACATTCATTCATGCACGTATTGTCTGCGGCTGCCGTCATGCTACAAGGGCCACGCTGAACAGTGTGGCGGGGACCACGTGGCCAGCAAAGCCTCAAGTGTTTACTATCTGGCCCTTTACGGACAGTTTACTGACTCCTGGTCTAGTTGATGAGTTTTAAAACTTTGCTTTGCATCTGAATCGCCTGGGGTGGGGGTGGGGGTGGGGGGTGTGTTCGGTACACTTGGGGATGCCCCAGCTAGTCAGATTCACAGGTCTGGAGTGGGATCCAGGTCTGGAGACTCGTAACTGTTCCAGACACCATCCTAATGAACCCCCAAAGTGTGAGATACCCTAGCTGGTCCCTCTCAGGGATTTAAGCAGCTCAGGTTTACTTCTCAAGGTAGATTATTCCTGAAAAGGCACAGAAAGCCCAGCCCCTGGGACACAATTTCGTGGCCAGGTGAGAAGAGGCAGTTAAGCTACCGGTCCCAGAGCAGCTGCTGAAGGGCTGCCGCAAAGAGCAGAGTGGGAAACTATCAAGAGCAACCCAAGGATGTAAAATGTAATTTGATGAACCCACCGTTTGTCTCCCTTTTTCATACTATGTCCCCAGTTTCCCTCAAATCGGGGTTTTTTTCTACGCACCGAAGTCTGTGTACATTATATATATATTAAAAAGCTATTAGAATGATAGTAAAGCTTAAAAAATCTCTGCATGTAAGGGAGAGACTTTGTTGGATTCTGAAAAGCCTGGAATCCTGCAGGTGTGTGTCCGTCTGCCCAGCTCGGCACTCAGTGAGGTCAGGCCGGGAAGGCAGGAAGCCCCACCCGGCCGCTGGAAAGTGGGGTGCTGAAGGCTGCTTGGAGAACCTCCCCTTACCTTTCCATGATATGTTATTTCTGAAAGTCTGCTCTTGTTTTCACTCTGTCCCTTCCTCTCCAAGTAACTCTGCTATCTTGGGTGCTAATACAAATACCATTCTACTTCTTCTAACCACGTGAATCATCCATATGATTACAGTTTGCCTGAAACTATGGAATTGTAATGCTGGAAGGGGATCCTAGAGCACATTAGCTCCCACATTTCCGTTTTTCAGGTGGGAAATCTGAGGCCTAGAGAAGGGGAGTGTCTTGTTTAAGCAGAGTCAGCATGCGAGTTTGTCCTGTGATCATTAGCTGGGGGACTTTATTAGCTGTCCTGTGATTATTAGCTGCATTAAACCAGGCTGGCTGCCACTTTGATCATTTACATAACTTTCAAACTACTGAGTATATGAGAACTGCAGCATAAAAATGGGTTGAGACCATTTGCCCCCTAAGGTTCCGGGACTACACTGTTCCAAGATGGCTTGAATTTAGGTCCTTGGAAAGGTGGTTCAAACCAAACACGACACGTGATATGCAAGACTGACAAGCTGCAGTCTGTGTCTCAGGGATAAATTCACTTGATGTTCAAATCATCTGTAGAAAGATGAGGAAATATAGGGACTAATACAATGCTGGGAGCCTTTTGCTTCCAGCCCTGAGGAACAGGGTCCAGAACTGCCCTTCTGCCATAAACAACTAGACATCCAGATAAAATCTACTCAAAGACCATTCTCAGATGTAAGACAACAGACCTCGAAGGACTGTGATCCTTGAGAGAAACCTGACTGGACTCACTGAGTGGGTGCAGTTAGGGGACATTATCCCCTGCCCCAAGAATTCTAACAGGGGGCATCCTAGCTGTCTTCAGAGAGCTGACAAGAAGCCAGCGTTGTTCTCTGACCCTTGACGGCAGATTCAGGAACAACGTGGTGAAATGAGAGGGAAGGTGACTCTCCTCAAGGTCAGAAAGAGCACAAATGGCCAGAAGAGATGTGTGGGGAGTTCCCTTAGGAGTGTCTTAGCTGTGGGAGGAATTTGTGCAGGGGATGGGAGTTGGCATCAGATGAACTTGAAGGTCCCAGGCATCTGGAAGACCACACAAGCTCCTCTGAAGTCGAGGACTGCCAGAGGAGGGAGTCAAGGAATGATCTGTGCTTGGAAAGCTCAGGGTCCGCAGTATTACAGAATGGGGGTGAGCATGGGTAGTGTTTCATGCAGACTGAGTTCGAATCCTGCTATTTCATAGCTGTCCCCCCATTATCCACTCTCAGTTTCCTGATCTGTGAAATGGAAATATTAATAACTACTGGTTAGGGTCACTACCACATTTAAATATAAGACTTAGCTCAATAAATATTTTTGTAAATTGCCATCCCACAATGGAATTCAACATCCTGAGACAAATGCCTCCCAAATTTTGCTCCCTGATGGAGTTCCCAGGGCAACCCTCTGGCAATGGAGACGGAAGCTCCTTGTTTGCCCTCGTGCCCTACAGAGCATAGCCTCTCTCCCAGCGCTGCAGGGACAGTCACAGAGCTGTGCCTGCACAACTCCAGGGGGTGCCGTCCACAGGGACACTGATGTGAATAATGCCCGATGTTAGGCAGTGAGGCAGCCCTTCCTCTTGTTTTTAGAGTCCTCAGTGAGAACAAAGAAAAGAAAAACTGCAAAACTGAGTCTGGCTGGATCGTATGGCCCTCCCTCAGGGATATATGGACACCAGGTCCTGGTTTTTAAGTACTGTGGACACAGCGACTTTCATTTCTGTCCCAGGGGCACTCTGAGATCAAAACACACCAAAAGGGATGATGGTGCAGTAGCAAGAGATCAACCCCATGTAACCCAACCCCATGTAAGGCAGTAGATCCACCCAGGGTGGACTGGACACCAACTGACAATGGCCCACGTCTTCCTGGCACAGTCTTGCTGGGCTGAACTTGGCAGCCTCAGCTGGACACAGTTTGTGGAACACTGAGCTGACTCTCCACTTTGGTTCCCCAAGGCTCTGCTGTCGTTTCTGAACCAGGCCAAGCAGGGCTGCCTTCCCTCCACAGCCCTTCCTCCCCCACAGCGCCATGCTTCCTAAGCAGTCCAAGCAGAGACGTGTGGCCAGCACTCCCAGAAAGGACAGCCAAGAAATGAAGGTAGGCAGCACCTCTCCTGACAAACTCTCTTACCTCCACGAATGTGGCTCGAAGCCTGAACACGTCCCCTTGCATCTCAAACAAGGCACACCTCTTGCTGACTGCTGCTGGCCCAGGGACATCTGGAAAAGGAGACAGAGAAGAGGGTGTTTTCCTTCCAAAAGTCTTAGACCGGGGATGCTGGCATGCTGGCAGAGGGGTTGGTTGGGGGTCAGAGGGCTCGGGATGAATAAGCCATCACTTACTGTTTACCAGGAACTGAGACCAGCTGGGAAAGTGGCCATAGGGTGGGCAAGTGTCCACGGGTGGGGCCCTTCCCGATAAAACTATGATGGGGGCTCATTCCTGGCCTCCAGGGCTGTTGTCAGACACCAAGGCCTGTGTCGGAAACCCGCCGCTGTGAGGCATCATCTGCTCCTCTCCCACTCTCACCAACTCCCCTGATCCACTTGTCAGTGGGATGGAATCTTCTAGAGAGAGTCTCTTCTCCCTCATTTATCTGTGATTTACTGATACGGTGTGATTAAACCAAAGCTACAGGCACAAGCAAATGTTCATGCAGCCAAGTGTTTACAGCCCAAAGCATAACTTAAATATTTTGCTAAAACATGGAAAATCATGAGCATCTGACGTCTGGTTGGAAGTCCTTTGGAAGGAGAACCATGCATGAGACAGGTTTATTATTTGTTACCAGCCATTGGTAACAAAAACATGCTGGCTGCCGCCACTGCTGCATTTACACCCAAAATGACTCTCAAAGGGGGTCTTCAAACCAGCATCACTGGAAACCTGCCAGAAACACAGACCCTCAGGCTGCACCCCAGCCCTTTTGAATCAGAATCTACACTTGAACAAAAATTTCCAGGTTGCGGTATAACATTTAAAGGTGGAGAACAAAGGTGTTAGTATATGAATCTGCTGGCTCAGAAACTTCCCTGACTCCCTCTTGGGGGATGAATTGCTACAGGTATGCACATGTATTATGATTTATGTTCAACTGTGCGATAAAGGGACACGTTTCTCATTCAACCAGCTGTTGAGTCCTTTAAGCATTTATTTATCATCTCCTGTATGCCAGGCACAGGGATACACCCTAAGGCTCAGGTGTGCCCTAGAGGAACTCACCATCTAGGTGGAGAGGGAAACACATACTTATCGCCTACTCCTGGATGGGCTAAGTCTGAGGCAGGAGAAATGGCCTGCTGCACAGTAGAAAGGCAGTGGCTTTGGAGCCCGAGAGACCAGGATTCCAAACCCAGCTTTGTGACTTAACAGCGGCACCGGCCTTGGGCAAACAGCGTCAGTTTGCTTACCTGTCAACTGGGAGAGAGACTGTACGTAAAGAGTCCCCCCCACCAGGCCCTGAAAATGGCAGATGCTACTGTTCTACACACTGACTTCAGGGGCACACCGGAAGGTGTTAAGACAGCTGTATGGGAGGGAGGCTTCTTGGAGGAGGTGACTGGGGACTGGGGCTGTACAAGATGAGCAGGCAAAACAGGAGAAAGGGCTTTCTAGAAGAAAGAGAACGGGCAAGGGCCAAAAGGTGCACGGGTCATGTCACATGGGGTCCTGCAATCTGAGCATGTTCTTTGGGACAGGACTCAGCTACCCTCTTTGCTTTTCGGTGGGGAAGAAACAAGCAGTGAAACTTGAGAGGGCATCCTCGTGGCTAATGTTCCAATTCAAAAAAGGACATGGAAAAAAAACCCATTCCCAGCTCCAGAGAGTAAGGGCCCTGTCGCACACATTGGAAGGGAGGCATGTTCATCTTTGTGCTACATTGATGTTAAAGTTGAAAATCAGGAGGATGCTTGCTAGCCACCAACTCATCATCCTAAACTGGAGAGCTTTCATGCATAGGCAGAACTCTACTCCCTAAAGCCATGGCCTATTAAAACAATCCTTGCAAACTTCTGCATCTGTCTTGACTCCTTGGATTCCATTAGTTGAAATACAGTGATCCCTTGACACTGAATATTTGAGTGGTTCAAGGTTATTTTGGGAGGTGTACAGTTCATGAATAAGGCTTCATCGTTGGACCGTCTGAGACAGACCCAGAGGCAGGAAAGCCAGGAAACAGTGGAGCTACATAGAAGCATTTCTTAATCGTCAGAGCCCCCTGCATGCTTGAGCATTATTGTTCTTCTAACAAGTGGCTGATTAAACAGCCACCCCCACAAGGGGATTCGTCCTGATGCCTGCCGGCGTAGCTGACTGCTGGCTCAGGGTCTGGCACAGAAAAAGCAAAGTGAGGCCTGTGGGCCCTGCATTTATTAGCCGTGCGGCTGGAGGCGGCGGGTGTCCTCGTCCACCCTAAATGG
Source organism: Smutsia gigantea (assembly GCA_032199065.1). Taxonomy (NCBI): domain Eukaryota; kingdom Metazoa; phylum Chordata; class Mammalia; order Pholidota; family Manidae; genus Smutsia; species Smutsia gigantea. The sequence continues at coordinate 45,682 of JAVSCE010020390.1, read as the reverse complement.
CTTCTTTGTAAAATGAGAACACTGGCCTGGATCTGGGTGGTCCAAAGCCTATTCTGCAGAACCTTCCTTCTGGGAGATTTACAAAGTGGTGGTCACATGGCTGGGGAGGAAAGGATCACGTGATGAGATAAAAATGGGGACAAAGGATGGCCAGTGGCTTCCAGAGCCTGTGAAGAGCCAGCCTGAGTTAGAAGCAAGGGGACAGGTGGAGGGCAGGTGGCTATTACAAGTTAAGGGGTCCAGGCTTTAGGACCTGAAGGTCTGGGTTTTGGTCCCAGTTCTGTCCCTTTCTTCTGCTGGAGCTGCACAGGGGACTGGGCTTGCGGAGTCTCAGTTTCTCCATCTGTGCCATGGGGATGATAACCAGTCTGCCTCTCCGGGCTGCCGTGAGGCCCAACCGGGCTGGTGCATGGGAAGAACTTGGCATGCATTTCTCACGCACTGAGTCCTTGCTGCCATTACTACATCTTGTGTAAACAGCCTGAGAGACTCTGAATCAGATGTTCTCACAAAACAATTTTGTCCCAGCTTCACACAATTCTAGGAAACTTCAGATGAACCATTTTTCCAACTGCACACCCCATACACTTTCTTTCTCTCTACTTTGTTTCATTTATGTAAATGTTGCCTCTCTGACAAGGTTCAGGAAGCAGAGACTTGGCCCTCATTTCCACCCCACTAGTGGGACGGTTTCCATGGTGACAGAAGTCTGTTGGGAGAGAAAAATAAATGGCCTTGCAAAGAAGAAACAGATTTGGGCCATCAGGCCACACTTGGAGCCAGTTTCCTGGCTGATGGTGTAACACAATCAACAGCCATTTGTGTGCTGCCTTGTCATTCATGCTGGAGCCAGACAGACCCAGCTCACTTCCGCACGCAAACGGGGGTCCCGTTTATTGAGGGGCGGGGCACATCAACCGGAATAGTGCTCCAAAGGAGATATTCCGGTTTATAAACAGTGGGCTCCTCTGAGGTGGACTCCGTCTCAGATGAGGGATGATGCAGTGGCTCACAGTAGCTGAGAATAAAAGGACTTAAAAGGAACCATCGTTTAAAACTTGGAATGTAGCATCTATTCTGTCCTCTTTCTTGAGCGGAGAATAAAATGTTTTGACAATTTTCTTTGGCTCAGGAGAGTAGGATGTGGTTCATCCGATGGTGTGGAACTGAGTCGGGTCAGGGACTTAAAAGGACTTCGATCTGACCAGAGCTCCCGGGGGACGCCCGGGGCCTGGGGCTCCTCCCTCCTCTGAGCATTTACCTTCAGGGGAGCCTCAGGGGACGTCTTAAAGGGGAAAAATGTCACCAAGAGCAAATGCAGGACCGAGATGACGAGGAAGCGAAAGGGGAAATGCAATATGGAGTCTGGGGATGAGCTCGGGACTTGGAATTAGATGTGAGTCCCTCCCAGCTCAGCTTCTCTCTCCTTGTGTGACTCAGCTTCCTCCTCCGAAATATGGGTCTCCTCTGCCATTTGTTTTTGCCCCAGTATTAAAAGGTGGTTTGTAAAGTGAAATTAGTATTTACCATTGTTTAAAAAAATTACCCAAAACTTGGACATAGAGAAGAGACGTGGGTGGCATGCCCTGTCAGTGTCATATGGTGGCGGACATGGGCACCTGCCCCCACCATCCCCACGAGGATTATCTAGAGAAATTTCCTTTCTTCTACTCCAAGACTTGGTGAAGTTAGATGTGAACTTGTGGATTTCTGACCAGTAGAGAGACATGTAATTTTTGTCCTTTTAAAAAAGATAAGCCCAAAGGCCAGGGTTTATTGTCCTGGAGGACGTTAACTGGACACCTGACCTATGAGTCTTGTCTTAACATTAGATTGCCTATAAATGCCTAGCTCCTCCAATGCTTTTTTGAACTAGTCTAAATATCTTACTGACTCCTTCAATAATGAGTTGAATAAATCTTCACTAAGTTTCATTTTATATTTCCATACAAATCATGATTTTGCCTTTTTGAAAATTCTATCTTATCATCCCATGTCCTCCTGACTGTCCACAGGTTTGCTTTCTGAGCTGCGGGTGGGGGTGTTCTGAACCGACACTAAATTCCATTCCAAGTCATCTGCTCTGACTTGTCCTTTATTGGTAAGCTCTATACACCTATGTGTTATTCAAGATTATGGGTCAACATGCTCTGTGACTTAAACCCTCCTGAAGCAGGTCCCAGGAGCCAATGTGGCATGAGGATGGAGATGGGTGGGGTGGAATGAAGTTATGAGAAAAATCAGAAAACTAGGATCATGTACAGACTAATGACCCCAGAAACTACCCTCAACATCCCCAAAATAATAACAGTGTGGTGGTCCGCAAAGTGATTTTGCTTCCTGAAACTTTCTCCTCCTTTGCACCTAGGCCAGCCTGTGAGGTTGTAATCATTACCCCTGTCTGTATGTAGTGCTTGTCAGTGAGAGAACAGCGACTTGCCGCGCAGAACAGTCTGGGCTGGAGCTCCTGTGGGTGGGTGGGGGCTCGGTCCTAAATCTACCTTCATCTGACTGGCCTTAAGTGAAAATGTTGTATCTTTCCTAATGATGACGTCTGTAGTTGACACTGATTACGAACATCTTATGTGCTGGGCATGTGCCAAGTATTTTCATTATATTTAATTTAAGCTTCTTGATGGGCCTAGGAGAGAGGTACTTCTAGTAACCTTGTGTTCAGGTAAGGAAACAGGCCCAGAGAGGTTAAACCCCTTCTTCAAAATCCAGTGGTGGGGCCAGGAAGTGAGACCAGGCAGGTCCTATTTCAGAGCTGTGCCCCCATCCAGCTTGCTGTGGTACCTCTCCACCGAGGGTACAGCGCGGTACAGAGTGTATTCACATCCCTTATCTCAACTTGGTTTTCATAACAACGCTAGGCCGTTGATATTCTGCCTGTGATTCATGAGAAAAACAAGCTCATAGACCAGGCGGGATTTGCTGCTCAGGACACAGTTTACATTCATGCCACGGGAATCCAGATCCTCTGACCTCCTCACACAGCGGGAGTGTCCAGACCCCAGACGGCCTCCCACGAGTCTGGCCTTGACTCTGGGCCTCAGGCCAGTCGGGTCCAAAGGGGCGGGCCAGCGTGTCTGTAGGGGTAGGAGGTCTTGGGTTAGGGTTGTGGGCTGTGGAACAAACTTGTGGTCACCAGGGTCCCAGAATTTCTGCTATCTGACCCTGCTCTGCTAAGTCAACTAAAGTGTAGATGGCCAAGGCAACAGACAGGCTTCAAGGGCAGTTGGAGAGGCCGTGGCCAGAGGAGAAAGTGAACCAGAAGCATGGGCAGTGCCTGTGGGAGAACAGCGCCAGGGCAGAGAGCTGGAGCTCATGCTCCGTGCCAGGTTGTGGGATGGCTGGACAGGCAGTGGCTGGGGGTACAACACATTCAAGACTGTTTGCTAGAAACTCTTTTATCACTTAAAAAAAAAAAACAACAACCCACATTAACCAAGAGGGAAATCATTCCTGGGTTTATTCTCATCTCTAGATAGTTGGTCTGTATTAAGGACGCTAGCACCCATCTCATTTAGGAGTTGTGCTGAACCACTTTGAAAGTGATGAAGGTGTGGAGTGTTGGATGTCATGTTCCTATGACATGGTCCACCTCACCTGCCCTAATTCACCTCTACTTCCGGATCATCTGTTTTTACTCAGATTCCCTTTCCAATAGCCTGGGTCTCTTGCAGCTCTCCTAAACAGACACTCAGGGTTTTGTTCACGCTCATCTAAACCTCAGAGAGCTTCAACCCCAGCCACTCTTTAGGGATGAGCTCAAGTCCCATCTTTTTCATAATGAAAGGAATTAATAGCAGCTGTAATGAGTACTAGGCTTTGCAGTTTTCCAGTTGCTGAGCCTAAGCCCTTGTAAATCTTACATCAGCTCTAAGTTATCTTGGGTGGCTCTCAAGGTGTCCCCCCAGCAGCATCTGGGATCTTCTTAGCATTGCAAAGCCTCCACTCTCACCCCAGAACCGCTAACTCAGACACCGCGCCGTGCCCAGCCCTCGCTGCTCAGGCCCACCAAGGTGACCCGGATGCACCACTAAGTTTGAGAATTGTCGACTTTTGCTGGTGCCCCAGGCTGAACTGGAGATAACTGAAGGGTAACTGATTGCCTGGGTCACTGATTCAGGGCTTGGATGCTGGGCTTTCAGTGCTAAAACCAGGAAAGCTCCAGGCAGACCAGCATGAGCTGGTCTCCCTAGTTAAGGGGATTCAAAGGGATTAAGTGAAAGTGCTAGGTCTGAACCCAGGTCTCTGAATACCGAATCTCCATTTTAATCTAACCAGCACACCGCTGCAAAAGTGCAATGCCAAGGAGCCTTTTCCAGATGTTTTGGGGCCCTTACACCTATGTCTCAAAGAACTCATATAAATTAGAATTACAAATGCAGTCAGCTTCAGGAAGGAGAGAAAGAGCGTGCCGTGAGCCGGTACTCCAGTGAGGGGATTTGGCCTGGTCTGGATATGTATGAAGGCAGTGCTTCTCAAATGAATCAGACACCGATGAGCATAAAGACTGCCTAGGACCAAGTTAACATGCTGATTCTGGCCTAGCCATTCTGGGCGAGCCTGATATCCCACAGTTCTGCAGACCTCCCAGGGGAAGCCAGTGCTACTGGTCGGGACGGGGGCGACACTGAGCAGCAAGGGGCTACAGCCATGCTTCCCAAACTTGTCTGCACATTCTAGTCATCTGGGGATCTTTTAACACTCCCAAAGCCCAGGCTATCTCCAACCATAAACTCTGGGGATGGGCCACAGGCTGTAGTCATTTTGGAAGTTCTCTGGAAGATTCCAATGGGCAGACAAGTTTGGGAAGAACTGGGCCTCACCATTGTACCCTCAGCCACTCCAGCGCAGACCTTAAGGCTCTCAGCGTTCTACCTTCCATTCCCCAGTCACAGAACACCATTCCCTATAAGGTGCATTTTTAAAGCACATCTGACTTCTTTTATTGTCATTCTGTTCTGGTCCGGTCTGCCCTGGTACAGGTCTGCCTCCGAGGCGTCTGTGCCATACGCAGTAACCCTCTTAAGAGCCAGACAAGAGAAACCACAGCCCTTCCTCTAAATGTCACTGGCTGGCTGTTCGCTGGGGGGTTCTCCCTGATACTGAGACCCTTTGCCAGGCCTGAGGACAGAGGTCTTCCTCCATAATCCCGGGGCTGAAGTGGGGACTTGCAGAGCCTGCCACATAGAGGTGCCCAATGTGGGCCCAAATGGTCACAAGCTGCATCACAGAAAGTTTTTTTTTTTCCTTCAGAAGTATGATCCTTCTGGGGTGTGGCCTGGCTGGGGGGTACCACGGGGGCCTTGCCCTTGACTTTCCTGTTCGAGAACCCCAGAGTCTTGACTGGGGTCTGGACTTCTTCCACTTTCTGAAGTGAAAAATGAGTTGCCAAAACAGGGTTAAAAAATATTAGCGGAGTAATGACATCCATACACCCACCAGGACAATAACTGTCCATTCACGACTTCAAGCCTGCCTTGGCCGTCTTCCCAGAACGTAAACGCTCCCTGCGCCGGGTCCTGTGGGCCCCCAGGGGTGGAGGCTGGGGCCTGGAAACCCGGTGTGCTGGGCAACGCCACACTCTCCGGTTCCGTTGCTCTTCCGTGAGGGTGGCTCTGGGTGCCCTATTCCATGCCACGTCTTCCGTTTTCATGTGACAGGGATGCCCCTTATCTTGCCCTCTGCAGCCTTAAGCAGAGTTGTTGCTCTGTGTTTATCCTCTGGCTTCCTCGCCACAGCCCCCCACCCCACCCCCTGCTGCTGGGGCTCTGCTATGGAGAGCCTCAAGCTGGGGCCTCGGGTGTGACCCAGAGGACCCTGTTCCCCACATATGGGATGAGAGAGGAGGACTTGGAGTCTAAATCCTGGAAGTTCCATCTGATCCCTTCCAGCCTTAAGCATATGGTACAACAGGCAGAGGAGGGTGAGGAACAGGCTGCTGGCAGTCTCACTCCTTGTTTGAGTTTCCATTCGGCTCCGTCCAACCTATGCTCTCTATGATGATGTCCAAGTCATTCATGGGAACATCTTGGATAAAGTGCCTCCTACCCCACAGCAAGTCTCACACGGGCAGCTGCCAAGACCTCGTCTACCTCAGAGGTCATAGCTGGGGGCAAAGTGTGGGTGTGTGCATGTGTGTGTCCAAAGCCACCGTATCTATCCCGATTGTTCCTTGGGCATTTCTGTTCCTCTGTCTAGACTAGCATGGATGTGAAGAAATCTCTCCAGTTTAGATACCCTTTTCCTGAATTGTGTAATGAGGATAAAAATGCACAGACTAAACAGATGAAGATTAGCTCAACTGATCTCGTACTTAGAATTCTATGGATGGCAAACTTTCTCTTTCCTTTTTTTATCTTTCTAAAGACCAACCCTATTTAAAGCACCAGAAGAGGAAAACATTCGGTGGGTGCTGAGCTGACTGCCGAAGTGCCGAGGGGTCAGTGTTTCTGGGTACAGATTCGATTGTTTTTCCTGTTAAAGTGGTTTGTGTATGTGAACTTGATCCCATGCACCAGCTGTGGGTGAGTTAATCTGATGGGTTTAGTTTGTGATGCTAGGAGTGCATGGTATCCCAAGTAAAGTTTTAAGCAAATGCCCACCAGAAGAGTACATTTTCCTCTCTGTAGCTGATAACGTTTCTGTTTTGGTTTCATTTGGTTTCTGTCTGCCAAGGAAGTCTGTCCAGGCTCAACTCTAGGAGAATCTGGGTTTGGGGCAAAATATACTATGTTTTCCTTACTGTCCTCTCCTCCTTGACATGGCATGTTTAATAGGTAAAATTAAGTTACAATCAGGGCGGCCAGGAGGGAGAAAAGAATTCATGGAACGTGCTGCTCTGGAGTGCATGAAAGGCTAGAAGGATGCATGGTGGTCCCAGGGCCCTTGGGGGGCAGGGAAAGAAGCCTGATGGTCCCAGGCCTCCCTCTGCCCTGCTGTCCCCAGAGAGGGTCCCCATCGTTCTGTGCCGGCTGGAAGCCCCCTCCAATTCCTCCCAACACTGCTTCAGGGAGATCCCTGATTTCCCCAGACCAGGGAACCCCTACCCACTACATATGGCCTCTTCCAGAACATCTACAGTCATGACGACTCGTCTGCTTTTGTCTTCCCTCTAGGGGAAGGAATGATGGGAGATTCCCAGGGTTTACATCAGGTGCGAACAAAAAAGCATTAATCTAGCTACAAAAACGAAGCAGCAAAGCAAATCCATATGCAGAAAGGGAAACACAAAATGAAAGGCTTCTCTGTTTAAGAACCTGCCCTGGCCTCCGTTACTCCCCCCACATCCCCCAGCAGCCAAGCTTCCCGAGCTGAGGCTTATTCTGGGAAAGCGGGAATGCCCAGTCCCAGGCCATGAAAGGAGTAAGCGCAAGAGCCTGCGGGTGGCTGGCTCTAAAACTGCACCCCACCCCAAGAGCTCACCCTATCCCTAACCATCTGCCTCCTGGAAATCTCCCGATTACAAATGAATGATTGCAATATAGTTCTGGTTTCTGCCGGGTGGGCTAACTGGGCCTATCAGTAATGTCTGCCTCTTACCCACATTATCAGTTGGCATAATGGAGCAGACACTGAGTGCTTAGCAAGGCAAGAGAGGGGATTATCTCCCTGTTTTTCTTGTCCTTTTTTTTTCCCTTCCTTTTTCATAACTGTACGCTTTTGTATTTTTAGCACTTTTGTCAAAAAATAGGCAAAGAAGCGGTAAGACTCAAATCAGTATATTTTTCAAGAGTTTGCAGCTCTTAGAAAGGCCTGATGTGAGGGACGTTTGGATGCAAGAGCGGTGCAAGTTCTATGACACAATTTGCCTGGCTGGGCTCCTCTCCCGGTTGGCTTTGGCAAGAACCCTTGAAATGGGCAACCTCATTACACAGAATCTCTCTTTTATCATCTCCAAGGTGACGGGGCTGGGTCACTTTGAGAAAGAGGCATATGGAACAAGGCAAAAAGTTCCAAATCCTAAATTGAGTGACTGATGGTGGATGATTGGATGTGTGTGATGGCACATGGAAAATCTAGGAAGATGTCAGCCTCTGCCCAGGACTGACTCCTTTGTTTAATGTTCCTTTGGCAGGGTGAAAATGATGAGGAGGAGGGAGGAAACCAGCTCTTCAAAGCCAGCGTCTTGCTGATAGCTGATGTTTACACGGGGTTGTATCCAAAGCAGGTCCCCAGTCTCATGCTTAAGGGGCCTTGCTGAGCTGAAGTGATAGGATTTTTAGGACTGAACTAATACTTTTCTGACACCAGTTGCCTTTGAACGAGCTACACTCACTCCCCAGGCTAACGTGGAGAGCGAATTGCCTCAATGCAGGGGCGCAAAACTATTCCGTCCTGTTTTTGAGAATTGCCCCTTTCTAGGCACGTCAGCCCCATTATTTGAGGGGCTCACTGTTTAATTGACATAGCCAGTGGGAGGAAGGTCCTCTGGTGTCCCCTCACCTGGATTTTCCATGGATCTTTTGAGATCACTCAGGCTCCCAGAGTGTGAGCATTTTTTTCATTGACTATGAAAGGCATTTCCATAGAGCAGGAGCTGCCCTGGCATTTCTTGTTAAACTGTTCCCAGAGGCCCCAGTGCACTTTTTTTTTTCTTGAAGTTGTTTTTTCTTTCTTGCATAGGCACTGCCAGCGTTTGGGAAGATGTAAGTAAAGCCGTTAGCCTCACTCTGAGCAACAAGGCATCCAAACCCTGCCCCGGGGGAATTTTATATAGAGATTTACCAAGTAGCTTCAAGGAAGTGGAGAAGGAAAGAAAATCAAGTCCCTCTAGGGACTCTTTACCTCCTCTCCCCGCAAATGAGAACAAGCTGTAGGTGTCTCCAGGCCTAATAACCTCAGGTTACACTAGGAAATTTAAATCTAATTGGTTTTATGGTTCTTAAGATTTTGGCCCTTAATGACTCCTTCTTAAGTATAAAACTGTAAGCTTGAGGCCAGCAGTATTTACTTATTATACTTCCCCCGTTTTACAAGACTTGCCTGATTTTAATGACCTGATGTCTTCTTATAAGAATGTAAGTTGGTATGTATTACGTGTGTATTTGTGTACGTGTGTGTCTGAATTCTTGCGGCATTACCGATCTTCCCAAGGAGAGCACCCTTCAATGGGAGTTAATTTTGGAAATGGGGGAGACTTAGCAAGCCAAGCGGGAGAATTTTGAATCTTGCCTATCTAATAACCTAATGTCTTAAAAGGAAATTTGCTGTGTAAATGCACAGCACTGTTATTAAAAGTCTGAAGGTTTTGCTTATGCAAATGACTCAGGCTGGGTTGGTCAAGCCTCCTTTCTTAGGTTAACCTTTACAACAATGGAAGCATTGAGAGAGACACGCCCTCTCTCTCTGTCCCCCTTCCAACGACACGGGTGCCTGGGTGTTGAAAACCACTTGTGTTCTAGGGTAGTGCCTTTAGCAAGACTTGTTGGTTTAAAACAAGCATCCTTCTTATAAATGACTTCCTTGTTCTCTCTTTTTTGCTATCATATGTTTTTAAAAGTAACATGAAATACATTTTCAAATATTTCACCCTTTCCTTAATTTCCCCCCCCTACATAATGAACTAGTTGTGTTTTATATAGCTGAATTCTGCATGTAAGAACGTCTGACACAAGAAAATCATAAATTCTTAGAAATGAAAACACCTTAAAGAGTATCCAGGCCACGTTTTCCTAAGCCCAGTTTTATGAAATAAGAAAATTAGCAGATGGTCATTCGCTGTGCAAATAATTCACTTTCAAGGTCTCGCCTTTGAAGCCCATCTAAGACAATTTAAATGTAAAATCAGAGCTAAAGAAGCCAAGTTCCTTCCCAGAAAATTCTCTTGAGGAAAATTAAAACTATTCATAAAACCGTGTGCCCCAGGGAAGATGCCAGATTCCTGTATACCTCTGAGCCCGCCCATGTGCAGTTCCCTCTGCTTGGGCCATTTCTCTCTCCCTTCACCTAACAAACTCCTACCTGTCCTTCAGGAACCCCTGTCATATGGTTATAGAAAACCCCCTATCTTCTTTGTAGTACTCATCGTGGTTATAATGATTTATTCAGGGATATAACTTCTGGATGTCATTCTTTATGCCAGATTGTAAGTTTTATGGGGAGCAGGTCCCTGTGCGTCTACTTCATCGCTCTCTAACCAGGGCCTAAAATCATGGCTTGCACAAAGTACTCCTGAACAAGCATTTATTTGAATAGCCTCTTTTATATAACACTTTTAATTTCTGTCTTTGGCTAGTGCTGCTTTAATGCGGCATTAAAAGCTGACAAGTAACAGATATTCTACATCTCCGGCTGCTGCCTGCCCGAGGAGTTGGAAGAAAAAAGAACCACTGTGGTTTCCCGGATTCTAGCTCCCCGTGGTCACCCAGCCCCTTGGGCCAACCCTTCTCTGCCTCCCTTCAGTGGCTTCTCTCTTCTCTCCAAGGTTCTTGCATAGGCTCTTGTCTCCTCTTCGTTCTCAAAATGCTTCTCTTACGCATGAATCTACCTAAATGGCTTTAAATATTCCATTATCTCCAGGAGCGTTTCCAGCTGCTGGAATCTCTTTGTGGACAGACTGATGGCACTACCAGTTGGTTCTGCCATGCTTATGGCGTCTCTGCCCATCCAGTCACCCGTCCGTACCTGCAGTCTGGATCCCAGTCAACTGCTCAAGCAAGGAGACCTGAAAAGAAATGGTCTTCCTATTGGGCAGAATCCAGCTGTTCCTCTCTGAGGGGCCAGTTTCTAGTCTGTGTCATCCCTTCTGTGGTGGAGCCCAGAGGCAGATGTTCCCCTGATGGGAGAGCCGTTTTCTGGAACTTCTGGAAGGCGACTCACTAAAGAGGGGAAAATCAGACTTCTCTAGAGAAACTCAGAAGGAAGCAGGCACTGGCTTCCCCACGAAGTGGACTATATACAAGCACCAGGAAATTGTGAAAACTCAGGCCGGTCCATGAGGATCATTAAGTTCCGCAGGCTTTCCATGGCACTTCTGGGCTTGGCTTCCTGCTTCGGAATATCCCTTTATCCACTCCTGCCCTTGAAATGATTTGCTAGCGGAGTGTAGGGGGAGCACCCTTCAGGCTGGAGCTTAAGGATTTGAACCTGAGCCCCGGCTACTTTTTTTATGACCTGTGTGACCCCAATGAGCAATTTCTGCTTCCTGAACCTCAATTTTTTTTTCACCTTTAAAATGGACTAGAATCCCTATAAGCTTCATGGGGTTGTTGTGAGAATCAAATATAAACATGCACATGAGATGTTTTGAAAATTGGAGAGTGCTGTAGAGATCAGAGGTAATCAAATATTAGGTGTTCACAAAACCCTATGTTCCTACTTCATGAATTTTGTCCTCAAAATGCCATTTGTGTGATCATTTACTCATTTAATTTTTAAGCTTTTTTCCTGAAAACACACCTTTATCCCTAAAATGTATAAAAATAGGAGGTAACCATCTTCTGGTGATCGTTTTGCAATATACACAAAAAATGAATCCTTGTGTTATACACCTGAAACCAGCAAAATGTAATGTCAATGATACCTCAAAAAAACCCCTGCTCTCAGTAAAGAACATTAAATAAATAAAATTTTGCTTAATCTGTTTAAAATGAAGTAATTAGACCATTCAGATTTTTTTTAAATGGGGAAAAAATCAAACAAAACACACCAATTTCAGCCAGCAAAACTTTAACAGTTGTGCACTCCTTCAGGTGTCAAGGGCTTGGCTAAAACTATAAAGCACTGAGAGGTGTTGATATTAAGTATTTAAAAAAAAGGGGGAGTGCCAACTCTAAGTCTTCAGGAGGAGAAGAAATACGATGGGTCCAGCGTCTTCTCCGAATTTCTCGCACTTCAAAGAGCACGGACTTGGCAGTGATTCTGCTCTTTTCCTGAGTTTGGTCAGCGTGGCTGAGGAAAGGCAAAACTCTTAAAATCCACACAGATGGAACTTTTCCACTAGCCCTATTTTGGTATACATATTCATCAAGGACTACAAACTTAAAAGTAGATATCGGTTTGAGCTTTGAGTGGTTTGGACTAAATTTCAGCCAATTTCCAGTCGCCCTGCTGACTCTTGTCTCTCAGGAGAGCCAAGTCTCCTGAGACGTGGCCGCTGTTGTCCCGAGACCCGAGCCAACTGCCTCTCCACACCCTGGACATCATTGGGAGTTTGTTCTCAAGAGAGACTTCCAGCCAGAAGCCTCCCAGGGGGCCTCAAGGTTCAGATGAAGGCTGGAGTTAGTTGTCTGAAAGAAGGAAACCAGCGAAGCCTTGGCTCACCCACCATCCTCAAGTCAACCCTTTTGTAGACAAGCTCGAAGGAGGAGAATAAAACTTGGGACCAGACATCAAAAATCCAGGGTCTGGTGTAGACAGTGCTATCCCCAACCCTCTCACTTTCATCTCCTGTTCATCCGTAGATTCTTCCTGAATCCTCCCAAGGCGCCTCCCTCCCCCGCCTGCCTTGCCATTTCTGATCTTGGCCCAAGAATCAGAAGCCTCCTGATGAAGCCACAGGACTGTGGGCCCCCCTGCGGGGTGCTGGCGGAGGATGAGGTTCTCATTGCTCTTTCCTGTCTTGTGTCCTCTCTCCTTCTTTCTATCCCCTCAGGACTGCCTGCCTCTCGGGAAGGAGGACCACATCGCTGTTACTTTTTTTGGATACCCTTCCTTCTCTCTCCTGTTTCCTGGTTACATTCCATTTCCTTTTCTAGCCATTAATATTACTGACCCTTACCGTATGCCAGGGTTTCCAAGGGGACCCACCAGAGGATAAGGCATGGTTCCTGCCCTCCAGGGGCTTACACATGGAGAACTCAGGCACAAATAGGATCTCATGGCACACAGGAGTTAAGCAGGCAAGACAGTGATTGCACATGATCCAGGGCCGTTCAGGAAATGAAACATGCATTCAGTAGGAGAGGGAATCCACGCTGGGAGTTCAGAGGAGGGGGAGCCTGGGCTGCACTGACAGTGTCCTGCAGGCAGGTACTGAGGAGTGGACAGGATTTTGGCTCACGGAGAGTTCAGGGGAAGCAGAATGTTGTAGTGAGAGACAAGGCTGAGCAGGGCCCCATGAAGTACAACCTTTAATGCCAGACTGAAGTCAATGGACAGAGCTGTCCTTTAAAATGGTACCTCCGTGGGGCTGCGGCAAGAACTTAGCCCTCAACTCCTCTGTCCCTACATCCTTCTGCTGTATGGATATATATAACATTGCCTAATTATTATCAAATACTATCTTTTAAATTTTTTCCCAGCACTTCAAGGTAAAATTTGCATATATTAAGAATTCACAAATCTCAAGTATTCACTTGATTACTTTGTATGTATATCCCATGTGCCCACCATCCAGACAAAGATACAGAATAATTCCTGTGCTCCAGAAAGTTCCTTCATGCCACTGTCTAGTCAATAACGACCTCCGCTTAGAAAGGTGTCCACTGTTCTGACTTCCATCACCGTGCATTGCTTCTGTCTATCCCACCATGTAAACAGAATTACACAGTATGTAGTCTTTTGTGTCTGACTTCTTCTGTCCAAATATTTAAGATTAGCCATGTTGTGGCATATATTAGATCTTTTTTTTAACTAATAAGTACTTTTCTGTTGTAGAAATCTAAAATAATTTGGTTATCCACTCTTCTCCTGTTGATAGCGTTTTGAATTATTTTTAGTGTTTTTTTCTGTTATGAGTAAAACTGCCCTGAATATTCTTGTCCAAGTTTTTTCTGTGGCCATCTTATGAATATATACCTAGAAGTGAAACTGCTGGGTCACAGGATAGGTATATATTTAACCTTATTAGAAACTACCAAAAAATCTCCCAAAATGGTTGTATCATTCTACATCCTCTCTGGCAACGTGTGTGAGTTCCAGTTGCTCCATGCCAACACTTGGTTTTGTCGGTAGTTTTGCCATTCTGTTGGGTGTTTAATGCACTCTAATTATTTTTACTTTTATGACTAATGCAGTTGAGTACCTTTTCCATCACTTATTAGCCATTTAGACATCTTCTGTTGCGACATTCCTGTTCAAGTCTTCACCTATTTTTTTTTTAGAAAATTGAATTCTTTTTAAAAATTAATGTTTCATAGGAGTTATTTAACTATCTGGATATACTCCCTTGTCAGATATACATATTATGAATATTTTCTCTCTGGTTTGTCTTTCACTACCTTAGTGATATCTTTTAATGAAAGCAAGGCAATTTTGATGACCAGCTTTCACATTTATTTTTTGAGCATTCCCTCCAGACGGAGAAGGCACCAGGATATAAAACTTAGATTATTCTCTGACTGTTCTAGCATCCTGTACAGTAATCAGCTATAACAACTTGGCAAATAATAGTTAAAAGCTTATAAAAACGAGGTCAGTCACCTCTATTTATCAAGGCTTTCTTATTTTCCTGCTTAACCTTCTCTGATTCTTATTAGTCTCCTCACCCCTTTAGGGAATCAGACACTTTGCATGAGGAACACTGCTCATTTTTCACGAGTATTTATTTATGACATGGGGTGGGCATTCTTAGTGCTTTTGAGTTGGCTAATTCCCTTTTCTCTTGTCATGTTTTTCTACTTTAAAAAGCTCTCTTCCAAGGAACAGGATAGTTCGGTAGCACAGAAGTGACCCTTCCCAAATGGGTGGGATTGGAAGAAGAGGAAAATGCCCTGCCCACATGGAGGAAGTGGCACAAGTCACAAAGCTGATGCCCAAACCAGGCTGGGGGTTGGCTGTGCACCTTCTCACTCAGCTAAAAGCTGACACCAGGTCTCCCAGAAGGTAGGACCTGACCCAAGAAATAGGTGCTCTGACCTTAAGCCTGACCAATGTGTAGGACAATTCTGTTCAGTGAGCCCAAACCGGAAGGTTAGAAAAAAGTGGCCATTGCATCCTTGAACTAAGGAACTAAGAGAACCACTGGGGAGAAGTTACAGAGAGAGAGATTTGAGCTCAAACTAAGGAAGAGCTGACTGATACTTAGAGGGGTTCAGATAAGCTGATCTTTCAGAGCTCTGAGTGCTTGTGAGTGGGAGTTTTACAGCATTTGGCTGTTCAGTTGATCTCATGTGGAGGGGGCAGTTGGACAAAATAAAGTTTTTAGAAGCCTTTCTGAACCTGAAATGCTATGATACCCCCAAGTCTCACCCCTGCTCTTCTGCTAACTAGCTGTGACCTTGAGCGAGTTACCTAACCTGCTAGATCTGTTTCCTTATTTGTTAAACAAGAAAATTGACCTAGGGAATCTCTAAGGCCATTTCCACCTCTTAAAAACAAATCCTAATTTCTAAGATACTCAATACAAGCATTATTCAGAGGAGTATATGTTGATATCCCTTGTGATGTCTGGATCTGAGGGGCTGACAACAGCTGTTATAATTCGCATGTATCTTATTACAGGGTGCGGCTCAGCTCGCCCCCCGGGCTGTTGGGCCTGTTTGCTGTGTAGGAGGAGAGACCTGAGGAAACACAGCTTTTCCATAAAATCTCATCTCTCCCCAGGTCTTTGCAAACACAGGGATGATTCCCATAAATTTCATTTTCCAGATGACTGGCAGGGGATCCTCTGGGATTTCTTTCCTCTGTTTAATGTATTATATGCAACCGACAAAAATCAAGAACCATCATCCCAGTGGCATTTCGATATCCAAACCATGTGTTTTTCATTTTGATGCGTCGTCTGCTCTAAAACATGGCGAGAAGGAGCCCAGGTTTTCAGACCAAGTCAGAAATGTGAAGTGAGAACTGTGCAAAACACATTATTTGGATGCAAGATTCTGTCTCTTGTCTCCATATTTCAAAACACTGAGTTTTCTTATGCACAGTTCATCAAAGAATCCTGATTGGGCTTTCTTTTTGTCTAATTGCCATTTAAATGGCTTCAGAGTTTTAAAAAGGTGAGTGAAACTTGGGGCCGCTAAACACATCGTGGGGTGCTCTGAATTGTATTTTCATGTTCTGCTCACATGTGCAGTGTGCTGAATTTCCAGTGTGTTTATGTGTACGCTCCTTTCTTTCCATAGATATTACATATCCTGTTATCTTTTGTTTTCTTTTGCCACAACACAAGTCTACATCTTCCTGCAAAAATTCAAACTCAGTCAGGGGGAGTTTGCTGGAACTCGCCTGCTGGGTTTGGGAGTCTTAGGTAATCAATAGCCTAAGAAGTTTCCCACATTCCAGCTTGCAGGCCATGCTACCCTAGCACCCTAAAGGGATTCAGAAGCAAGAGGCTCAAGTTCTCAGATGACAAAATACAAGATGTACATCTGTGGATGGATGGATACATAGGGATGTATTCTTCCACAACTCAAGATGGATGGTATTCTCCAGGTTAGAAAGCAGGTAGGATGGAGATTGTGCGTGTCAGACTTGGAAGGCATAAATCTGAACTGTGTCCCGATCCTAAAAGCTCATTCATCCTTGTCTTTCAACACTCAGCTCAGATGTCTCCTGCTGGGCATGCCTTCCCTGACCTCCCAGGTAAGGTTAAGTACTTCCTCCTCTGATCTCCCTCCGTCCCCCATGTGTGCCTCTGATCTGCAGGAACTGCTGGGATTCCTTGGTGGCCAGACTGGCTGTTCCTTTTCTGAAACCATCAGCCTCTGGGATTCCTTTCCCTTTACTCTTCCTCCCTTCCCAGCTCAGTCTCTGACATATAATTGCATAATATGTGTTTGCACAAAATAACATCCTGAAGTTGGCCAAATCAGAAGAGGGTAATAAGTTTTATCAAAGTTTTATTCTCTTTTCACTCTCATTAGCTTTTTGAATAGTGATCATTGCTCATGTTTAACACACATCTGTTATTCATCAAGTACTGTGCTTAAAATCTTAACAGATCATTGTTATAAAGACAACTTTTAGGCCCATTTTATTGATTAAGAAACCAAGGCGCAGAGGTAATGTGACTTTTTCAAGGCAATAGGAAATAAGTGGCAGAGCTGGGATTTGAACTCGGTTTGTCTACTCTAAGAGCCCCAGATCCCAATCCATTATAGTTGTACATGTGAATGTGCATTTATATTTGCATATATATGTGTATGGGCATGTAGAATACTGCTAAAGCTTTATTACCATGGAGGTCTTAATATATTTGGGCTTTTTTGGTTGTCTGACATGAAGGCATCCCTTCCCAGAACAATGTTTTAAATGCATGAAATAAAATATGTAGGATTACAGATGAAACCGGTATTACTGTAATAGTATCAACATATTAAAAAAATTTGTGATTCAGTAACTTATGGACCTTTATTAAGTCAATTAATAAGACCTAGCAGTGGATTTAATTACTGTCATTTCAGAACAGAGGCAAACAGAAATAGCATACTGGGCATCTATCTTAGCTACAGTAGGAGATGAAAATAGATTTCCACTGGTATCAAGGGCAAAGAGCCTAGATCCTGTTATCTTTTTTTAAGTAAATGTCATGCACAATAGCTTTATTTGATTTAAAAAAAACAAGCAGAGAGGCTCAACTGTCAGGGCTTTTGCCTTCATTCATAATTGCAGAAAACACTGAATTTCAGTTACAGTTTTGGTATTAAGCATGCAATATTTTTATTTGTTTGCATTCCTAATCCCCTCAATTCTATCCACAGACCTCTGGTTAAAAACCTTTCCTCTATCCATGGATGAGATTTTAAAAAATTTCCCTCCCAGATTTCCTCTAAACTAAGAAGGCCCCAAATACTGAGCGCTGTCCTCATTAGAGCCAGATCCTCCTTAATAAGGACACTAGCCTGCGCCAGGGTGGGGACTGAGGGGGCGAGGAGAGGCGGGCCTCAGCAGGTGGGCAGCTCTCCTCCCAGGTGTAGGCAGGGCTGGCCTCCACTTCCCTCCAAGGCTTCCGGCTAGCAGATCAGCCAGCTCAGTCACCTTGGTGGTCAGCCCCATGAATCAGTACCTGGAAACACCACTTAGTCATACAGCTCAAATAGATGCTTCTTCTTAAGGGCAGGTTTCTTATGGGGCATTAGTCAGCCAGGAGCCCTTTCTCCACGGTCCTGACATCCACATCACTAAGGTCAGAGCCTGGGGTGCTGGGCTGCCTCTGTAGACATAACGTGAGGACAGACAACTTGTCTACTACCCCAGGTCTGCAAGGTGACTGAGGAGGCCACTGGGTACTGGTGATCCCTGAGGCTTCCTTGCCGCCTTGCCTCAGACTTCTCGTCACTCAGTGCCCTGTTTAAAACGTAACCACTGGGAGAATTACCATACTCCTTCTGCTCTTACACTGTAGAGATGACTAGGGTTGGGATGTGCCTCAGGTGTGTGCAGAGCTGGGAAATCTGGGGTGGGTAGCAAAGGAGGAAAAAAAGGTGTGTGTGTGTGTGTGTGTGTGTGTGTGTTGGGGGAGGTCAGGGAATATACAGAATCATAGAACATTGATATTATTTGGCCTTTCTCCTACCTTTATGAGAGATGAATTCCACCAGACTCAAATTTCCATGGAAGGGGCCAAAACTTCCTTGTTCGTTGTCTTGAATTTAGCACTCAGCACAGTGCCTGGCACATAATAGATGCTAAATGATTATTGCTAAGTGAATGAGTGACTGTTCCCTTGTCTTATAAGCAAGATATCTGAGGCCTGGTGGGGGTAAGTGCCTGTGTGAGATCACCCAGCGGGGGCCAAGGGCTGCTCGGGCAAGGGGAGGGCTGCTTTTTAGAAGTGTAGCAACAAGGCACCCAAGGGAAATTGTTGCCATTGTCATGATTTTGCATATGATGTGGTCTGAATATATTTATGGCAAGGTCTAAGTTTAGCTACCAGGAAAAAGTCCTGCAATCTGATATGTCAGAAGCCACATGTCACGTAGGTAAGCTGAACTTGGTCTTCCATGTTCCAGCGCTTAACCACCTATGGGGTTTCTGCACTGTGCTGATGAGAGCAGATCCCAGTAACCGCACGCAGAAATGTTTTTTTTAGCACTTACTATGCATCCATGCATTTTATGTGCTCCATTTCATTAACTGTTGTTTCAATGCAGAATGCCTATTAACTCTCCCAAACGAGAACTCAGAGGTCCAGAGAGGATAAGCAACTTGGCAAAGGTTGCAGACCTAGCAAATGGCAGAACAGCAAGTCACATCCAGATCTCCATGGCGGCAAAGCTGTGTACTTAACCACTCCTCAAAATGGCCCCTAAACTTTGAAGTTCATAGCCAAAATGTTGGCTTGCCCTTCTGAAGTTTGAGGGTATGAAGCTGACACGAAGTCAGTACTCTAGGCAAGGAAGTGACTGGATATAGAAGATACCCTTTACTCCTTCGTTCATAAAAGATGCTGTGAGCCAACGCTCCTCTTAGGTAACGTCACAGGTAAATCTTGGATCTGCCATTTCTCTCCCGTGTCCCATTGGCAACATGAAGGGATTCGACCAAGCAGGTCACTAGATTCTACTCAGCTCTTTTAAATAATGACTCACTCACATTTTTCTCTGCAGATTAATTTTACAAAGGATCCAGTGTTTTAAAACAGCAGCACGAGAACCAGAGCCAGTCCCTAAACAAATCATGTGGATTTGGAAGAGCAGCCACAGACGGGCCCCCAGTGCTTCTTTGTCCTTCAAAAGAGTGACTGGCCAGATGGAGCCTTTGGTTTCTTCCCCTCAGTGATCTTATTTCCTTTTAAAGCATGTCCTGGTGGGGGTTCAGGCTGTGTTTTGCTTGGTCCCGATTCACGTGTCTTTGGGCAGACCGTGAGTCAGACTGACCAGGCATGTAGAGATCCACATTCTGGAGGCTAAGCTTATCCCCAAGCTAGAATTTCCTGGAAGCTCTGGACCTGGGATCTCTAGGTTTTTGTTTGTTTTGTTTTGTTTTGGTCACTACATCTTAAGTGATCTTAGGATAATATTGTGTGATTTTTTTAGATTGTATCTCTAATCTAGAGAGTTGTATCTGTCTCCTAGAAAACCAGGAACCAGGAGAAATTGAAGACAGCCCTTGTTCTATACCTGGGAAATGGATTTGACTTGATATGGGAGACACTGTACACCTGGTAGTGACCAAGAGAGAGAGGGACAGATGCTTGTAACATTTGGCAAATGCCAGGCAATTCCTGAATTGGGCTATGGATGTGTAGGAAGACCTTGATCTCTATGTGAAGCTCACAGTACTAATCATAGCCTCTCTCTTCCTGACTTCTACTTCTGATGCAAACTTTGTCTCTTCTTGGAGTGGAAAGAGCTTAAGTTTTGAAATCAGAGAAGACTGGTTTGAATTCTTAACCTGTCATTATATCATCTTAGGCAAGATATTTAAACCCTTTATCTTAATTTACTCATGTTAGAAAAGGACATTAATATTTTTGCATGGTAGTCCTTACAGCAAAATGAGATGTGAGACAATGTCAGGCACTCTGTGCTCTCAAAAGATGTCTTTCCTTCCTCTCTTTCGCCTTTTCTCAAACTTGTCTATCCTCATAGAGAGATGAGTCTTCCTACATAGCCGTGAGTGAATAGTCCAAATAAATTAAAAAAGTAAGACCAAAAATGTCCCTTTTGAGAAAAAAGAAATGCTTCTGAGAGAAATGTTTGTTTTTCATAGAAAGAGCAGACCATGAGCCAAAGAGTTTTGGGAGTTTAAGAAGCTTTGTGATTGTATTGTTTCTGTTTTCATGAAAACACAACTGAATTTCCTCATCAAATATTTAGGCTTAGATACCAAATAAAAGTTTCAGACAAGGAGTCTCAGTGCACATATGAGACCCAACTGCTTATTCAACTCTTCCTAGAAAAGCTTTATGGAAAGCATTTCTAGAGCTTCTGCAGATCTGTGCCATTGATATGTGAAGCTCCAAGAAGGGTTCAGGACACTTCACATGTTCCAGGTGAAGCTAAGGAAACGTCATAATCTGGAGGGACTCCTGTGGAACTAACTAGCTGGCAGCCCTGCACCTGGTTGAGATTATAAGGCAGCTGCCAGCCAAATCCACTCCCCGTTAGCAAACGAAAGGGGAGAGGGGCTATTTCTAAAGGAAGGCCCTTAAAGAACAACAGCTGTCTCTTCCTTCTGGAGGGCCTGAAAAGCTGTTCTACAGTCGTACTTCAGTGCAATGGAGTTTTAGGCCTGTTTTTCATACTCATTTTTAATTTGGGAGACAGTCTGGCATACGGGACATGTAGGTGGACTGGAGGGAGAAGGAATTCCAGGCCTCATCCAATGTCTGTCACTTCCTAGGATCCTAGGAAAAGTGATTTTTAAGGCACCCAGTGAGTAAATGCCTGCAGTTATTATAATGACTCAACCCTTTGCCAGAAATTTTTTCTTATAATAAATATTTAAGTGGTGTTGGGTGAACAACGGGGAGATAAGAACTCTCAAGGTTTGTACTTATCAGGACAGATTTCCACTTTATTATACACACGCTTTCGAATGTGCACGTTGGAAAGAGTTTCCTTCCCAAAGTCAAATCAAATACCTTTTCTGGAGCCAAGCTGACCCCCATGGGTTGCAGGAGGAACTATTTCCTCACTTCTCTACTCCACATCTTATCCTACTGGATGTGGCAGGAGTGGTGGTGGGAAGGGCAGATGCACAGTGACCCTGTGCCGCTGCCCCTCCTTCCTGGTCCCCAGCCTTTGCTAAATTCAACATATTCTTTCTCTTCCTTGTCACCTTTGGTCAATTAATGTGGAGAGAAGATCAGCTAGAGGATCTTCACAGGGAAATACCCAAATACCAGTGTTCCACTGTCCTACTTGTAGAACTGTGGGTAAGCCCTGAGCTAGAAGAAGTTCTTAGAACTGAGATGGTTTAGATTAGAGCCTCAAAATGATCTGTGATTAATCCTTTCCCTGCCTCCCACCAGCGCAGGTGGCAGATGCCTTGGTGAAAGCTAATCATCAGCCCCCAACCCCATATATGCAGACATGTCTTTACAGTATGACAAGCCTCTGCGGTTTACAAAGGAATGGTTTCAGCATCTGTTTTTGGAGATCCTTTAAGAAGGACTTAGATAATTTCTTTCTTTTTTTTTTTTAAGTAAGATTGTCTTTTGGGCCAAGTTGCTTATACACCTATGGGCATGTCTCCAATGCCTTGGCTATTAAGGTCTTTAAGTGACAGCTTAATACATTTTTAAGACTTTGGGAGCCAACGACGTTTCTTGAGGAGCTGTGTTTACATTGGATCGGCCAGCCCAGGCAGGCTGCCAGCAGCTTTGCCCACTGCAGGAACTGGAGGTGAAAGCAGGAAGGGCTGGGTACAGCGCAGAGGATGAAGCCGGAGGACGGGCACGCCAAGGGGGATGTGCTGCAGGGGAGGGGGAGGGACACGCCCAGCTGGACCTGGCAGGGCCTTTAACCATCATGTCAGGCTCCTCCCGCTTTGCGTTGAAGGGTGAAAAATAGGACCTTTTGGAGCCTGGCCACTGGCACACATGCCGTCAAGACTGAACATGCTCTTAGCTCTCTTTGTTCTTGTTCTTTCTAAATTCCTGAAAATAGCTCCTTGGCAGCCAGGGGGCCTATATCCTCATGGACCCTCTGGGCTTCAGCACACCTCCTCAGCCATCTCAGACAGGGGGCTTGGCCCCTCTGGGTCTCAGTTTCCTTATCTAAAAAGTGAAAAGAGCTCCATGTTCCCTTCCAGGTGTAAAATTCCATGCTTCATGCCTGGTAATCTCTGTTCTTTGTAAGTAGATTTTGTATCACTGGGGCTAGAGGGAGGACAAGACCATTGGTCACTGCCCTAGCTTATCAAGGCTGAGCAACTGGCTTTGGTTCAACCGATTGAAAATTACTCTTTAGATGGGACAGTCATCAAGAAAAATGCATCTTTCATTCATCAAAAGACCCCTCCCCACATTCGCACACCCACTGAAATATACTACCACCACTGAAAACAATGACGGCGAACTCTCTTTGAGAGCTCTGGTGCTGAGCTCTGTATATACATCAATTCATCAAATGACCTCACCTTGGGAGGTAGATGCTGCTACCATCTCACCAATTTTCGGATAAGGGTACAGACTCAGAAGCTAATTAGCTCGCCCAAGAGCACACAGCTAGTAAATCGGAGAGCCTGGATTTGAACCCAGATCTGGTTACAAGAAGACCAGTACCAGTATTCTTAAATACACTTAATAAACAATGCAAGAGAACATCTACAATGTTGGTCCATGCCACCAAGAGAAATGGCACTTGGTCTTTAAGGCTCTTTGTACCAAGGAATGTTGGCTATTTCATCATTCTCAGGGAACTCTCTGTGCTAGGATGGCTTCTCTTTCCCAGTAGGAAAACAGATAATGGCTCAAGAGCAGCCATTGGGTGCATTTGACTTAACACATTCGAGAGGAGGTAGGGAACTCTTTCTAAGCTCTGCCATGTGACCCATGGTAAGTCCCTCAGTCTGTCTGGGATTGGTTAGATGCTCTCTAAGGCTACTCCAGTTTTGGGATTTTATGTTCTCTCTTGAAAACCTTTTTCTGACTTCCCAGCTTCTGGGGATTCCCTGCATCCCCCTCCTCTTGGGGGCAGGGCAGTGAAGACAGCTTCTGTGACATTCTAAAACCATTTCTCATTTTGTAAATAAGTCCCTTGCAGCTCTGGGTCTATGAAATCATTTCAAAATGCCTAAGTGTGGTTATGCATCCTGAAGCCAAATATTATTAACAACCTCCTCCCCGACCCCACACGGTGCACGTTTAAAAAGTAAATGTGCAATAAAAGCTTTTCAGCATGCGGTTGATGACACAATGTTTAATCACTGTTTTAACATTCAGCAAGAAGAGCTGCTCCCCCACTCCCTTCCCTTCCCTGGACTTCTTGAGTTGAAGACATTGGTTAATCTACAAAGTGGTGATCTTCCTCCTCATTGTCACAGGCCCAAGAGGTAAAAAATATCTGCCCTTTCATCTCGACCCACCACATTCTTTTCCTAAGCCTGTAATTGGATCTAAATGGAAAATGAACCCTTTGCAGGCCCAGGAAGTTGGCACTAGAGGGTGACAAGAAGGAGAACATGTTCCACCTCTAATCCAGATAATCACACTCTCTTGTGCAAAAGAAAATAAAAACAAGTCTTCCTCCAAGTGTTTGGCCTCAGCTTGTGGGGAGGGGAGGGGCATTTCGGTGTACCCTATCCTACTTCACATATTAACCACCAACGAGGCTGTAGTAAAACCCCAAATCATCTGACTTTCCAGAGGACAGTGGGACTCTGCCAGCCCCTTTAGCTCCGAACTTTTTTTTTACCTCAGCTGAATTTGGGAGTTCAGACACACAGATACCCTGGTGCTACAACAAGTCAAAAAACAATACCGTCCAAAATGTACCGAACACTACGATCTCAGATGGACAGATATTCAGTGATTCCCTGGCATTAGTACTGTTGTATATAGCTTGCTGTGTTGGAACAGAGATGAGCAGGAAAGGTTTACCTTCAAGGGGTTTAGAAATAAATGCTTTGTAGAGAAATTAGAGCAATGCATGCATGACTCATTACTAGGTAGAAATTAATAGGTATCTTACCAAGGTCTAAAGGGTTATGAGAATTCCATAGAAGGAGGGATGACTTGATTCTGCAAATAGTCTGGCAAATGGGGTATGGTACATTCCAGAGAGATGCCCTGATTGCGCCCAACTTGGTGTACACATTCAGAAGGGTCCGCTGGACTCCTTGTGTGGGAGTCTGGGGCCGATCCGTTGTGCAGCAGCTCAGGTATAAATCAGATCTGTGAATGCGGTGCCTCTAAGTGGCTGGCTTGCATTTTTACTTTGATTCTGACATAGTGGTGTTTTGTTTGGTTTGCCTCTCATCTACCCCACAGGTGATAGCAGATTTTTAGGGAGACCTTTGTGAGACCAAGTCCACTGAAATCAAGAGTTTAAAAATGATTGCTTTGAGAGATTAACCCACAGGGTATCATCACTGTTACTGCTTCTGGGAGGTTGGTGGGGCCTATTATCTACAACTCAGAGACAAGGAAACTGAGGCTCAGAGAAGTGACTGGGTCATTATGGTGCAGTTAAAAAGTGGTGAGGCCAGGGTTTCCCTGCCCAAGGCTTTCCTTATGCTCTGCTGCCTGCTGGAACCAGCTATCTGTGACCCTGGGCATCAGTTTCCCCTCTGGCTTAGGGCAGCTTTCTGCTCCCTTCACTTCACACTTCCTCTAAGCCTCTGGCCTGTGCCCTCTCCCAGCTGCACTCAGGTAAGTAACAGGCTGGTACTGGAGCTATAGGCATGGCTGTAGGGCCCTCCTGAAATAATCCACCCCTGACCTCTGGGCTCCGGGCCAGCCCTTCTTGAAAGGGAAACATGCAGACTCTGGGGACTGAAATTAGTTCCCTTGTGCTGGAACTGCTGCCACTGCCAACATCAAAACTGGCTTTGTGATGTGCGTGTGTGTGTGTCTGTGTGTGTGTAAATCACAAAACGCTATGATAGCAAAAGGGGAGATTCCGTGTGAGTAAATATCACATGCCCTCCCAGCCTTCACCCCAATTAGCAAAGGGGGGACAGAAGGGGAAGGTAGGGTCCCCCCCAACCCACCACTATAGGATTAACATTAAAAAAAAGTTTTACCTTATTTAAATTTTAATTAGCGTCATCAAAAAACAAAGATTCTTTACAAACACGTTACACAACCGCTTGTAAGAGTAAATTCTGGGGTATGTCTGTTAGCTCACATATGCATTCCCAATTGTTCTATTTTCTGTGAAGTTTTGGAATTTAATCTATTTCCTTCTCCTTAACTTCTAGGTAAGCTTCCCCAAACACATGGTAGAGGAAAACGGGGAAAAGAAAGAATCTGGTAAGTACAGGCAGATCCCAGCTCACCTTTTGAACGCCTGGGTTGAGGTCCTTAGCCACCTTTGCCATGTTCTGAGGTGGAGCAACAGCGCCTGGCTTCTGCCGCAGAGGCGCGAGGGCGCGCAGCAGCGGGGACAGCGGTGGCTGAATGGCCAGGTTCCCGGGCCCGGGGGGGAGCTCTGTGCGCAGCCGGGCGCAGCGGGGCCCTTTAATTGGAGAGTGGGACTCCCTCTAAAACCTCCCCAGCCAATCCGCGCCGGCGCTCGCACTTGGCCAGCCAATCCCAGCGCGCGGCTCCCCCCTCCCTTTGGGTGGGCTCGGCCGGGAGGCTCCTGGGGAGCTGAGGGAGCGCTGCCCTGACGTCAGCGCGGCCGCGGCCCCTGCCTGCTGGGGCGGCGCACATCTGCCCCTCGAGCGGCAGGAATCCGACCCCACGCCCTTCTCCTTGTAAGGAAACCGGGCAGAGGGTGGGGCGGGCTGCTGGGCCCCGCGCTCCATTCAGGTCAAAAGGGAGAGTGATCAAACAGGAAGGCTGTGGTATTTTTAGTGAGCTGGGTCCAAAAATAAATGCTGAGCTGCGGTCCCCTTCTCACCCTTTCTGCCTTGTCAGAGGGCGGGGAGAGGAGGGGGGCAGGTGGTCTGCGGCAGCACTGACTCAGCCTGCTCAAGCTTTCCCCCAGCCCGGGCAACCTCTCCAGTCACCAGAGAGGAGTGGAGATTCCAGTGGGTTACCAACTTTTTTTTTTTAATTTAATGTTTGTAAAGTATTAGCCTGCCTTCCGTAACTTCTTTAGAGGAAGGCTCCCAATTAATTCAGTGACGAAGAGAATGCTATCCTGGTTTTATAAATACCAAGTTGAACCTCTTCACTCCTATATTCCCGTTCCCTCGTTGTCTCCCCATCATTATCTCAGGTAAAATTTTATGGCCATGACGATGATTGCTCTTAGCAGGCCCATTTGATAAGATGAGGAAATAGGATCAGAGAGGGTACCTGGTCCAAAGCTGAACTCTTCTGCAAGGCTGAGTGAGTGAGTGACAGCTCACGTGGGGGACGGAACGAGGCCAAGCATTACAAGCCGTAAACTAAGAAATTCATATTTTTTGCAAGATTCTGTCGGTGGATTTCTCACATACTTGGGATGAAGTATCTTGTAACATCTAACATCTCCTCTAAGACAAAAGCAGCCAGGCCTTCTGTGACGATGCCATGCTGTCTGCCTGGAAGCCCTCATCTCTCTGTTGAGCCAGTTCCACACTCCTGGGTTCCCACAGGCATTTTACCTGCTGGGAAACAAAATGAAACGCAAGCTCTTTTTCACTCTGGAGAGACTACTGTTTTGCCGGTCGTGTGTTTTTTTGTCCTATAACCCATGTTGCCACTGCTCCCTACCAGGAACCAGGGCCCAAGTGGGCTAAAATAAGACCAGGTTGCAGGGAGACTGAGGGTGGCCTCTGAGTTCCTCCTGTGGGACTGATCTGGGGGGAGTGGGTGAGCTGCAGGTCACATTCTAAGGCTTTTGCTCTTATTGGAAGTCCTTTCCTTCTTAAAGCCTCCTCCAGTTTGGTTCTTAACACATCATTATCTCCAGTAAGCCCAAATCAGAACCAATGATCCCAAATCATGATTCTTTTTTTCTCATTCCTGGAAAGGGCTTTCTGTTTGTGATTACCCTTTTCCAAGATGAGCGATGACCTTTTCTCTTTTCATGGATTTCTGCAATGATTGATGTTTGTTTTGCTTGCCCCCAGCTGTACACACAGATGCCCAGAACACACGTGTCGAACGAATGAAGGTTATGTTCTGGCTTTTAATCGGTAGTGAGCAGGCCAGACAGAAATAGGGAGAGATGGAGCAATGCTCCACCTTGTCTGGTTTGTCCAAACTTCCCAGGTGGGCTGCATGTTAAACTTCTGTGTAAATAAACGGTGGCCAACAGAAGCCTGGCCTGGGAGAGGTTTCCACGTGAATGGGCCTTTTAGTAGCAAATCCTAGGAACAATAGTACTGAACTGGGATGTCATGCCAGAAGCCTTTATATTTCAGAGCTATGGGAACTGAAGCCAGGAGAATAACAAAGCAAAGCTTTATCCCTTGCAAACCAGGCAGAAGCCTTCCCAGTGAAGTCATTTCCCACCGCTTTCCAAGCTGCCTTTCTTGCCCCATCTTGAGAAATCATTGCTCTGTGGAATAATTCTAATTTTATTAACATTAGCTCCAAACACAAGACCTCCGGCCTCTCTCATTTTTACCCTTGGGCCTAGTTTCAGTTAAGGAGGCTGATGTTGAGTCTGTTTCTCAGAATGCAGGAATGAGGAGCTACTGCTTGGGGCAGCCCAGTCTCTACCTTCTGGAAAAGAACCTGTGTGGGTACGAAGGTGGTACCCAACTCCCTGCGAGAGCTGGCTCTCTTTCCGGCTGAGGATGCTGACTCTTAATCTTTAAATCATACTTTTGAGCCAAATATTTAGGGACCTATATTCAGAATCTTGGCTGGACACCTGGACAGACTACTATTAATTTGAGACTGTTCTAGAAAGTGGAGGAGATGTGGCCATTACACCTCAGGCTCACTCTGGCTCTGAGATCTGTATGTTTCTCTTTGGAAGAAGATGGAGTACCTTTTGCAGTTGGGAACAGTAGAGAGATCTGATTTCCCCAAGCTTCATGGCTTTGTGGTGCTGGGGATTATTTGAAGACTTGGTCATCCATCAAGCAGTTTTGGGATACCTGCCTTAAGCCACGCTTTGTGCTAGGTGCTGGGGACATCCAGGTACCTAAAATAATCCTTCCCCTTCAAGGAAATCTTGGTCTAATAAGAATCAGTGTGGGGGGGCGGGGTCTCTGGTTGACAAAGCACTTGTCTTATTTGAATGTCAAGACAACGATGGAGTAATTTTAATTATTCTGTAATAATTCCAATTATTTCTCTGGGAGAAAAATGGAGATTTGGGACAGTCAAGGGTTTTATCCAAGGTCACACAGCCAGTAAGTGGCAGAGCTGAAGTTTGAACTCACAGCTTCTAACTCTGGACTCTGTCCTTCAACTGTACCATACGTCCTCCCATAATGAATCTCAAGGACTGATTGCAGGGAAAAGAGAAACTATTTGGAGTAAGATGGTGGTGGTGTCATCATTATCAGAGGGTTTGTCCTAACTGGGATTTTTATATTCTGAGTTTCATGCTTTTTCACTGTTTTACCTGTTCATTCATTCAGCAAACACTGTGCTGAGAACTATAATGGGTTAGGCCCTAAGCTGAGGATACAACAGATAGTGAATGAAACTGGAAAAGTTCCTCCCCTCACACAGCTTCTATTCTAGTTGGGGGAGACAGGCATTAAACAGGTGAATACTTAAATAAGGTTAACTGAGGATGGCAGTGGTGCCTCAGAGGAAATAAATAGAGGAGAGATTCACTGGATGTGTGGTCCATTCAGATCAGGTGGTCCAGGAAGGCTTGACTGAATGAGTCAGCTATGAGTAGAATCACCATGAAAAGAACATTCTGGAAGGATGGAGTCATGCTTGCAAAGACCGTAAGGTGAGTATGAGCTTGCTGTGTCTGAGGGATCTTAAGGTTAGTGTGGCTGGAGGATAATGAGGGGAAGATGCATGAGGGACCTGGGAGAGATGGTTAAGGACCAGTTCACACTGGATCCTGCTAAGCAGTTTAAATTCTTCTCTGAGAACAGTGGCAAGTTACAGATCAGTGCTTTCCAACTAAGACATAATGTACACCCCATGTCATGAAGAAACTTCTAATAACCACATTAAAAAAAGGAAAAAGAAACAGGCAAGCTATTGATAGTACCTTTTATTTTAAACCCAGTAGATCCATAATGTTGTTGTTTCCACCTGAGGCTGATAGAAAACATTACTGAGATGTTTTACATTCTTTTTTTTTACACAGTACATCTTTGAAATCTGGTGTGTTTTATACTTAGAGTACAAGTCAGTTGAAATCAGCCACATTGCAAATACTCAGAAGCCACCAGTTGGCAGTGGCTACAGTGTTGGACAGGGTGAGTACAGAGAGTTTTAAGCGGGGGAGTGACAGTATCTGACTTACTATTTAACTCACAGCAAGGACTCTTGAGGTACTAATATAAACCTAGCTGGTTTCTAACAACACCTCATTATCAGATGGAGGACTGAGGGACTGAGACCCCAAAATTATGTGCCTGGTTGACTCTGTGTTTCAGGCACGGTCCCCAAAGTCAAAGCTAGAGAAAGGCCAATCAAGACCTTGAACCCAGATCTTTTGGCTTCATGCAGGACACTTCAGGAAATCCCGGACAATCATGGTTTTGTAGCAGGCATGGCTTAGTCATTTTAATATGCAAACATGAGTGATGGCTTCTATTTGGTTATGATTTTTTAAATGTATTATGTTCATTAAGAACACTCAACACTTAAGAGTAGGTAAGTATAAATAATCCAGGAACCACATAGTATATTTTAATGTGTGTATGCATGTATGTATGTATGTATATGTATATATATATATATATTCCATGAATCACTTAATATATTTTAATTTATATCAACTTGGACTGTGATATATACCACATATATGTGAATCATTCACAACTTCAGTTTTCTGGTTTCTTTCCTGCCATTCCTACAGTAACTTTAATTTTAGAATAACTAATTTTTGCCAGATTTTTGGATGGCCTCCTAGATCCAGAAAGGCTTTACCTATAAGGCCAAAACATCTGGATAAAAGCAAAACATGATGGTCGGACCCAAATATTTTCATGCTGTGTAGCCTGTCTTTGACAAGGACAGTGGAAGACACAAGGAGAACCTATCCGTTATGAAGGAGCACTGGCTCTAGAGTCCAGAGCCCTGCATTTTGATCCTAAATCTAAATGATCCTCTGCTAAAAATGGTGTGGCTGACCATCATCCACAAGGCCACTTACAACTTAAATTTATTATTATTTACTGGGAGCAACTCTTATCAACTTGCTCTAAATATCAGATACATAGCCGAGATGATGGTGCAGTGGAGCGACTCCCTTCTTCATCAGATTGATGAGGGAGTGGAAAGAGTGCAAGATTTAGACCCAGAAAACATCCCTGTGTGTTTCAGTTCCATCGGGGGAGGGGGGGAAAACTCAGTGAAGAGTCTCTGAAAAATGAGGTTAATGATTTTCATTCCTCCTGCCTTACCAAGTTTATTCATCTGTCTGTAACTGTCTGTAGTGGGCAGGATCCTAAGAGGCTTCCCAATGACCCAGGCCCTTGTAGAATCCCTTCCTGCTGAGTGTTGTTGGTACCTGTACATGGCTTCTAACCAACAGAATATGGCAAAGGCGGTAGGGTTTCACTCCCATGATGGCGTGTGTCTCATGGCAGAAGGGAAGGGGTTTCGCAGATGTGATTAAGGTCTCTGATAGGTTAGTCAAAAGGGAGATTGTCCTCAGTGGACCTGACCTAATGAGGTAAGCCCTTTACAAAAGGACCTAGAAGGCAGAGATGAAAGAAATCTCTACCTTTGTCCTGCTGGCCTCTAAGAAGAACGCTGCATGAGTTCCCCATCTGTAGGGAAAGGGATTCTGCCAAAAGCACATGGCAGAATGATAAATGAGTGTTGTTCTAAGTTGCTCAGTTCATGATAATTTGTTACACAGCATAGAAAATGAATACGCTGTCCTCCTCCTCCTTTTTGGATCTGTTACAAAGACTTAATTATCTGCTACTTCTGGGGGTGAAGAAGTTTGGTACCTCTTTTTGGAGGAAATACTTCTGCTCTGCTCAATTCTCAAAGCTTCCTGGGGCAATAAGTTACATGAGTTGAGTGTGTCTTTTTTTAAAGCAGCATTTACTGTGATCAAGGAGAGAGTTCTAGTTATGGTCCTGAAGCACTGAACAATATAACACCATTACTTTCCATACGTGTCATATTTAATGCTGCAGTCAGCCTATCCATCGTGTGTGTGTGTGTGTGTGTGTATTGGGTATCAGAACGGAAGGGAACACATGCCTGGCATTTTCTATATGCCCTCAGTATTTTGTGGTTAATCCTTGAACAACTCCAGGTGGCAGATGTTGCTCTTCCTATTTACAAATGAGAAAATGAAGCTCTGTTGAGTTATATAAGTTGCTCAGTGCCTCGCAGCCAGTTGGGATCCAGACCTAACGGGGATCACTCAGGAGGTTCCTGGCCGCAGAGTGCAGGCTTAGCCTGGATGAATGTGGAGAGGCAGGACCGCCAGCCTTTGGGGGTGGTTCTGGATGTTCTCTGTGCTCCCTTGCAGATCTGCTCTGCCCCACCTCCTCTAGCTCTGTGCCTGGCAGGCTGACCCAGGGACTCTATGTCTGGGTCTCTTGGCCCTCTTTCCATAGGATTCTGCCCGTGAGGGGCTCCATGGGAGATCAGAGGTGGGTGCATTTAATCTCCCCACTTCCTCCTTGTTGTCCTGAGTTTTAGAGGTCCTTCTGTTCTCTACCTATAGCTGTAGTTCCTGTCAGTCTGCAGACAGCTCTCTCCCTTGGCCCCTTCAGGGCTGGGGGTGGTCTGTACTTCCTCATTTCAAGTGGGTTCCCTGGACGCTGTTTTTGCCTTCATTGATAGCCCTTTTTGTAAACCCCCCTTCAGTTACCCCTTTGAGTGTTTGCTGCCAGGAGCCTGATTCATACAGAAACCAAAGTAGGTTTTAGACATGATCCTGTTGCAACCTCCACTAGGTATTGAGATATAGACCACCCTGCGTGTTTCTCATGTAGTCTTTTTGGCTACTGGCACGTGAATTAGTCAGAAGGATTGGGGCTTGGCAATTAATTTAAATAGGAAAATTACCTAGTGGTGCTGGGAAAAGCAAGACAGAAATTTGGGGACCTTCTCCCAAGCAGGTCTGCCCACTGCTCTTGTGTCATGAGGGAAAGACCGACCGTGGAGTGTCCTTGGGCCACTGATGGTGACTGTAGGCATGTAACTCCCTCGTACCTCGGTCTCCTTATCAGTAAAATGGGGCTTATTGTGAGAAGTGAATGTGGGCTGAGTGCAGAAGCATGGTGTAGGCCCTGCCTGTCTCTCCAGGTGTGAAGTGCTGCCACGCCAGGGTTCAGCCAACATGAATCTAGTCTTGAGTCCTTGGAGATGAGGCTTGAGTGTGAGACACTGGGGAACTTGGAGCAACTTGCTGAGCTGGTCCCCCTTCCTAAGCCTGAATCACTGTAATCTGATGACCTGCATGGCATTTGCCACCAAGTTGTAGCAAAATACTTGTGCTCTACGTGGCCCACGGGGAGGGAGGTGTTGGTATGACTCACTGAGGAGAAAGTGTACTGAAGGGGATCGAGGGGTGATGTTGAAGATCCAAGATCCTAGTCTGAGAATGATTTTGATCTTTGGGGGAGAGGCATAGGGGAGGAGGAGCTAGTTTGTGTGTGTTCTGGGGGGGGTTTATAGAGGCCTATCAAAGGGGAGCTTGCCCAGCTTCAAGGGACATGCTCAGGATAACTGGTTCCAAGTGCCATTTCTGACACACAAAGCCACCAACACGACTTCACCAGGCTTATCCAACACCTTCCTGAGCCTGGTGGTCTTGTCCCCATTTTACAGAACAAACTGAGCTCTAGGGACATTAAGTAATTTTCACAAGGTCATGTAGCTGATTGCAGAGCCTGAATTTGGACCCACACGTGTCAGACTCCAGAGATGGTTCTGATAAAAACTACAAAGCAACTAACCATTTCTTGGGGGCGTCCACCACAGGCCAAGCTATGCTAATCACATTTACTTCCTACAGTATAGGGTCTGGATCCTTAGCATAGAAATTAAAAAAATTCCAATCCTTCTCCCCCAATGCACACTTAACACCTGAGGTCTAATTACAGGTAACCCTCAACAGTCTAATTATGGGGACTAAAATTAAATTCTATTTTACAGTAACTTTCTACACACCAGATAGTGGTGAAAATCAAGCCTACTCAACCCATCAGGAAATCTCTAATTAGCTGGGGTTTGGTGGAAGTATTATAGCTACCCTGTTTCCCAGGAGGACTTCAGAGACAGAGAGGAGCTAAAAATCAGTATAGTTAAAGCCATTATTAACATCTTTTCTCATTATCACATTTTCCATTCTGTTTTCCATGTTGGCATTTTCATTTTCCAAAACTTTATGAACCTGCATTATCTGGTAACATTTCCTCATGGGATGTTGAAATCATTCTGTACTCTGGGAAAAAATGATGACGGTCCTTCTGTATATTACCTTTGGGGGCAAAGTTGCCACGTGTGGGTTTTGTTCACATTGAAATGTCTGAGGTCCTATCTATTAACTTGCATCATTTGCAATTTGGAACCTGTTCTGTGACTTGGGCTCAAGTCCAAAAGCAGAGTGCATTGTGAAGGAGGTGATGTCTGGCTTGAGGCACTTCCCTCTCTTTCTTGCCTTTCCTCGATGATGAAAATTGAGCATCCCATTGTGACCTACTCCCCTGTGTCTTACTGCACGTGGTAGCCTTATTATTCCTTTTCTGCCCACAAAATCTACCTGTTCTAAGTACAGGTCTCTCTGTGCCCTGCCTAACCTCCCTGCTCACTGGGTTCAGCAGCCCACTCTTGGGAAAAGAGTAAGGTTTTGAAGTCAGGCGTATTTGAGTTTGAACCTGATTCTACCACGTCTTAGCTGTGTGGACCTAGTAGAGCTGTATGGGGAAATTCTTTCTGAGATTGTTCCAGCTGTAAGATGGAAATGAGCACTAACAGGTTCCCCATGATTACTTCCTCTGTCTTCAGGGGGACTAAGCTATTGCACTGGACTGGTTTTGCCAAGATTCTTTGACTTGCCTGCCTGCAGCAGATAGTGGTAGGTCCAAGCAAGGGTAGATGACTAGGGAGCACCCACCCAAAGCAAACAGAGGAACTGGGAGCTGGGCAGGACCTCGAAGGTATCCCACCCCCTCCGTGGCACCACCCAGCAAGATGTTTCCTCGCCCGGCTTGGACGCTTTCTGTGTACAAGGGCCCATGTCTCACCAGAGTTCTAGCAGTTTTGGGCAGTTCTCACTGTTAGAAGGGCTTCATTACCTTGGGCTGACTTGTCTTCCTAGAGCTGTCACCCATCTGTCCTTTCCAGCCTCTGGAATCTATTTGACGGCCGTCCCTTTCTCACACGATGACAGTTGATCTATTAGAAAATCGTGTTCACGTTTCACCAGGCCTTGTCCCTGTTCTCCCTTCCAGATGTTAGGCACTCTTTTGTCCTAAGTTATATTCCACCAGTCCATTCCTCTTCGTCGGCTGTTCACCTTGCCTCCTAGCTCAGTGGCCGTGGAAGGTAGGAGCGCCAGCTTTAAAGTCAAAGAGGTTCAGCTCAAATCCGTTCTTGGGCACCTAGTGGGACCTTAGTTCACCTCTCTGTAAAATGGAAGTGGTAATATCAATCTCATAGGACTCTCAGGCATGTTAAACATGCTAATGTGTAAAAACATGAAGTCTGGTGCCTGGCATGGAGACAATGTTTGGCACCTGGTAGTTGTATTACTATAGGTAGTTACCATTCCTGATTCTCTTAGAAAATCTTCCCAGTGGCCTTTAAGGTTTTGTTCAGCCTGGATTTGGGAGTTTTTTAATCCTGTCTTACACAAGGAAAATGGCATTAAATAAGTGTTTCGTTTATTTTGTTACAATTGCAGATTCTTAGGAGGAGGACAGGATAGTCAAAATACTGTTCACTGGTCATTTGAAGTATTTTTGTTTGAGGCAAGTTATAACTTAGAAACAATTTGGATCTTCTATGGCTGACCATGTACATCCTAAGAGGCCCTCTGGGAATGCTGTGGAATGTCCAGACGTCTGTGGGCAGAATTCCAGAGCTTCTGAAA
The DNA here is from genome assembly GCA_032199065.1 of Smutsia gigantea. Classification (NCBI taxonomy): domain Eukaryota; kingdom Metazoa; phylum Chordata; class Mammalia; order Pholidota; family Manidae; genus Smutsia; species Smutsia gigantea. The sequence continues at coordinate 10,088 of JAVSCE010020390.1, read as the reverse complement.
GATGAGCGTGTCGTGTGGCAGATGAACAAGGTATGAAGACACCAAATCCCCCTGATGAAGTCCAGCAATGCCTTGCCACTGATCAGACTTTCTGGAAAGACGCGATGAACTCACCCAGAAGAAAGGGGTGGGTGGGAGATTTCAGGAAAGATTCAGAAGTTAGGCAAGGCAAGCTCTGGGGCTTCCTGTTGATTCTCCCAGTTGTTCTCACTGCCAAAGACACATGGTTTGGACATGATGTCATATGACATGTACAGACACGACGAGGCCGGAAGCTGTCAGGCAGATCCTAGATTATGATGGAGGGTGGGAGGGATGTGCAACGTGAGGGCCACGTGACTGTGCAGTGAGTAATATTTTCCAGTAGGGCATTGTCACCCATCCCATCATTGATAGAGGGGAAAAAATAAAATGTTAAGATATTCAAAACCAGTTCTTAACTATACCCCCAAACACCCTACTTTTTCCAAGTTAAAGTCCTGTATTGAGCATTCTCATTATCTGTTATGCTAAGAAAGGCTTTTCATATCATCCAGTTGAATTTAGATTATCAGTTTCAGTGATTCATTCATCAGTTCATTCATTCATTCAGTCGGTCACCCAGTTGCTCATTCAGTTGTTTGGTCTGTGGTTCAGCCAGTCATTCAGTCTCTCATTCCACTGGCCCCTGGCCATTCAGGCATTCAGTCATTCAACAAATAACTATTGCACAGGTCTTTCTGTACCAAGAGCTCTGCAGGGTGTTGCTCAGACAGCAGTGAAAAAAGAGTCACAGGATCTATTCTTCTGGGGAAGACAGATGTTAAAACAAGAGATTACCACAAAGGTGATGAATAGGGAGCATTATGATAGGAAAAGGCTGGGCCCTGCAGAGAAAGAAGTTCAATTTGGCTGGAAATTAAAGTTTTCTATTACCTAAAACATCAGATTCCAGCGGCTTAACTTTCCGTGTCTAAATAAATAACTCCAAACACTTGTCTGTTAGAAAAGATAAAAGCTAACATTTGTGGAGTTCTTGCCATGTGACCAGGCACTGGGCCAAGTCCTTAACGGAGATGGTCACACTTAATCCTCCTAGTAATCCTGAGTTAGGGACTCTAAGTGTCCCCATTTCACAGATGAGGAAGCTGAGGCTCAGAGAGGATAAGCAACTGTCCACAGCCACGCTGAGTGGCGTAGTGGAGCCAGGAGTCGAATCCTGGCGTGGCTGGTAATGAGCATGAATGCTTTTCTCACCCATGTTCCCAGGAACTGGAAAGTCGGTAACAAAAGCCACTGAGAAGTGGGGACAAAGAGAGCCTCTGAACCTTCCTAGTCTGCTCTCAAAGACCAAGGGCTTGCAGCCCCTGGGAACAAGAGCAAGAATTTGGGGTGACCAGGTCGGAGGGCATCTTGGGGTGAGCTTGTTCCTGCATCCCAGAAGGCATGAGAAAGCTTTGCGGGAAGTTGTTTTTAAGAATAGAAAGACCTTAGGCAATCCAACCCAGAAACGAATCAATCTTCTGCTCACATGTACATTTTAAATGTGGCTAGAGTAATATAAACCAAATTAGAAAGCCTCATGTCCACACAGCATCTTTATTTAGTGTAAAGCAATCCATCACACACACTCTCTTTTTCTTCTCAATGATCAAAAAAATACAGTGAGTAGGTCATTTTTGCAAAAATAGGTCCTGTATTTCAAAAGAAAATGTATTATTTTCTTAGAGAACCTGGCCTTCTATTTTTTTCGCTCTCCTTACGTCCCCTCCTCCAACTCGGTAGTAAATATCTCCTGTCCAGATGTTAGATCATTTTGAGCTAATTTGGAAATCTTCATGCTTAATTTAGAAATTATTCATCTGTGGGTTGAGTAGTCCCTAAGTGGGTCCAGGGATGGAGCAGTGGCTGGTGGTGGGGTGCTTGCCAGGGAACGATCTGCCTTCTGTCACCGGAGATGGTAGTGAATCGCTACGATGACTCAGCTCGAGTCTATACAACAGTGCATACAACGGAGCGCTACCTCATCAGCCTCTCTTGCTGTCCTCCACGTGGTTTGGGATGAATCTGCACTCAGGGACGCCACTGAGTCTGTGCCACACGTTCTCAATGAAAGCGTGAGTGAATCATGTTCCCCTGTGACTCCCTGTAGCTCTGTTTGGGTTCCTGCACTTACCACAGGCTTAGTCCAGACATCAGCTCCTTCCTCAGAGCCATTCTTTCACCCAGCATCTGAATTATCGTGAAAGATCTCTCCTTCCTTTCTGTTCTCAAGAACCGGGAGCCTTAGAATCCAACTAATCTACCCATACCCCGTATTACGGCAGTGGTTTACCTCTTCTTGATGTGAACTAGTACCACTCTCCTAGTGCAGTATCACAACTACCGTCACCATCACCGTCACCACTCCCGCCACCGTCCTTTCTCTTACTTACAGTAAGCAGTATTTGGGGACGTTCACAACTTTACTACTGGTAGTATCTACTGGTTGAGTTCTTTATTTATTTTATCTCCATTAATCCTCATACCAATCACACGTGCTAGGTGCTGTTTGGATCCTGATTTTGCTTAGGAATTAAAACTGAGGCTAAAAGAAGCAAAGCAACTCACCTAAGATCTCATCGTTAGTTAATGGCAGAGGCATTATCTGGACCCAAACTACCTGACACTGTGCTTTTAACCAAGACGTCAGTGTTTCTGCCGTCATGATCTTTTTACCACCTCATATCATTGTATCACCCCTGTGCTGTTATTTACATAATCCTGGCTGCCTGGCACTCAGCATGCTCATATGAACAAGGCTGCAAGAGCAGGTGCGTCCTTTTCAACATGCAATATTTTTAACCTACTGGTACTTTAACCACAGTCTGCATCAGCCGTCAAAGTAAATCCCACGAAGGAAACCAGAACCCCTGCACCTGCAGGTCTCCTCTCCATGGCAGAAACTTCTCTTGTGAAATCTCCGGGCAGGAATGCCATTCTCTGAAGTAGTTCTTCCTCTTTGCCACATGACTTCTTTCCCCCACCGTATTGTAATTTTGTTTCCTCTAGGGAGGGCCTCCCTTAGGTCTTTCGAGGAATAGTCTGAAGGCACCTAGGAGGTTTCATACAAACTTTATTTCTCTGGGCTGAACAACTCTAACCTCTGCCCAGGGAGGACTTTGTGGTGTGTTTGGAAATTGGAAATTATCCCATGCTTGCTTAATTTCAAGGGGCATCCAGTGAGTGGCGACTCCCGCTATAGTGGCTCTTGTCCTGGGACCCCACACTGGCCCTCTGATCACCCACCTCTTGTAGGCCAGGCTTAGCTTCCCTGCACCCCAGAATTCCCTTCTTGAAGGGCCACAATCCCACTTCTAGAGAAGAGTGGGCCTCTTGCCTTGGGCCATTCCCCTCCAAGGATGGACCTTGTCACAGTTTGCCCCAGGCCCTGGGGTTAACCATGAGGTGGATGTTTATGGGGGGTGGATGGAGTTTGAGTATCTGCATGGTTCACAGCAGGACTGCTCAGTGGGTGGGACACAGACAGACCAGAATCTAGAGGGGAGTGTAAGAGCTTGGAATGCAAACCTGGCCTTCCAGGTTGTTTTGAAGACATGTGTCATGGTAGGAGGATACACCGTATTTTTCTTTAGCCGTGGGTTAGCTTGATTTATAACTTCTGTATATTTAGACAAACATTAGATGGGTCTCTGCTTAAGCACTTTTGTTCTGGGTGCCTCAAGTGTTAGGGACAGGCCTGTTAGCTACACTAGGGTGACCCGTGGTCCCAGTTTACCTGGGCCTGAGAGGTTTCCCAGGATGCAGGATTTAAAGCGCAAATGGGAAAAGATGCAGGCAAACTGGAGCAAGGTGAGTTCATCATTTGAGACCACTCACTGTCTATGCTCTAGTAACTGCTATTGATTTGTCTAGCTGCACAGAACACAGACTTCTTCTTTCTGGGGGTAAGAAGCAACTCCTATTTACATTTGCATCATAATAGCACAGGACAAATTCCATTTAATGAGAGACCTGCTCTCAGAGTCAGGAGATAATTAAGGATCATTTAACCACAGGCAGGCGTCCCGCCTCCAGGACAGGACACAGCCACTAGCAGTGGCCTTTGTAAAATTGCCACTAAAACCAACAGAGAGCATTTATCAACCACCCGAAGAAGAAACATCATCAGAATTGTCGCTGGAAGTCGAAATAGCTTTCTGTACCTTGGACTGTCTCATTTCTCCAGGAACCAAGAGGCAGGGGACGGTTTTATATGAAATTACTTCTCTCAGTTCCTGGTTCCAACCTGGCTAGATCCCTCTAAAGCAACTCCTTTCCAGAGACCTTAAAGGTAACTAAGAGCTGTGGATGTTTTGAGGTATTTGGCAACTAAAAAAAAGAGTGGATGGAAGCATCGTTAGCCAAGCAACTTTCTAGGCAAAATCGGGAAGTAGGTGAAGTTCATCTCCACTCATGTCACTGCTTCTACTTTTTCCTGCATCTTGTTTCCTGAGTTTTTGGAAACAAGTCGCTCACTCATTCACTCATTCGTTCATTCAGCAAACGAGGCCAAGAAGTAGTAGCATTTCAAGCAAAATGCCTTGTAAGAGCAAAGGCCCTGTGGTAGCAACATACGTATTTGATGGTCTAAAGGCAGACTGGAGAGGGGTGGGCTGGGAGAGGAGGAAAGTGGAGTGAGATGGGGTCTGAGAGGTGGGTAGGGGCCAGGCCACATAGGACTTAGGGGCCACAGTAAAGACTTTGGATTTTATCAAGTGCAACGGGAAGGCAGTGTGGTAGGCTGAACAATGATCCCCAAAGATCTCCACACTTTGGAAAACCTGTAAGTTTTTTTTCTGACACGACAAAAACAGACTTCACAGACGTGATGGGGAGTTACCCTGGGTTATCCAGGTGGGCCCTAAGTGCCATCACATGTATCCCTGTAAAGAGGGAGGCAGAGGGACAGCTGGCACAGACAGAAGAGGAGAAGACAGTGTGACTATGGAGGCAGAGACTGGAGTGATGCAGCCATGAGCAAAGGAATGCCAGCAGCCTCCAGAAGCTGGAAGAGGCAAGGGACAGATTCTCCTCTAGAGCCTCCGCAAGTTGCCCGGCCTTTGCCAACATGCTGATTTCAACCCAGTGATAATGGATTTTGGACTTCTGGCCTCCAGAAGTATGAGACAATACATTTTGGTTGCTTTAGTTTGTTACAGCAGCCAATGGAAACTGATGCTGGAAGTTTTCAGCTTTGGCTGGGGTAGAGCGTGATGGGATTGACATGGTTCAGTGACCACTCTTGAGTGCTGTGTGGAGCAGAGATCAGAGAGTGGCAGGAGTGGGAGCAGAGGAACCAGCTGGGAAGTTCTTGGCAGGCATTCACATGAGGCGTGATCCAACAGTGGACAAGGAGACAGGGAGAACCTTCAGGACGGTCTCTGGGGGTTGAATGACAAGGCTTGCTGACAGATTGCCATGGGGAAGAGCAGGCTGTGAAAAGTCATCAACAACTTAGTCTGAATGTAAGTGTGTTTTTTCTTCTGAGGAACACTCATAATTTTAAAAAGAAGAACAAGCAAAACCCAGCAATGGGATTTGGGGCTCTGTAATATATTAAAGTGGAGAACAGTGCTTAGTGGGTCATGGGCTTGTGGGATTTCCCTACAACCCATTGTGTTAGGCAGCTTAGCTGACCACCCGCTCTGTTTATAAGCTGTCACAAATCCTTTTTTAGAAGTAGATGGGGTACAAATCAAGTGATGATGTTTTCTAGGTCGTTGCAAGGGGAATTTCTGTGACACTCCTGGGTTGGGGAGGTATCTGAAAGGTGTGGTTTGAAAGCCACAATATTGACATTCTTATGACATTTCAAAGGTTTCCTATACTGCCTCTCAAACTTTAGCATGTATCCAATTCACCTGGGGAGCTGAGAGGTTGCGCAGACTGGAGAAATGTAGCTCCAGAGATACGGCTCTTAGGTCAGGGCGAGATTTTTCAGACTTTTAAAGATCCAGATTCAGCAGATCTGGATGGAGCCAGCGATTCTGCATTTCTGGCACAAACTCCCAGGTGACGCTGTCCTGTCTGGTTTCTGGACCTTTTCAGAGCTCTAAGCCTCCGTGTGCGAAGGATGAGCCTGACTCCAGTTTGGATACGATACCGCATGTGTCAGAAACACAGGCAGCCCAGATGCATGGCCAAGCCCTTCTGTGCGATGGTCCTGCTGTAATCTGGGTGCAACACATCCCTTGCGTCTCTAAATCACTGACACTCTGCACTTTCTCCTCCTGAGCTCATAAATGCCTCCTTGCCAAACCCAGCAGGAGCCAGCTTCCCAGACTGGGTTATGAGGCTGAGGTTTGCCAGTCTCGCCCCTTCTGGGAGTGCGGTGGGCCAGACGACTTCCTCTGCCCAGCGGCGTCTGTCTTTCTTGGAGCCCCATGAGGATTGGCACACCACAGTCAGCAGGCTGTTTCTAACACACAGTCCTGGCCACGTTCCTCCCCTACTTGAAACCCTGCCCTGGCCCTGGCCAAGCTCACTGACCTACCTGTGAAGCACCACATCTGTCTCCAGCTGCTGCAATCTACTACCCAGCATGTGGAACTGCCGTTAGTTCCTTGTTGCATATGCATGATTTCTCTTCTCTCCAGGCCTGAGGTGTCACAATGTAAGTCAGAAACCACCCTCAGTGGATGGGGAGGGACCTAAGGTGAAGAGAGAGGAGCAGTATCTGGCCATAAAGGGAGGCAGTGCAGAATAGTAGTTAAGAGCACAGGCTTTAGTATAAATCCCAGTGTGGTCACATCTCAGCTGTGTGACCCTGGATAAGAATCTCAGTCTCAATTTTCTCATCTGTAAAATGGGTGAAAATGAAACGTCTCTCTCAGGGCTGTTGGAAGTGTTCAGTGAGCTAACATACTTAACGGGAGTAATTTTGCACCAGGCCTGTAATAAGGGTGATGGTTAGCAAGTAGGATGAGCCTGTGCTGTGTGTCACTCTTTTCTCTCCTAACCTTCCCTTCTCCCCTGTCTCCGGGCTCTTTTTCTCAGATCTTGGGGCCCTCATAGAGGTACAGTTCTTGGCATTTCCTCTAGGTGACATTCCATAGGACCACAGGGCTGGGAAGTATCGATTGTATTCCAGAGACTGTTTTTGATATTTGACCAAAAGGAATGGTTTCGGGCCATCCACTTAGCTACATTATCAGCAGCGCTTCAATAGGAAGTGAATGGAAATGCTCCTTATTCCGGCCATTAGTCCAAACCTGGAGCAAACAGGAATCTCTAGGTCCAAGCATTTCCCCTGTAAAGGTTTGTTTGCCTTGGAGACCAACGTCAACACGATTAGGTCTCCATGTCACAACATGAGAAGGTTTGAAGTCAAGGGCAGCGGAAGCCTTTTATCAGTCCGGTGTCCAGGGCCACAGTCAACAACTGCCTTTCTTTTTTTTTTATATTGTTCTGTTTTTTTTTTAATATAATTTATTTTATTATCATTAATTTACAATTACATGTGCAATATTACGATTATTAAACTACCCCTTCATCAGGTCCCCCCCACCAACCCCATTAAAGTCACTGTCCATCAGCGTAGTGAGATGCTATAGAATCACTACTTGTCTTCTCTGAGTTGTACTGCCCTCCCCGTGCCCCCCCAACATTACATCTGCTAATCTTAATGCCCCCTTTTTCCCTCTTATCCCTCCCTTCCCGCCCATTTTCCCCAGTCCCTTTCCCTTTGGTAACTATTAGTCCGTTCTTGGGTTCTGTGAGTCTGCTGCTGTTTTGTTCCTTCAGTTTTTTTCTTTGTTCTTATACTCCACATATGAGTGAAATCATTTGATACTTGTCTTTTTCGGCTTGGCTTATTTCACTGAGCATAATACCCTCTAGCTCCATCCATGTTGTTGCAAATGGTAGGATTTGTTTTCTTCTTATGGCTGAATAATATTCCATTGTGTATATGTACCACATCTTCTTTATCCATTCATCTACTGATGGACACTTAGGTTGCTTCCATTTCTTGGCTATTGTAAATAGTGCTGCAATAAACATAGGGGTGCATCTGTCCTTTTCAAATTGGGCTGCTGCATTCTTAGGGTAAATTCCTAGGAGTGGAATTCCTGGGTCAAATGGTATTTCTATTTTGAGTTTTTTGAGGAACCTCCATACTGCTTTCCACAATGGTTGAACTAATTTGCAGTCCCACCAGCAGTGTAGGAGGGTTCCCTTTTCTCCACATCCTCGCCAACATTTGTTGTTGTTTGTGTTTTGGATGTTGGCCATCCTCACTGGTGTGAGGTGATATCTCATTGTGGTTTTAATCTGCATTTCTCTGATGATTAGCGATGTGGAGCATCTTTTCATGTGCCTGTTGGCCATCTGAATTTCTTCTTTGGAGAAGTGTCTATTCATGTCCTCTGCCCATTTCTTAATTGGATTATTTGCTTTCTGTTTGTTAAGGTGCATGAGTTCTTTATATATTTTGGATGTCAACCCTTTATCAGATACGTTTTTTATGAATATATTCTCCCATACTGTAGGATGTCTTTTTGTTCTACTGATGGTGTCTTTTGCTGTACAGAAGCTTTTCAGCTTGATATAGTCCCACTTGTTCATTTTGCTTTTGTTTCCCTTGCCCGGGGAGATATGTTCATGAAGAAGTTGCTCATGTTTATGTCCAGGAGATTTTGCCTATGTTTTTTTCTAAGAGTTTTATGGTTTCATGACTTACATTCAAGTCTTTGATCCACCTTGAGTTTACCTTTGTGTATGGGGCTAGACAGTAGTCCAGTTTCATTCTCTTACATGCAGCTGTCCAGTTTTTCCAACACCGGCTGCTGAAGAGGCTGTCATCTCCCCATTGTATATCCAAGGCACTTTTATCAAATATTAATTGACTGTATATGTTTGAGTTAATGTTTGGATTTTCTATTCTGTTCCACTGGTCTGTGGGTCTGTTTTTGTGCCAATACCAAATTGTCTTGATTACTGTGGCTTTGTATTAGAGCTTGAAGTCAGGGAGTGTAATTCCCCCTGTTTTATTCCTCCTTCTCAGGATTGCTTTGGCTATTCGGGGTCTTTTGTAGTTCCATATGAATTTTAGAATTATTTGTTCCAGTTCATTGAAGAAAGCTGTTGGTAGTTTGATAGGGATTGCATTGACTCTGTAGATTGCTTTAGGTAGTACAGCCATTTTGACAATATTTATTCTTCCTAGCCAAGAGCATGGGATGCATTTCCATTTGTTAGTGTCCTCTTTAATTTCTCTTAGGAGTGTCTTGTAGTTTTCAGAGTACAGGTCTTTCACTTCCTTCGTTAGGTTTATTCCTGGGTATTTTATTCTTTTTGATGCAATTGTGAATGGAATTGTTTTTCTGATTTCTCTTTCTGTTAGTTCATCGTTAGTGTATAGGAAAGCAACAGATTTCTGTGTGTTAATTTTGTATCCTGCAACTTTGCTGAATTCAAATATTAGTTCTAGTAGTTTTGGAATGGAATCTTTAGGGTTTTTTATGTACAGTATCATGTCATCTGCAAATAGTGACAATTTGACTATTTCTTTACCAATCTGGATGCCTTGTATGTCTTTGTTTTGTCTGATTGTTGTGGCTAGGACCTCCAGTACTATGTTGAATAACAGTGGAGAGAGTGGGCATCCTTGTCTTGTTCCCCATCTTAGATGAAAAGCTTTCAGCGTCTCGCCGTTAAGTATGATGTTAGCTGTGGGTTTGTCATATATAGCCTTTATGATGTTGAGGTGCTTGCCATCTATACCCATTTGTTGAGAGTTTTCATCAGGAATGGATGCTGAATTTTGTCAAATGCTTTTTCAGCATCTATGGAGATGATCATGTGGTTTTTGTTCTTCTTTTTGTTGATGTGGTGGATGATGTTGATGGATTTTCAAATGTTGTACCATCCTTGCATCCTGGGATGAATCCCACTTGATCATGGTGTATGATCCTCTTGATGTATTTTTGAATTCGGTTTGCTAATGTTTTGTTGAGTATTTTTGCATCTATGTTCATCAGGAATATTGGTCTGTAATTTTCTTTTTTGGTGAGGTCTTTGCCCGGTTTTGGTATTAGAGTGATCCTGGCTTCATAGAATGAGTTTGG
>JAVSCE010020389.1:0-51496 GCA_032199065.1 Smutsia gigantea | reverse complement strand
AAGCATCTTCAGGTATAGGGGCTTTTCTCTCCTGATAAGGAGTCTCGGCTACCGAGGGCTGAAAAGCAAGTTCTTCCTCCTTTTCACTGGTATAGGTCACTGGCCCCAATAAGCACTGGAGTTCTCCACTTAAGGGGCTAGTAGAGAGGGTGTTGTGCTGCTGCGAATATGCGCCGCATTTGGCCAGTGTAGGTGTCTGTGCCATGCCACTCCATGGACTTTGGGTCCAGTCTCGCACCCATCCTGTGATGGGATAAGTGGTTATTACTTTGTTCGGAGCTGTTCCAGTGATGGGTTCCATAGCCAGCAAGGCATGGTACACAGCAGCCAGTTGCTTCTCTATCAAGGTGTGCCAGACCTCTGCTCCTTTCCATAGTTGTGACCAGAATCCAGTAGGTTGGCGTGTCCATTCAAGCTGCTGCCAAAGACCCCATCCATAACCATCATCAGTTACATGAACATCTAGCTCACAGGGCCTTGATGAGTCCATTACATTCAAGGCCTGTATGGCCTTGACTGCCCGCTTGGCATCAGTAAAAGCAGCTCCACATGTCTCATCCCAGTCCTACCTTCATACCAACTGGTATAAGGGCTTCAGAATTTGTGCCAAGTGTGGGATAAACACTCTCCAGTAGCCCCAAAAGACCCCAAAACTCTTGTAAGACTGCCACAGTGGTAGGGGTGGGGAAAGCCTGGACTTTGTCTGTAACTGCTTCAGGAACTTTAGTTTTATCGGATCAGACAACCCCCAAGAATTTCACAGAAAAACCAGGTCCCTGAACCCTGGTGCTGTTCACAGCCCATCCTTTTTCCTATAGATGTTGCAATAGTCTAGGAACTGCCCCTTCTAAATCTGAAAGAAAATCAGACGTGAGCATAATATCATCAATGTAGTGATACAACTGTACTGTTTGCAGTTTCTTCCATGTGGCCAAGTCCTGGGCTACAAGTCCATGAAAGGTGGTGGGACTGTGTAAGTATCCCTGTAGAAGGACAGTGAATGTCCACTGCCAGCCTTCCCATGTGAAGGCAAACTGTTCCTGGCTTTCCTGTGCTATGTCAATAGAGAAAAAAGCATTAGTAAGGTTTACTACATAATGATACGTTCCCAGTTCATGGCTGAGGATGTCCAGAATGGCTGCTATAGAGGGACAGCAGCATGCAAAGGGGATGTGATTATTCAATTCTCTGTAGTCTATAGTCATATGCCAGGAGCTGTCTGGCTTTCTCACTGGCCACACTGGGGAATTAAAAGGACTATGAGTGGGCTTTATGATGCCCACCCTCTCCGACTCCTTTAGAGTTTCTCCAATTTCCTTTGTACCCCTCCAGGCAATTTATACTACTTAATATTTGTCACCTGCCAAGGTACAAGCAGAGCTACAGGTGGGTGCTTAGCATGTCCCCTCAGAACTGCCTTTACCACACATACCCTCAGTCTGAACTCACCTGCAGTGGTCTATAACCACAGGCCCTGCAGGATATCTATCCCCAAAATATATTCATGGATGGGAGAAATGTAGACGGTATACTCCTTTGGGGATAAACGCCCTATCCCCAATGGGATTTGGGCTTTCTTCACTCTAATTGTCTTACCCCCATAGCCATCTATCACAGCAGGGGTCCCAGGAAAATGCTCAGGGTTGCCATGAATCAAAGATCACTCAGCTCCTGTGTCCAACAGCATCAAGACACGTTGTACATTCACAGGGGACCAATGAATTGCTAATTCTACATGTGGCCTCTGGTCCCCACCATGTCCCCCAAGGTGGGGACCTTGACCACCCCCACCAGGAGAACCATGATACCCAGTCATCCTCCTGCGGGGGTGAGGGCCCCGGTGAATCCTGAGTACTGTCTCCCATGAAGTTTTGCAGGGACACAGGCTGGGCAGGAGGCCTTGACTCTGGTTTCCGTGTCCTGGACCTCAGCGGCTGGACCTGTTGCTCTTGTTTTAATTGATGCTACAGTTCTAACAATATTCTATTGGGCTGCCCATCGAGTTTGTCTTTCACTACCCCAGCCTTTATCAAATCAACCCTCATCTGGGTCCTTGAGCTCTTCACGGGGCCTTTTGCACTTTTTTCATTTGTGACCTGTACTTCCCTGCGTGCCCTTATTGTTTCAACCTCCCCCAGATCTGCTGAAGTATGAGTAGCCTCGCCCATGGGTTGCTCTAGGTAGGGAGCAAGAGGATTCACTAAGGACCCAAAGAGAGATGTGGGAGCTTATGCAGCACCAGATTTCTCATTCCTATAGTGAACACCTCCTCATCAGGGCCCTGGGAGTCTGAATTATAGATGATATTTTTCATACCCAATTCTCTCACTACCTGTTGGAGCGCTGCATACATTTTCCAGCTACTGGGGAAATATGGTAAATCACCCTGATTAGGCCAAACTATCGTGATGGCAGCTGTCAGCCATTCCAGGAGGGTCTGATTCCCTGAGGCGTGACGGGCATTTTGCAACTGCTGCCGGAGGGAAGGGTGAGTCGTCAGGGAAGCCATTCTACTCATCTCTGTACCTGACACAACAATGTTTTCCACCCTCATATCCCAGAGACGTAAAAGCCATGTAGGCAGAGATTCCGATGGCCTCTGCCTATACCGGACGCTCATGTCCACCAGCTCATCCTGGATATAGGGGCGGAGCATGGGGTGCTCCACACCCTGGGGAGAGGGCTGCTCCTCCCCACGGAGCCCGCGTTGTTTCATTTTTATTTTCTTAATTACAGCTGGGCGGGCCTTTAAAACAGGAGAAGTTGGTACCTCTGGTGCTGGCCTGGGTAGCAGATCTGCCAATGGCCCTGCCTCCTCCTCTTCTCCACCAATGGCTCCTCCTCCACCATTTCTTGGGCTGAAAGCACTACTATTTCCTCCCCTTCCCCCATGGTCTCCTGCAGTGCGGCTTTTCCTGCCTTCTCCCCCATCGCTGCTGCTAAGGAATCTTCTAAGAGCATAATCTGCCTTTTCAGGAACTGTCTCTCTTCTTTAACAGCTTCCCATAGGTTACCGCCCAGCTCCTCCAGGCGATGCTGAAGTGTGTCTCTCTCCCACCTAAGTCCCTCTCTCTCCTCACTAACCCTCTCGATGATCCTCTTTCTCCTGTATAACATTTCCCACTATCTCAATGAAAAGAGTCTTCCAACTCACGGAGGGCTAATTCTGCAGCTTCTGGTCTTTCCACCTTTCCCCAATTCAGGGGAAGGTCCCACCCCTCTAAGAGGTACTTTACCCTAGACCAATTCCCCACTAGGGGTTCCCAACTTGGAAGCCCCACAGCTGGGGGGATAATAACAGATGAAGCAGCACCTCTGCCACTGCATCCACGGGGGCCTCCCCACCATCCACGGGAGCAGCCCTCCCAAAGGTCGCACCCACTGTGACAGATTTCGGGTTTAGGAGCGCCCTGCCGACTGCACCAGATTAAGTCCGGGAAGAGGAAATCCCGGGGCAAAATACCTCTAAAAACCGAAATCAGTCAAAGGGAGAAATAAAGTTTAAAACCTGTTTATTGCTTACAAAGTGCAGTCCAGGGCCATTTCTCTCCCCCTGCTCTGGAAAAAGCAAGCCAGCCCCTCCCCTTAAACTCTCAGGTTCAGGCATGCCCTCGGTTGCTCATTGACATGGAGAGGAACTTCTCTCCACCCCTGAGGATATACAAAGGCACTAAAGCCAGGTGAAATACTCTGGAAATGTTACAATTTTATCCACACCCCCCTTAAACAGGAGAAGGTCTCTCCCTAGTCAAAGCCCACACCAGCTTCAGGCCTGCGGGTTGAGACCTTCGTGAGAGCTCGTTTATGATGCCTCTTCTGGGTCCACTTCTCATGGTGTTAAAGGGTCTTTCTTTGGTGTTTCTCTCTGTTGCTGGGTGTTCCTGGCCTGGGGTGAATCCCCTACGAAACTGTTGAAACCAAAATAAGTCAAGGGAAAGAACAGGTTGCAAGAAACCGTTTTTATTGCTCAAAGCTTGCTTGAATTCACTAGCTGGGCCCTGCGCCATCCATCTCCTCCAGCCTCCGCTCATGCTCTCCACCGCCACTTGCTCTCTACTTCCCGCCCATTCTGGGAGGAACTCCATTGGCAGGTGCTTGGTGACTGGCAGACACCAAAACAATTATGTACCAGGAACAGAGGGAAGGAGAGAACAGCTGCTCCCTCTGCACCCCTTCCCCAGATGGTGGGGAGGCTCTGCAGTGGTGAACAATTACTGATATGTAAATGAACTAAGGCTAGGTGGGAGATTCTGGAAATTTTGCAATTTACTTCACACTCTCTTTTGCTCTCTCTGTTTCTTGTATGCTGACCCACCCCCATGTCATGAACAACCATTCATGTGTTGATGACTCCCAAACTGTTATCTGTAGTTCAAACTAAGCTTGTGAGCTCTGGATACATGATTAAGGTATATAGACTTTATTGTGGACTAGGCACAGTGTTAAGCAATTTACATATATTAATTAATTTAATTCTTACAACAGTCAGACGTATGTATATATTATTATTCCATTTTCCAGATGAGATGATACAGAGAGGTTACCTAACTTGCCCAAGGTCCCTCTAAATACTTCAAATAGAGCCTGTCCCAAATTGAACTTACTGTTTCCTGCTGTTCTGCCACACATTTTTACCCTGTTTTATTCATTCCGGTCAATGATATCATCGGTAGGGCAAGGGGAAACTTGTTTTTATATGGATGTACCTACTAGATGACTGTGAACAACAGGATTCATTCTGAAATGGTTACCCTGCCAACCAGGGGTGTATATGTCTTGTTGCTTATAGAGTAGGGTTCTGGGGTCATAGAAGTTTTTCACATTTATTACATATGCAAAGATTTTCTTCAGTAGTATTTTCTTTTTTTATGTTATTGTATATATTATTTTTTTTAATTAAGGTGTCATTGATAAACAATCTTCTGAAGGTTTCACATGAGCAACATTGTGATTTCAACAGTCACCCATATGATCGTCTCCACCCCACCCCATTGCAGTCACTATCAGCATACTAAGATGCTACAGAGTCATTACTTGTCTTCTCCATGCTGTACTGCCTTCCCAGTGACCTACCTGTATTGTGATTGCTAATTATAGTACCTATCAATCCCCTTCTCCCTCCTTCCCCACCCCCCTTCTCCAACCCCTTACCTTTGGCAACTGCTAGTCCATTCTTGGAATCTGTGAGTCTGCTACTGTTCGGTTCCTTCACTTTTTCTCTGTTGTTTTATTAAAAAAATGAGTGAAATCATTTGGTACTTTTCTTTTTCTGCCTGGCTTATTTCACTGAGCATAATACCCTCTAGCTCCATCCATGCTGTTGCAAATGGTAGAACTTGTTTTCTTCTTATAGCTGAATAGTATACAATTGTGTATATGTACCACATCTTTATCCATTCATCTACTGATGGACACTTAGGTTGCTTCCATTTCTTGGCTATTGTAAATAGTGCTGCAATAAACATAGGGGTGCATCTGTCCTTTTCAAATTGGGCTGCTGCATTCTTAGGGTAAATTCCTAGGAGTGGAATTCCTGGGTCAAATGGTATTTCTATTTTGAGTTTTTTGAGGAACCTCCATACTGCTTTCCACAATGGTTGAACTAATTTGCAGTCCCACCAGCAGTGTAGGAGGGTTCCCTTTTCTCCACATCCTCGCCAACATTTGTTGTTGTTTGTGTTTTGGATGTTGGCCATCCTCACTGGTGTGAGGTGATATCTCATTGTGGTTTTAATCTGCATTTCTCTGATGATTAGCGATGTGGAGCATCTTTTCATGTGCCTGTTGGCCATCTGAATTTCTTCTTTGGAGAAGTGTCTATTCATGTCCTCTGCCCATTTCTTAATTGGATTATTTGCTTTCTGTTTGTTAAGGTGCATGAGTTCTTTATATATTTTGGATGTCAACCCTTTATCAGATACGTTTTTTATGAATATATTCTCCCATACTGTAGGATGTCTTTTTGTTCTACTGATGGTGTCCTTTGCTGTACAGAAGCTTTCAGCTTGATATAGTCCCACTTGTTCATTTTTGCTTTTGTTTCCCTTGCCCGGGGAGATATGTTCATGAAGAAGTTGCTCATGTTTATGTCCAAGAGATTTTTGCCTATGTTTTTTTCTAAGAGTTTTATGGTTTCATGACTTACATTCAGGTCTTTGATCCACCTTGAGTTTACCTTTGTGTATGGGGCTAGACAGTAGTCCAGTTTCATTCTCTTACATGTAGCTGTCCAGTTTTTCCAACACCAGCTGCTGAAGAGGCTGTCATCTCCCCATTGTATATCCAAGGCTCCTTTATCAAATATTAATTGACTGTATATGTTTGGGTTAATGTTTGGATTTTCTATTCTGTTCCACTGGTCTGTGGGTCTGTTTTTGTGCCAATACCAAATTGTCTTGATTACTGTGGCTTTGTAGTAGAGCTTGAAGTCAGGGAGTGTAATTCCCCCTGTTTTATTCCTCCTTCTCAGGATTGCTTTGGCTATTCGGGGTCTTTTGTGGTTCCATATGAATTTTAGAATTATTTGTTCCAGTTCATTGAAGAAAGCTGTTGGTAGTTTGATAGGGATTGCATTGAATCTGTAGATTGCTTTAGGTAGTATAGCCATTTTGACAATATTTATTCTTCCTAGCCAAGAGCATGGGATGCATTTCCATTTGTTAGTGTCCTCTTTAATTTCTCTTAGGAGTGTCTTGTAGTTTTCAGAGTACAGGTCTTTCACTTCCTTCGTTAGGTTTATTCCTAGGTATTTTATTCTTTTTGATGCAATTGTGAATGGAATTGTTTTTCTGATTTCTCTTTCTGTTAGTTCATCATTAGTGTATAGGAAAGCAACAGATTTCTGTGTGTTAATTTTGTATCCTGCAACTTTGCTGAATTCAGATATTAGTTCTAGTAGTTTTGGAGTGGAGTCTTTAGGGTTTTTTATGTACAGTATCATGTCATCTGCAAATAGTGACAATTTGACTTCTTCTTTACCAATCTGGATGCCTTGTATGTCTTTGTTTTGTCTGATTGCTGTGGCTAGGACCTCCAGTACTATGTTGAATAACAGTGGAGAGAGTGGGCATCCCTGTCTTGTTCCCGATCTTAGATGAAAAGCTTTCAGCTTCTCACCGTTAAGTATGATGTTAGCTGTGGGTTTGTCATATATAGCCTTTATGATGTTGAGGTACTTGCCCTCTATACCCATTTTGTTGAGAGTTTTAATCAGGAATGGATGCTGAATTTTGTCAAATGCTTTTTCAGCATCTATGGAGATGATCATGTGGTTTTTGTTCTTCTTTTTGTTGATGTGGTGGATGATGTTGATGGATTTTCGAATGTTGTACCATCCTTGCATCCCTGGGATGAATCCCACTTGATCATGGTGTATGATCCTCTTGATGTATTTTTGAATTCGGTTTGCTAATATTTTGTTGAGTATTTTTGCATCTACGTTCATCAGGGATATTGGTCTGTAATTTTCTTTTTTGGTGAGGTCTTTGCCCGGTTTTGGTATTAGAGTGATGCTGGCTTCATAGAATGAGTTTGGAAGTATTCCCTCCTCTTCTATTTTTTGGAAAACTTTAAGGAGAATCGGTGTTATTTCTTCTCTATACGTCTGGTAGAATTCAGAGGTGAATCCATCAGGCCCGGGGGTTTCGTTCTTGGGTAGTTTTTTGATTACCGATTCGATTTCGTTGCTGGTGATTGGTCTGTTTAGTTTTTCTGTTTCTTGCTTGGTCAGTCTTGGAAGGTTGTATTTTTCTAAGAAGTTGTCCATTTCTTCTATGTTTTCCAGCTTGTTAGCATATAGATTCTCATAATATTCTCTTATGATTCTTTGTATTTCTGTGGGGTCCGTCGTGATTTTTCTTTCTCATTTCTGATTGTGTTTATGTGTGTAGATTCTCTTTTTCTCTTAATGAGTCTGGCTAGGGGTTTATCTATTTTGTTTATTTTTTCAAAGAACCAGCTCTTGGTTTTATTGATTTTTTCTATTGTTTTATTCTTCTCAATTTTATTTATTTCTTCTCTAATCTTTATTATGTCCCTCCTTCTGGTGACTTTGGGCCTCATTTGTTCTTCTTTTTCCAATTTCAGTAATTGTGTCTTTAGACTATTCATTTGGGAATGTTCTTCCTTCTTTAAATAGGCCTGGATTGCAATATACTTTCCTCTTAGAACTGCCTTTGCTGCGTCCCACAGAAGTTGTGGCTTTGTGTTGTTGTTGTCATTAGTCTCCATATATTCTTTGATTTCTGTTTTGATTTGGTCGTTAACCCATTGATTAATTAGGAGAATGTTGTTAAGTCTCCATGTATTTGTGAGCCTTTTTGATTTCTTTCTAAAATTTATTTCTAGTTTTATACCTTGGTGATCTGAGAAGTTGGTTGGTAGGATTTCAATATTTTTGAAATTACTGAGGTTCTTTTTGTGGCCTAGTATGTGGTCTATTCTGGAAAATGTTCCATGTGCACTTGAGAAGAATGTGTATCCTGTTGCTTTTGGGTGTAGAGTTCTGTAGATGTCTGTTAGGTCCATCTGTTCTAGTGTGTTGTTCAGTGCCTCTGTGTCTTTACTTATTTTCTGTCTGGTTGATCTGTCCTCTGGAGTGAGTGGTGTGTTGAAGTCTCCTAAGATGAATGCATTGCTGTCTATTTCCTCCTTTAATTCTGTTAGTATTTGTCTCACATATGCTGGCGCTCCTGTGTTGGGTGCATATATATTTATAATGGTTATATCTTCTTGTTGGACTGACCCCTTTATCATTATGTAATGTCCTTCTTTATCTTTTGCTACTTTCTTCGTTTTGAAGTCTATTTTGTCTGATACAAGTATTGCAACACCTGATTTTTTCTCTTTGTTGTTTGCATGAAATATCTTTTTCCATCCCTTCACTTTTAGTCTGTGTATATCTTTGGATTTGAGGTGAGTTTCTTGTAGGCAGCATATAGATGGGTCTTGCTTTTTTATCCATTCTGTTACTCTGTGTCTTTTGATTGGTGCATTCAGTCCATTTACATTTAGGGTGATTATTGATAGATATGTACTTATTGCCATTGCTGGCTTTAGATTCGTGGTTACCAAGGGTTCAAGGGTTGCTTCTTTACTATCTAACAATCTAACTTAACTTTCTTGTTAAGTTATTGTAAACACAGTCTGATGTTTCTTTATTTCTCTCCCTTCTTATTCCTCCTCCTCCATTCTTTCTATAATCGGTGTTTTATTCTTTGCCTTTAGTTAGTATTTGGATGGTCTGCTTTCTTTGCTATGATTTTATTTTCTCTGGTGACATCTTTTTAGCCTTAGGTGTGCTTCTATCTAGAGCAGTCCATTTAAGATATCCTGTAGTGGTGGTTTATGAGAGGTAAACTCTCTCAACTTTCTTATGTCTGGAAATTGTTTAATCCCTCCATCATATTTAAATGATAACCGTGCTGGATACAATATTCTTGGTTCGAGGCCCTTCTGTTTCATAACGTTAAATATATCATGCCATTCTCTTCTGGCCTGTAAGGTTTCTGTTGAGAAGTCTGATGATAGTCTGATGGGTTTTCCCTTGTAGGTGATCTTTTTTCTCTCTCTAGCTGCCTTTAATACCCTGTCTTTATCTTTGATCTTTGCCATCTTAATTATTATGTGTCTTGGTGTTGTCTTCCTTGGGTCCCTTGTGTTGGGAGATCTATGAGCTTTGGTGGACTGCGAGACTACTTCCTTCCCCAGCGAGGGAAAGTTTTCAGCAATTATTTCTTCAAAGACACTTTCTATCCCTTTTTCTCTCTCTTCTTCCTCTGGTACTCCTATAATGCGAATATTGTTCCGTTTGGATTGGTCACACAGTTCTCTTAATATTCTTTCATCCCAAGAAATCCTTTTATCTCTCTCTGCCTCAGCTTCTCTGTACTCCTGTTCTCTGTTTTCTATTCCATTAACAGTCTCTTGCATCTCATCCATTCTACTGTTAAGCCCGTTGATCGCTTGTCTGATTTCTGCATTGTCTTTCCTCAGTTCCCTCACTTCCTCCCTCAGCTCTTGCACATTTCTCTGTAGGTCCATCAGCATGGTTATGACTTTTATTCTGAATTCTTTTTCAGGAGACTGTGCATTTCCATCCCTTCAGACTCCCTCTCTGGGGTTGTCTGGTTGATTTTGGTCTGAACCATATTCCTCTGTCTTTTCATGGCTATATAATTGGTCACTGATAGTTGCCACGTATGTCAGCTGGGCTCTTTAAGACTTTAAAAAGAGAAGAAAAAAAAGAGAAAAAAAAAAGAAAAAAAAGAAGAAAGAAAGAAAAAAGAAACAAAAGAAAAAAAGAAACAAAACAAAAAACAAAAACAAAACAAAACAACAAAAAATAACAAAAAAAAATGCCCACCGGACGTAGATTCTGTGGGAATGCTGTAGGTGGCGCTATTGCCCCACTATTCCACAGCTGTGACTGCGCTGCTCCGCAGGGCCCTTTATCGCTCTGGCAGGGGTGGGAACGAATAGGAGGCTGTTGATCTCAGTGAGAAGTGTGTATGGCTACGCTTCCTCAGTCACCAGCTAAGGCGTCTGAAACTCCTCAGGACTCCCAGCCTGCTGGGCTGAGTGTGCTGGGGCGATCCGGCTCCTCCGCTGGGCTCCTGTCTCTTTAAGACCACTGAAGAAAGCGTGCGCTTTTTTTTTTTTCCTTCCCGGGAGCCGGCTGCAAGCACCCTGGCGCGTTCCCCGCTCAGATCCTGCCCCTCTGTCTCTCCAATCTCCGCTGCACTGTGCAATGTGGGTCAGCGCTCCCCGCGCAGATCACCGGGGCTGGCTACTTCGCGGGGTGCACTTCCACTCCCTCCCGGCTCTGAATCCTCTCCTCCCGCCGGTGCGCTGGGGTGGGGAAGGGCTCGGGTCCCGCCGGGTCGTGGCTCCGTATCTTACCCGCCTCTTGGGGTGCCGAGTCCTCTCGGGTGTAGCTGCATGCTGTGCGCTTTCCTGTGTATTCTCGTCTCTCTTTTAGGAATAGATGTATTTGCTGTGTTTTCGTAGATAAATATAGTGTTGGGAGGAGATTTCTGCCGCCCTGCTCACACCACCATCTTCCCGGAACTCTGCTGTGATCTTTAATATGTCCCCCATTGTACAACTTTTGGTTTCATTTGTTCTTTTTTTTCTAGTTTCTTTAATTGTGATTTTTCAACTATTTATTTGGGCTTGTTTTTGTTTTTTGATGTAAGCTTGTATTGCTATGTACTTTCCTCTTGGAACTGCCATCGCTGTGTCCAACAGATTTCGGGGTGTTGAATTTTTGTTTTCATTTGCCTCCATGTACTGCTTGATTCCTGTTTTAATTTGGTCATTGATCCACTGATTATTTAGAAGCATGTTGTTTAGCCTTCATGTGTTTGTAGACTTTTTTGTTTTCTTTGTATAATTTATTTCTAGTTTCATACCTTTGTGGTCTGAGAAGCTGCTCAATACAATTTCAGTCTTTTTGTGGCCTAGTTTGTGATCTATTTTGGAGAATGTTCCAGGTGCACTTGAGAAGAATGTGTATCCTGCTGCTTTTGGGTGGAATGTTTTATAAATATCTGTTAGGTCCATCTGTTCTAGTGTGTTGCTCAGTGCCTCTGTGTCCTTACTTATTTTCTGTCTGGTTGATCTGTCCTTTGGAGTGAGTGGTGTGTTGAAGTCTCCTAAAATGAATGCATTGCATTCTATTTCCTCCTTATATTTGTTTTACATATTTAGGTGCACCTATGTTGGTTGCATAGATATTTATAATGGTTATATCCTCTTGTTGGATTGACCCCTTTATCTTTATGTAATGTCCTTTGTCTATTGTTACTTTCTTTGTTTTGAAATCTATTTTGTCTGATAGAAGTACTGCTACTCCTGCTGTTTTCTCCCTATCATTTGAATGAAATATTTTCCATCCCTTCACGAAAAGAGTCTCTTGTGGGCAGCATATAGATGGATCCTGTTCTTTTATCCATTATCCCACTCTATGTCTTTTGATTGGTACTTTCACTCCATTTAAATTTAAGGTGATTATTGATAGATATGCACTTATTGCCATTTTGTTAATTGTTTTCTGGTTGTTTTTATATATTTTTTCTGTTTTCTTCTGTCTTATGCTCTTCTCTTGTTATTTGAAGGATTTCTTTAGTGTTGTGATTAGATTTTCTTTTTCTTTCTTCCCTTCTTTCATCCTTTCCTCCCTCCTTCCCTCCCTCCTTCTCTCCCTCCTTCCTTCCTTCCTTCCCCCCTCCCTCCCTTCCTTCCTTCCTTCCTTCCTTCCTTCCTTCCTTCTTTCCTTCCTTCCTCTCTCTCTCTTTCTTCTTTCTCTCTTTCCTTTCTTTCTTTTTTTGTATCTATTGTAGGCTTTAGTTTTGTGGTTACCAAATGTTCAAGGATAGCTTCCTTAGTGTATAACAGTCTATCTTAAATTGCTGATTACTCTATTTCACACATCATGTAGAGGTACTTTTTTCCTTCTTCTTCTTCCTCCATCACACATTATGTATTAGGTGTCATATTCTGCACTTTTTGTGTATACCTTGACTGATTTTGTGAGTAGTTGATTTAATTCATAGCTGCTTGGTAATTAGTTGGTTTACTACATTTACTGTGGGTTTATTTTTACTGACGAAAGCTGTTTAGCCTTAGGAATATTTCCATGTACAGTAGTCCCTTTAACATATCCTGTAAATCTGGCTTAGCGGTGGTGAAATCCTTCAATTTTTGTTTATCTGAAAATTGTTTAATCCCTACTTCAAATTTAAATGATAATCTTTCCAAGAGGATTCTTGGTTAGAGGTCCTTCTGTTTCATTACATTAAATATATCATGCCACTCCCTTCTGGACTGTAACATTTCTGCTGAGAAGTCTACTGATAGCCTGTTGGGATTTCCTTTATAAGTAATCCTTTTTCTCTCTCTGGCCGCTTTCAATACTATCTCCTTGTCCTTGATCTTTGCCATTTTAATTATTATATGCCTTGATGTTATCTTCCTGGGGTTCCTTTTGTTAGGGACTCTCTGTACTTCCATGACATGAGTGTCTATTTCCTTCCCAGTTTGGGGAATTTTTCAACAATTATTTCCTCAAAGAAACTTTCTATCCCTTTGTGTCCCTCTTCTTCTGGTACCCATATTCCGTGAATATTGTTCTGTTTGGATTGGTTGCACAGCTTTTTTATTATTCTTTCATCCCTAGAGTTCCTTTTTTCTCTGTTTTTTGGCCTCATTATTTTCTTGTTCCCTAATTTCCAGATCATGTACAACTTCTTCCACCTGTGAAAGCCTGCTATTAAATCCTGTTTCATTTCAGATACTGTATTCTTCAGCTCTGAGTGGCTTTTTTGGAGGTCTTCTTTTTCTTGAGGTCCTTCCTGAGATCTTGAATATTTTTCTGTAGATCAGTGAGCATGTTTCTGACTTTTACTTTGAAGTCTTTACCAAGAGGTTTGGTGATTTAGTTTCATTCAGTCCTCTTCCTGGTGTTTTGTTTCATAGTTTTGTTGGGAACACATTCCTCTGCCTCCTCATTTTGCCAGGTTCTGTGTTTCTTCCCATGGAGTAATAGCTTTATGAAGGAGGCACCCTCTTGTGCCCCGAAGCTCAAGACACTTTGCTTTCCAATGTGGGATCCCCAGCTGCTGGCATGCAGTAGGTGGGGCTGCCTTTCTGCCTGGGTTGTAGTGGTCTCATTCCAGGTGGGCAGTTTTCTTTGGCTGTGCCTTTGTGATTGGTGCAGAAGTCTGTGCTGGAGTTGCTGTGGGTGGGGCCACCCTCTGCCTGGCCTGCAGCAGTGGTAGGGGCTTCAGGGTTAATGGGGTGGGCGGGCTGGTGTGTGTGTCTTCCTAGGCCCATTACGTGGGATCTGGCACCCCTGGGGAGGAAGGAGCTCCCCAGGATGGCTCCCACAGGCACTTCCCTGGCTGGGCTGAAACTGGGCTGAGAAAACTGGGTCTTCCTGTGTCTACTCGGCAGCAAAGTCTGACACTACTGCTGGGCTAAGTGGGCTGTCTGTAGGTCCTGAGCACAGGGAGGACCCTTGGAGCTGTGTTGTCAAAGAGGGGGATGGAGTGTCTGGGACTCCCAACTGTTCCCAATATTTTGGACCTAGGGTGGGCTGGGGAGGTATCACCCACCTGCCCTTTCTCCTGAGCAGAGAGGTCTATATAACCCTCACCCTTCTGGCACCATTTCCACTGTTGGGAAGTCTTTCAAACTGCCTGCTTTGCTTTTGTCCTGGGGGGGGGCCAGTAGAGTGTGCCTATTTTGCACAAGTGGCTGGAATCTCAGCCTCCCCGAGTGTTCTGCCTGTCTTTGTTGTCCAGCACCACTAAACCAAAGCACCATATAATATGGGTTCGTGCTCCATGAGTAGGTCTCCAGGGCCAGGGTTTCAGTGATCCCGGGCTCCTACATCTTCCCTGTTCTGTTCCTCTTCCTGCCCGTTGGCTGGGGTTGGGGGAGGACTTGGGTCCTGCCAGACCTTGGCTTTGCCACTTTACCCTTTTCTGTGAGGCCTTTTCTTCTTCCTCAGATGTAGGTACTCAGTTCTGCAGTCTTTAGGTTATTTTCAGGTTTAGTTGTATTTGCTGTATTTTCATGTTTTATGAGTTTTTGGGAGGAGGTTTCTGCCTTCCCTTTCTACTCTGCCATCTTTTTTCCCTTAATTCCCCATAATATGTTCTTACTCTTAGGGGACATATTCATCAATTCCTCCCTGAAACAGTCATGTATTTTTTCCCAATAAAGGATTTTATTCTCCTCCATCTGATACTTTTGGTGACCACAATAAATTAAATTGAGCTAGTCAGTTTGATTCTGAATAGGTGGTTTATGCTTTCCTTTCTGCCTTTTCTGAAGGCTGTTCTATAAGCTACAGGCCAGAAGTATTTAAACTGAGTATTTAAAGAAGCGGGAAGACACAAACATTTGGTAGAAATAACTGCATCAGATATCAACTCATGGGTGCACACTACCTAGCTGAAGCTGACATTGCTTAGAGAACTGTCAGACTGATCATTTCCAGGCCTCTTTTTTGTCCAGAAGCAGATCACTTAATGATCTTAGACTGATGACCAAAGATTCAGCAGAAGGAATTAACTTATGAGGAATGACTGACCTGGTAAGCAAAATAACAGTCATGATTATCTGCTTGGAGCATGTTATTTTAAAAAATATTCTATCGGATAGGCATATGGGGAAGCCCTTTCCCTTCTTGATCGATCTCTCTCAATTTAATAGACTAGTTTTGAAAACTAAAATAAAATATTCTTTAAAATGTAAAATTTTTAAATTTAATTGGTATTTTGTTCTCATCATCACTCAGAATTAAAAAACATATAATGAGTCTACTTTTCATAAGAATGTAGTCATTTGCATAGAATAACTACAATAAGAATTTGTCCTCCTTTTTACCAAGATGAAATTGAACAGTTTATGCAAATATAATCTTAGAGTTGAGAATGTTTCTTCATCAGGCATGAGAAGGCCACATTAAGGAAGAATTTCATTTCATATATGGAACCAGTGCCTAGAAAACCCTTCCAGGAAATGTGTGTGGTACCCATTCTATGGCTTTCAGAATTCCACCCTACAAGTAGAAAGGAAGGTCACTTTCTGGCAGGAGAGAAGCCTTAACAGATCAGAAGTACCTCAAGAAGAGAGGAATTCATCCATATTTACAGGTATTGCAGGTGAAACCTGGTGAAGATTAATCTACTGAATTATTTCCTAGACTTGGAATAAAACGAACAAAAACAATAAAAAAAAAACCCTTCTAGAATGACAGAGACTATTGAGAATGAAATGCTAGAGTCCTTAAAGTTTCCAGACATACATTTGTTTTCTGGCCCTAGTAGTTGCTCAGTACCATATGGCCCTAGCGTTGCTGACAATACACCAAAGTGGCCTACAGGAATTAACACCTACTGATGGACCTGGGTAAATGAGTAAAGCCAAGCAACAAAATCACAATGAGTCTAGACTTTCTTGAAATAGAAAATAATCTGTAGAGAACAAGAGCAGACTGTTATGTAAAATTTATCCAAAACTTGGAAATAAGGCAAAAGGCTGGTTATATGTACTTCCAACATCCAATTGGAACTTTATCTAAAATGACCATCTACAGATTTTCTGACTCTCCAGGGGATGTAACTTTGCTTGACTTACTACTTACTATTGCTTAGGGACAGTCTCTGTGGCGCCATTTGTTGCCCTGTAAAAATACAAAACAAAAGAAGCCCTTATCAGTTGCAAATGATTTATGTTTGGTAGAAAAGATGGCCCCA
The DNA here is from genome assembly GCA_032199065.1 of Smutsia gigantea. NCBI lineage: Eukaryota > Metazoa > Chordata > Mammalia > Pholidota > Manidae > Smutsia > Smutsia gigantea. Next base: position 35,231 of record JAVSCE010020389.1, on the reverse strand, counting down.
AAGGTTATGGTTTCATTGATCTGTGGGACATTAACCAGTTTTGTATCTTTTAGTGATCTTATCCCAGCCTTCTTTCCTTCACTGACTGTACATACAACCAGCCTCTTGTACCCATTTTTTAACTGGCCTTAGTAGCCTGACAGTTCCCTCTGTTAATGAGTTCAATAAATCTTTGACACATCCTTACTATATATTTCAGAGTCATGCTTTTAAGTTTTAAAAAAATTATATTTTGACACATCTTGTTTCCTAGGCTGAAGAAAACAACAAAAATATAATGCCTTTTTTTCTGTATTGGATAATGTAAATTGCTTTATTCTAAGAATGTGGTAATAAAAACAAAAATAATGTCTATAAGTAGCATATGTACGCATCTGTATCTTTAAGAGCTTTTAATTATAGTTTGGAACCTAGATGAGCTGTGGAAGAATGTGAAGAACCCTGTACAGAAGGGAGGGAAAAGGAGAAAGCTTAATCTACAGCCATTGTCTGTTCTCTATATTACTGCTCTACAACCTCTGAACTTGCTCCTGGCTGTCAATTTTGCCCCTCCTGTCCAGTCTCCACATTGCAGTCATGGTGATCTTTCAAAAATGAACTCTTGTTTACTAAAAATAACAACTCAAAGCTTCTTCCCTCCTTTCCATATCCATACCCTTTAGGATCAATTCCAGTTAACATAAGATCCTTCATGATCTGCCCTTGGATGATAATTACATCAATTCTCACCACTGCTACTTTTGTTCTCTAAGCTCTAGGCATAAAGAGCTAAACCACACACAGTTGCTGAAACACAACATCCTCCATTTTACCTTGTCCTCTCTGCCTAGAATGTCATGTCCTCCCACTTAACCTCTTGCCTGTAATTCCTTTTCCTTCAGATTCAGTGATAATGGCATCTTCCTGGCTTTCTTAAGATGCCAACTTTTCTGACCAATGAAGGCTGGACTGAGTGTCCTTGAGTTCGTGTAGTCTCTTATGCCTGCTTAGGTAACAGCACTCATCACACCATTTTGCCATTGCCTGCTTAATTAGCTATATCCCTTAGCTAAGGGTAGGGTCTGTGTCCGAGTCATCATTTTACCCCTGGCACCTAGCCTATAGTACCTGGCATATAGTATAGTTGCTCAAAAGTACCTGTGGAACAATTCTGGGGGTAGATATTGAGAGTAATGCCAAAGATAGAAGACCAAAGAATGCAGTGAAAATGGAGAAATAAGTAGATGATGGTAGCAAGGAGGGGAAGAGATGGTATAGTCAGAGGCATTAGCTTCACAGAAGGTGTTTGTATGTAAGGGTTTAGAAAGGCAAGGATACTATGCCACTTTCCACTGATCCTACAACGCATGGAGAGTGAGTGAGCTTCTTCTGCAGAGGGCTGCAAAGGACATGGTATTTCCTGGCTCTTATTTGAGGTAGGATGGGGTCATGCAAACTGTTCTGGAAAATAAAATGGAGAGTGGAAGTCAAGCGTATTAGTGCAAAACCCTCTAGATCCCCCTTTCCTTGTAGCAAGGCAAAAGCAGTATCTGAGATGGTGGCTGCTTCATTAGCTTGGGTCCCTGGATGACTGTGATGAGGAGAACCTTTCTGCCAGCCCACAAGGAATGGGCACACAAGCAAGCATCAAGAATCGGTGGTCTAGTGGGAAGGCTCGGACAGACAATAATACTGCAATGGCTTGCTAACTGTGTGATCTAGTTTAAGTGATGGGGAAAATGGAAAATCTAGGAGATCTCTTATCTGAATGTAGGGAATAAATGTCACATACTTCCTTTCTCACACTTGTTTATTTCATCTTAAGACTCCTAGTATTTTAGGATATCTGGAGGTAGATGTAGCCAAACTTCCAGCATCAGGTAAACCTTGGGAGATTTCCTTCTTGTACTTTCAGCTGTGCCTATTCCAGATGACAGCATTGGATTTAAACTGAGCTGTTACACATACGTAGCTCTAATGTAAAAGGAGATGGAGTTAAGGACTCAGAAGCTAGTAGAGAGGCTAACATCCACTCAAATCTGTCCTTTTCTGTTGGAAGCATGAAAGACCTTTGCTTCAATGTTAATGTTTACATGCACATGAAGCCTTTTGGAATAAGATTCCTGGAAATAAAAAGCCAGGTTCTTCAACCCTTTTGGGTTGCCATAAATCCGAGAGAAACTACAACTCCTAGCAAGGAACAAACAAGTAGAGTGATCCATGTTCACATGACTTGTTTTCTCACTCTCTCGGCTTCCAGGTCTTATAGAAAGTACTCATTATATACTCTCGGATAAGTACCCTTGATTGGGTCAGCATAGATCCGGGGAGAGTTAAATTTTTTCTGCTTAGCACACTTTCTGTTCTCCCCACAAGGTAACCTTGCCACCACAAGATAACAGAATCCTTGTGGGAAACCCATGCTACATGGTTTGGATAAAGCTAAATTCCATCCTGTCTCGCCCCATGTACTCAGTTCCCTTGGCCATAGTGATTGGTTCAAGGATGGGTATGTGGTCTAAACCATTCAATCAGAATCCACTCTGAAACTTTTAATGGCACTACGGACAATGAAATACTCTCTTTTCTTTGGAATCAACAGCTGTCAGGATATCCCAAATCAAAAGCTGCCATCTCAAGTCAGAGTGACCCCTTTTGCTGTTCTGCCTGAGAATGAAACCAATCTGGAGGAAAAGAGCTAATATAGCAAGAGAATGATATGATGACAGCTTCTGAACACCTGAATGCAGTCGTATCTGAAGCCATATCTAACCGTTAAGCCCTCTAATCATGGTAGCCCTTTTGTTTAAGCTAGCCTGAAATGGGTTTTCACAAATTAGCACCCTAGATAACCCAGCAGGTTTAAGGCACTATAGCATGAGATGCATGGGCCATAGACTGGGAAGTGAGTCAACTATATATAAAATGTTTTTGGTTTGGCAAAAGTAACATTTAAGAGGGTGGCTGCTCTACATCACCATGGGAACATAAATATTGATGAGCAAAGGCTCCTTGGCAGTGAACAGGTAGCACAAGTTAGCATTAAGAATTGGCACTCTGATGAGAAGTATATTCTTTTTGTATATTTACTAGAGTCTGACAGTGAAGAATAGAAAATGACCATAAAAATTCTCAAACATGCTTTATGGCTTTCAAAGCATTTTCACATGTCACCTCACATAATCCCACAGAAATTCTATTTAGTCAACGTTGTTAAGATTTCTTAGGTTTTGGCCTTCCTCCATCTATGTATCACTGATCTTTGGCAAACAGTTCTTGTGGAAAGGCAGATAGGGCGGAGACTGGATGGACTTATTTATGCTGAAGTTTGCTATTGAATTGCAGGGGCATGTTTGTTTTACATGCTCAGCTTCCTTGCATTTTCTTTCTGTAGGGAAGTAGCCCTTCCTTACTGCAGCGTAAGTTGTTTAAATATGATGGACCTCCCCTTCCCCTGCTCTAGGGTTTTACATGGACTCAGGCCTGGTCAATGAGGACCAATTTGAGGTGGTAAATTGTTCACTGATCAACTTGATTCAAGCAGAGCTGAGAAGCAGCTTTGGGGATTTTGCTGGAGCTATTTATATAGAGGTATTTTCCTTGGGATGGTAAGTGCTAAGATCCATACTAATTTGGAATTGCCAGTACATTATTTGTTATCACTGGAGGAGACTGATGAAAATATAGCTAACACCGGGAAAAGCAGAGCAGAGACAGAGGTAAATAGTCCTGGATAAGTGAACTTTTCTGACATGATAACGTGTTTATGGGTGAACTGGTGGGGGTGAACTATGCATATTTTATGTATAGTAAACTCAATCCAAGGGCAGGTTATCTGGTTTATGAATGAACAGATGTTACAAAAGTATGTTATATTGCGAAAAATGTGAAGAATAGTTCAGTGAAAACATCTTATTTTCCTGAGGGCATTTATTGGAACTACAAGGTGACCCACAGATGTCATATTATATGTATTACCACAGGGGAACACCCTTCCCCCTTGCCAATAAAACCTGTGGTGAGGGACAGCTCATGGGGCCTAGAAAAGAATTAGGTAAGGAAAGGGAGAAAGCAGGAACAAAGAACTTCCAACTTGAGTCCTACTGTAACATTAAGAAGAAAAGTGGAAACATCTAAGAAAATAAAAAAAGATTTTTTAGTAGATAACTAGTTAATTGCCAACTAATTTGAATAACGTTCAGTATACTTACACTACCATTTTTATACTTCTGGGTGATGTTACACTGTCCTCCCAAAAGCCAGATGTAATTTAAAATTTACCTTTAATCAGTTTTTTTGCCATATCTTTACTAGTTTTAACTGTGTTTTACATGGCACTTTCCTTCCCTTTTCCCCATTACCGCTGCTGGGTGAGTAGTGCCTGTACATGGCCTGAACACTCTTAGCACTATTTGGCAGAAACAACCCTTTTCTACTCTTTAACCTTCTTGCAGATACATGGACTATGGAGGGTATCCCCAACCCATGTCTCTAAAAGTTGTGAAGCCCAGATGAACAATTAGAAATGGGATTGTTTTCCTGAATGATATGGAGATATATTATAGTTGGTCTTTAAACTCCTAAAATATGCTTAAATAAGGAGAACTTAAAATCAATTTACAGAAGTTTCTGACAATAAATATATAAACAACATCTTTATTGACAGCACGCCAATAAGAGCAGTCAAATTTAGTTTATAAGTAATCAAAAACATTTGAAATAAGCAGAACATTAAAATTTCCAAGATTTGTGTAAAAGTACAAACACAAAGAATGAACACCAAGCATAGAAAGAATAAATACTGATATGGAAAGGGCCAGGGTCCTCAGTAAAACTTAGAGCAAGTCCCTTAACACTATTTAAACTGCAATTAGATTACAAACTTGTCTCTGGAACTATCAGAGAGCTCCTGGTTAAATGGTGCTCAGGAAGAAAAGAAGCAGATTCCTTAAGGTCTCAAGACACTGTGTAGGGAGCAGTACCAGCTGGGAGCAAGAGCAGGAAGAAGCGAGGGATGAGATGGGTGGTAGGTCACAGTTCTTAATCAGTAATCAAAAGGTGTGCAAGATACACTCATTCTTAAGTAATCTCTACTGATTAATGCTTAGCCACTTGCTATAGACTGAGTTTGTGTCCCCCAAAATTTGTGTTGAAACCTAACCCCCAATGTGATCGTAGGAGGTAGGGGCCTGCAGGCAGAGCTGTCATGAGTGGGGTCAGGGCCCTTACAGAGGCCCCGGAGAGCTCCCTTGCCGTTTCATCGTGTGAAAACATAGCTAAGACAGTCATCTATGAGCCAGGGAGCAGGCCTTCACCAGACACTGAATCTTCTGGGGCCTTGAACTTGCACTTCCAGTGTCTGTAACTATGAGAATGCTGTTTATAAGCCGCTCAGTCTACAGTATTTTGTTATAGCAGCCCATACTGTCTAAGACACCACTTCATTAAAATAGGAAAAAAAAATGAGTTTATATCCTCCCAAATTCATGTAGAAACCTAATCTCCAATGTGATGGTACATCTATCTATCTAGAGAGGCTGTCTATATACTTACTGGGTGTCAGGTCCTTTCCACACACTTATTTAATCCTCACAACGACCTTATTAAAGAGGGATAATTTATTCTCATTTTACAGATAAAGAAACTGAGGCTTAAGAGTAGTTTTTCAAGGTCATATGATTGCTAAGTGGTGGTGGCAAAATTCAAACCCAGCTTTGAAAAGCCCATGTTGATCTTACTGTAAGTCAAAATTTGGCCCCCAAATGGTAAATATATTTTCACTCATTGGCCTTATTGAGAAATAGCAAGTATTTTAGGCTTTTTGGGACACTCTCTGCTGCAACTACTCAATTCTGCTGTTGGAGCACAAAAACAGCCAAAGACAAGATGTAAATGAATGTGGCCAAGGTCCCATTAAACATTATTTACAGAAATAGGCAGCAGGCAGGACTTGGTCTGTGGGTCCAGGCTGGTTTGTCAATTCCTGCTTTAGATTATGTGTATTGAATATTAAGGTGAAAGGTGGTGCTCCTTTTCCTTTTTCTTCCTGGGTCAGCCATTCTCCCACGCTGACCTCTCAGACCTTGAGGGTTTCCACCCACCTTGACCCCTTCACTGTATTTTCTGTTCTTTCCAAAACCTCTTCCCAGTCCTTTCAGTCCAAACATTTCCTACTGTTGTCTTTGATTTCCATCATTACTGGATTTACACTCGATTCATCCTGAATGATCTTGCTGTCTTCTACCATTTCTTTAACCTCGATTTTTCCTCAATAATAGTATCAATGTTCACAGGAATAATGTGGAGGGGGCAAGAGCATGAACTGGCTGCTGAATGTTAATAAAGGATAGGATTTAGAAGAGGAGAAAGAAATCTGTAACTAATTTTTCTCCTCTATTTTTTCTATACACTTCTTTTCACACAATAAAAACTGACATCTGTATAGTGGTTTCCTAAGTATTTTTTTGAACTTTTGCTTTTGTGTTACCAATCCAACTACTGGTCTTTGTCACCCATGTAACTTATGTCAATATGTCACTGTGGTTTTGTGCATTTTCTACTTACTCTAGGGTTCTGGGATACAGCAAAGACAAACTGGCATATAGGGAGAATAAAAGCAACAAAAAATGTATGTGAACATGAAAGCCACAGAAATGGAAACTTCTTCATGGAGGGAAGCTGCTCTTCCTCAAGTGAGTCACTGTCCCATTAGCTATTTTCCATATCTGACAGGAAGATATGTCCTTGTGTCTCAGAGTTTCTTCGGTTCTTCTTGCCAGGGATCCTAAAATAACAATATAACACATGGAATCCATCAACTTTTCAGACCCTCAATATCACAGGTGCTTTTTCTAAAAGTGATAAAGCATAGTTTACAGAAAGCTGAATAATGTGAAAAAAAGAAATCTCCCTGGTGTTGTGGTTGTAGAAAACCAAGGATCCATTCAATGCCAAGGATAAGAAAAGAGGGGTTTGATAGAAAACTGCAGCTAAGATTTTGACCCATTCTCTACTTCAGGGTGACCTCCAAGGAAGGAGAAGACGAAACACTATACAGCAGAGGGGTAACGATGACCAAAATCTATGGCCAGCATGGTCCAAATGAACGTGTCTTAGAGAATGCTGTGAATACAGCTATGTTCATCAAATTAGACAGTAGCCTTTGGCGGGGGGTCTGGAGGGGGAGGGAATCCACAGCATATCTCGACTCTTAACCTTTAAGTTTTTATAGCTAATGTAAAAGAAATGACATTCTCTGGAGAAAAGACACTATTTATATATCTGGATCTCTACTTTGGATTCAAAGAGGATTAACTGTGTCTTCCCAATGGTTAGGATAGGAGCCTTCTGCCTAACCTAATAAGAAATTCCTTACAAAGTGAAATGCTTTATCATGGTTTGGCTGTAACGAAAAGAAGAACTGAATTTCACAATGGTTATATTGCTACCCACTCTCAAGGATTTCTTGGATTTCCATGCAGGGTATTGGGGATCAAAATTTTAGATATCTTTCTAGGAGGTTTCATATTTATCAAATCAATGGATATAAGGAACATTCTGTCTATGGCTATACATTATGCAAGTACAATTAGATGCATACAGAATTGGTCCTCGAGCAACATTTCATGGGGATTCCACCTATACACTCAGGTAATTAACACAACAATAAAACCAACTTACATCTCTTCACATTAATATTTCAGGGTTGCTCTTCAGTGTGAATTCTTTGATGTCTGATGAGAGATGAACTACACTTAAAGCTTTTTCCACATTCATCACATCTATAGGGTTTCTCTCCTGTATGAGTTCTCTGGTGTTGAATAAGAGCTGATGAATGAATGAAGGCTTTTCCACATTCATTACATTTGTACGGTTTCTTCCCAATATGAATTCTTTGATGTTTAGCAAAATTTGAGCTGCGGCTGAAGGTTTTCCCACACTCATTACATTCATATGGTTTCTCTCCAGTATGAATTCTCTGATGCTGAACAAGATGTGTGCTCTGACTAAAGGTTTTCCCACATTCACTACATTCATATGGCTTTTCTCCAGTATGAACTCTCTGATGTTTAGTAAGGGATGAGCAATGGCTAAAGGCTTTCCCACATTCCTGACATTTATAGGGTTTCTCTCCAGTATGAGTTCTTTGATGTTTAATGAGAGATGATGAGTGAAAGAAAGCTTTATCACATTCATTACATTCATAAGGCTTCACTCCAGTATGAATCAGCTGATGCTGCACAAGATGTGTGCTTCGATTAAAACCTTTCCCACATTCATTGCATTCATAAGGTCTCTCTCCAATGTGAATTCTCTGATGTATTGCAAGGGATGAGCTTTCTGTGAAGGCTTTCTTGCATTCACTGCATTCAAAGAGAATTCTAGTATGAGTTCTCTGATGTTTAGTTAAATTAGCTCTGTGGCTAAAAGATTTCCCACATTCATTGCAGCTATAGGGTTTCTCTCCAGTATGGACCCTCTGGTGTCGAATAAGCACTGAATGGTAAGTGAAGAGTTCACCACAGTCGTTGCATTTATGAGGCTTTTTCTCTTTATAGGTTCTCTGCTTTTTCACTAAACTTGATTTCTGTTTCAATCTTCTTTCAAGTGCATGAAAGGCATAGGATCCTTTGGGAACTCCGTCTTGAGTGAGGACAGACTTCTGACTTAAGTTTTTCCAATATGCATCATGCTCACGAGGTCTTTCTTCAGGGATTGAATTCATGTGGGTGAACATTTCTCTCAAGTGTCTCTCTTGATTTCCTTGCTGATCCTCTAACCAATTTTCACATTCAAGAGTTGTTTCCAAGTTGGAGTCATACACATTATTCCTTGTCAGCCTGTCTATTAGTGCAACTTGGCATGACTCTTTGGAAAAATCTTGCACTGAAGTTGAGTTTTTGCTCCCAGGTCTAGACGTCTCCAGGTCTGAAAGAAATTGGAAATGCAAATTTGCTTCATTCTCTGTGCTTAATAAAAGGCAGTTCTTTTATAGGTAAGAGTTAATGAAGGTGAAAAGCACAGCTTTGAGGGGTAAGTGGACTTGACTTATGACTTTCAAAGAGAAGCAAATGGAAGGAAACAAATGCAAAGTATATGCAAAGAAAATGAGCAGACCCTATCCAGGAGAGTCGGGGAAAGATGACCAGAAATGCAGAAGAAGAATGGATGCAGGTGAAGCAGTGTATCACTGAATGAGCAGGAAATGAGCACACTAGATCAAAATGGAGAATACCACTGCTGTAATAAGTATCAAGGCAATTATTACCTTAGTGTAAAGGACATTATGATATCTAAGTTTCCAGTCATCCAAAACCTACTCACTTCCAAATGTGTGTTCCACTTCTAGTTTAATCTTCCTTAATAATGATTTTATAGTATGTCCCTGATCAAAAATCTCCCAAAGACATAATGGCAAATAAATGAAATTGCAAGGGTGTTCACTACAACACCAATTGAGGTAGGGCAAGACTGTTAATATTTCAATATCCTTCTATAGAGAATCAATTAAATAAACTATGGCGTATACATACAGTGGAGTACTATGTAATACTACAAAAATGAGAAAGATTTCTATATATTGCTTTGAAGTTATTTTCAGGATACATTAAATAAAAAAATTCCCACAGAACTGCAAAGAAGTGTGTACCATTTGCTACTTTCAGTATAGGGGAAAAAAGGAGGAGATACACATATAAATATAACAGTTACTTTTCTAAAACTTATGTTATTTGTGTTAACATGTAATGGGTTTATAACTGTTATTTTAAATGAATTACCTAATAGATGAAAACTTTTATTTCTAATACAGTAAGTACTGGTAGATATAACCAACCTAAACAAAAGTTCTTTAGGGTTCTTGATAATTTTTAGGGCTAAACTAGGTCCTATGATGCCAAAACATTTAAGAATCACTGAGAGTACAAAAACAGAGGGAGAGTAGGTATAAGGTAAGGTTGGAATAATGAGTAAAAGCCAGATTTTTCAAGACTATTTAGGCCTCAAGGATTTTGGCTGTTACCCTGAGAGCAACAGGAAGCCACAGAAATGTTTTTTAAGCAAAAGGGTTAGATTTGTATTTTGAAACATTTTCTCACTATGATGTAAAGAATGGAGTATATGGGGCAAAGGTGGAATTAGAGAAATCATCACAGGCAGACAAAAGGAGATGGAGGGGTGCTAATGAAGAAATATTTAGAATATAATTAGATAAACATAATGATGAATAGGGTAAGAGGGAAGTGTAAAGACTATACATAAATTTCTGGTTTGTATTATTTGGTAAGACAGTGAGCCTCATTAAGACAACTACTGGGAAAAGAGCCTATGCGGGTGTGGAGAATTGGGGCATATGTCAGACAATCAGTTTTAAACATGTTATACTGATCTATGACATATCAAATAGAGACATTAAATAGTTAAACAAATGTTCAGAACAGGAGGGCCAAGAACTCTAGGATGGAAATACAAATTTGGGATTCATACAGATAGAGATGATAATCTGGTTATGGAAGAAAGCAGAGGCTGCAGACAGGTGACCAATTGGACAAATCTAACTCTCAGACATGTTTTGTTTGGCCTACAATGTTTATACGAATATTTGAGATTAGATGCTTTAGACAGTAAAAGTGGGAGACTTCATACAGAAATTCACATTTTGTGAGGGTTTCTCTTGAAAAAAACAAGAAGCACATTGAATGACAACAATCAGAACAGAAGATGGCACATACAGCCCACTGTCTATTTTTATAAATTAAGTTTTATTGGAACACACCATACCAATTCATTTATGTATTGCCTATGACTGCTTTTCCCCTATCATGGTGAACTGAGTAGTTGTAGCAAAAACTGTATGTCCCACAAAGCCCAAATTATTTACTATATAGCCTGTTACATAAAGTTTGCCTGCCCTTGAGCTATGAATGATGGCTACTCCTTCAGTTGAGGTGTGAGCTCTTCCATGTTATCAGTCCCCACCCTGCTTTGCTTCATTCAGATATATTACCTACTGTCAATGTAGACAGTTAAGTTTATGATTCCAGGTATATAGAGTAAGGAAAATTAAAAGCAAGCTTTGGGCAATTCAAACATTTAATTGTTCAGAAAAGGAAACTAAGAAGATACAGTGATAGAAGTAAGAGGCAATTCCAAATGGATTAAGGATTTAAAAGAAAAATTCAAGAACAAATATACTAGAAGAGAATAGGAGCAAATATTTGTCATCTTGGAGAGTGGACTTTCTAAACACAAATTGAAAGGCAGAAAATAAAAGACTGTACACATTATACTTGTACCTTAAAAGCATAACAAAACTGAAGGGTAAAAACAAAAAACAGACACGGAGATTCAAGATGGCGGCATGAGAGGTGAGACAGAGAACTACTCCCAAAGCCACACATAGTGTGAAAATATAGTTAATACAACTAACCCTAAAACAGCAACAGGAAAGAAGGCTGCACCAGACTACATACAGACCTCATGAACAGGGCAGACCTCACAAAACAGGATAATGTATGAAAGCCTTGATCTGGCAGGACCTGAGCGATTCCCCCACCTCAGCTCACCAGCAGGAGGAAAACGGAGTGGGTGGGGGAGTGGAAGGCTGGACTGCTGAACACCTGGCCCTGGAGATCAGCTTTGCGAGCAGAAACCTACATGTGTGGGGCTCTGGAAGATGGGGAGCTGGGACAGGTAGAGTGCTTGAGAGACAGAATCTGGCCATTTGTGTAGGATGGGATCCACACCCAGCCACTCTGGGACAAGGGTAAGGCAGGTGGTATGAGAGGCTTCCTAGCAGCAAGAGGGCTGCTGGGGGGGGTGCAGGTTGCATGGGGCTTGCTCCGCAGGAGAAGGGATGGGGGACAAGGTTGTCTGGGCGCGCTATGCCCAACAGATTGGGAACTTTGGGGAGCTTCAGGCGCTCCACCCCCCTGGGTGGCTACTCAACTCCAAGGCCCCCCACTGTGACACACAGCCTGCCAAGCCTTCCTCCTGGCCTGCCGACACAGGCTTGCAAACTGACAGTCAGTGCTCTGGCATCAGGCCAGCCAGAGGGAGGTCCCCCTACAACAGCTAGAGACGCCAAGAACAGAGGCTTACACCTGTGTGCTCACCCCACTGGCTCTGATACTGGAGACAGGCAGGGCAGATGAGAATCAGGAAACAGATCTTTACTCCCCACCCTGGCACAAGCTCTGCTCCCCTACGACCCCCAACCTCACTCTAGGGGCTGAGAAGCTCCAGAGACTGGAGCTTCTGGGCAAAGAGGGCACCACACAGAAATATGAAACGTCAAAAGAACATGGTTCGGACCAAAATCTCAAAAATCCCAGAAAAAGGACCAAAAGAAACAGAACTCACCGAAGTTCCTGAAAGAGAGTTCAAAATAAAAACCATTAACATGCTTATGGAGGTATAGAAAAATATTCAAGAACTCAGGAATGAATGTAAGATGGAGATTCAATCATTAAGAAATTCCATATCTGAAATGAAACATACAATGGAGGGAATGAAAAGCAGATTAGATGTAGTAGAAGAGACGGTAAATGGAATAGAAATTAGAGAAGATGAATACAAAGAAGCTGAGGCACAGAGAGAAACAAGAATCTCTAAGAATGAAAGAATATTGAGAGAACTGTGTGACCAATCCAAACGGAACAATATTCGCATACTAGTGGTACCAGAAGAAGAGAGAGAAAAAGGGATAGAAAGTGTCATAGAGGAGGTAATTGCTGAAAACTTCCCCAAACTGGGGAAGGAGATAAGTCTCTCAAGCCATGGAGATGCACAGATCTCCCAACACAAGGGACCCAAGGAAGGAAGACAACATCAAGACATATAATAATTAAAATGGCAAAGGTCAAGGATAAAGACAGACTTTTAAAAGTAGCTAGAGAGAGAAAAAAGATCCCATACAAAGGAAAACCCATCAGGCTATCATCAGACTTCTCAACAGAAACCTTACAGGACAGAAGGGAGTGGCATGATATATTTAATGCAATGAAGCAGAAGGGCCTCAAACCAAGAATACTTTATTCAGCAAGGTTATCATTTAAATTTGAAGGAGGGATTAAACAATTTCCACATAAGCAAAAGCTGAGAGAATTAACCTCTCACAAACCACCTCTACAGTGCATTTTGGACGGACTCCTATGGATGGAAGTATTCCTAAGACTAAATAGGTGTCACCCAAAGGATAGACAAAGATACAGAATATGATTCATAACATACAAAGAATGGAGGAGGAAAAAAAAAAAGAATCTTCAGGTTGTGTTTGTAACAGCATACAAAGTAAGTTAAATTAGACTGTTAGACAGTAAGGGAATTACCCTTGATCCTTTGGTAGCCACAAATCTAAAGCCTGCAGCGGCAATAAGTACATACCTATCGATAATCACCCTAAATGTAAATGGTCTGAATGCACCAATCAAAAGACATAGAGTTACTGAATGGATAAAAAAACAAGACCCATCTATATGCTGCCTACAAGACACTCACTTTAAACCCAAAGACATACACAGACTGTAAGTAAAGGGATGGAAAAAGATATTTCATGCAACTAATAGGGAGAAAAAAGCGGGAGTTGCAGTACTTGTATCAGACAAAACAGACTTCAAAACAAAGAAAGTAACAAGAGACAAAGAAGGACATTACATAATGATAAAGGGGTCAGTCCAATAAGAGGATATAGCTATTATAAACATCTATGCACCCAACACAGGATCACCTACATATGTGAAACAAATACTAACAGAATTAAAGGGGGAAATAGACTGCAATGCATTCACTTTGGGAGACTTCAACACACTACTCACTCCAAAGGACAGATCAATCAGACAGAAAATAAGTAGAGACAGAGGCACTGAACAACATATTAGAACAGATGAACCTAATGGATATCTACAGAACACTCCATCCAAAAGCAACAGGATACACATTCTTCTCAAGTGCACATGGAACATTTTCAAGAATAGATCATAAACTAGGCCACAAAAAGAGCCTCAGTAAATTCAAAAATATTGAAATTGTACCAGCCAGCTTCTCAGATCACAAAGGTATGAAACTAGAAATAAATTACTCAAAATGAAAAAGCCCACAAACATATGGAGGCTTAATAACATGCCCCTAAATAATCAATGGATCAATGACCAAATAAAAACAGAGATCAAGCAATATATGGAGACAAATAACAACAATAATTCAACACTACAAAATCTGTGGGATGCAGTGAAGGCCCGTGCTAAGAGGGAAATATATTGCAATACAGACCTACCTCAGGAAAGAACAATCCCAAATGAACGGTCTAAACTCACAATTAATGAAACTAGAAAAGGAAGAACAAATGACGCCTAAAGTCAGTAGAAGGAGGGACATAATAAAGATTAAAGCAGAAATAAATAAAATTGAGAAGAATAAAACAATAGAAAGGATCAATGAAAGCGGGAGCTGGTTCTTTGAGAAAATCAACAAAATAGATAAACACCTAGCCAGACTTATCAAGAAAAAAAGAGAGTCTACACACATAAACAGAATCAGAAATGAGAAAGGAAAAATCACTACAGAAACCACAGAAATACAAAGAATTATGAGAGAATACTATGAAAAATTGTATGCTAACAAACTGGATAACCTAGAAGAAATGGACAACTTTCTAGAAAAATACAACCTTCTCAGGCTGACCCCAGGAAGAAACAGAAAATCTGAATAGACCAATTACCAGCAAGGAAATTGAATTGGTAATCAAAAAACTTCCTAAGAACAAAACACCTGAACCAGATGGTTTCACTGCTGAATTTTATCAAACATTTAGTGAAGACCTAATACCCATCCTCATTAAAGTTTTCCAAAAAGTAGAAGAAGAGGGAACACTCCCAAACTCATTCTACGAGGCCAACATCACTCTAATACCAAAACCAGGCAAAGACACCACAAAAAAAAAGAAAATTACAGACTAATATCCCTGACGAACACAGATGCAAAAATACTCAATAAAATATTAACCGAATTAAAAAATGCATCAAAAAGATCAACCATCATGATCAAACACTACTACAAAGCCACAGTAATCAAGACAATTTGGTACTGGCACAAGAACAGACCCATAGACCAATGGAACAGACTAGAGCGCCCAGATATTAATCCAAGCATGTATGGTCAATTAATATACGATAAAGGAGCCAAGGATATACAATGGGGAAATGACAGCATCTTCAACAGCTGGTGCTGGCAAAACTGGCCAGCTATATGTAAGAGAATGAAACTGGATTATTGTCTAACCCCGTACACAAAAGTAAACTCAAAATGGATCAAAGACCTGAATGTAAGTCATGAAACCATAAAACTCTTAGAAAAAAACATAGGCAAAAATCTCTTGGACATAAACATGAGCAACTTCTTCATGAACCTATTTCCCCGGGCAAGGGAAACACAAGCAAAAATGAACAAGTGGGAAGCTTCTGTACAGCAAAGGACACCATCAATAGAAGAAAAAGGCAACCTGCAATATGGGAGAATATATTCATAAATGACATATCTGATAAGGGGCTGACATCTGAATTATATAAAGAGCTCACACACCTCAACAAACAAAAAGCAAATAATCCAATTAAAAATGGCAGAGGAGCTGAACAGACACTTCTCCAAAGAAGAAATTCAGATGGCCAACAGGCACATGAAAAGATGCTCCACATCACTAGTCATCAGAGAAATGCAAATTAAAACCACAGTGAGATATCACCTCACACCAGTTAGAATGGCCGTCATTCAAAAGACAAACAACAACAAATGCTGGCAAGGATGTGGAGAAAGGGGAACCCTCCTACACTGCTGGTGGGAATATAAATTAGTACAACCATGTGGAAAGCAGTGTGGAGGTTCCTCAAAAAACTCAAAATAGAAATACCATTTGACCCAGGAATTCCACTCCTAGGAATTTACCCTAAGAATGCAGGAGCCCAGTTTGAAAAAGACATTTGCACCCGTATGTTTATCGCAGCACTATTTACAATAGCCAAGAAATGGAAGCAACCTAAGTGTCCATCAGTAGATGAATGGATAAAGAAGATGTGGTACATATACACATTGGAATATTATTCACCCATAAGAAGAAAACAAATCCTTCCATTTGCAACAACATGGATGGAGCTAGAGGGTATTATGCTCAGTGAAATAAGCCAGGTGGAGAAAGACAAGTATCAAATGATTTCACTCATCTGTGGAGCATAAGAACAAAGAAAAAACTGAAGGAACAAAACAGCAGCAGACTCACAGAACCCAAGAATGGACTAACAGTTACCAGAGGGAAAGGGACTGGGGAAGAAGGGTAGGAAGGGAGGGATAAGGGGGAAAAAGGAGTATTACAATTAGCACACATAATCTAGTAGGGGGGGTATACAAGGAAGGCAGTATAACCCAGAGAAGACAAGTAGTGATTCTATAGCATCTTACTATGCTAATGGACAGTGACTGTAATGGGGTACATGGTGGGGACTTGATAATAGGGGGAGACTAGTAACTATAATATGGCTCATGTAATTGTACATTAATAATAGCAAAAAAAATCCCAACAAAACCTGCAACCTAACAAAGAATAAATACTTCATATATGAAGGGTTCTTGTAGATCACTAAGAAAATGGCAATATTTCCTACACAAAAAAGGGAAAAGGGTGGTGAACTGGTAAGTCACAAAAACTGACAGGCCTATGAGGCAAAATTGCCAAATACATAGTAACAGAAGATTGTAAAGATCAGTATTGAAAAGAAAAATAAGACTGAAAAAAAAAGGAATATTAAGGGGAGACTTTCTTTTGTGAGATGCACATAGTATATAGCACTTACTATTGATAGACAATGAAACCAGAAAGCCTGGAATCATACCGAAGAATATATGGGACGTGGGTTAGCCCAGACCTAGCAAATCAGTGACAAATCAATGACAAATATAGATTTTTCAATAAATGATGTTGGATTATTGGCTTTAAGCATGGAAAAAGATAGCAGTGCACTATTTCACACACTATGAAAAAAAAAAACTTATCTGAAAAACAAAACTCTAACATTTTAGAATGAAGTACAGATTATTTTCCAGACATTGGAATAAAAAAGACAATTCACAAAAAGCACATAAGATATAAAGAATAGATAAATCTGATAACATTAAAACTTAAAAATTCTATATTTTTAAAAATTTAAAATTTAAGACACCAGAATACAAAATAAGCCACAGATTTAAAAATCCATTCTTTTTTTCTCACTGATTTGTAAGGGTACTTCTAAATGTAATGATACTTACTATCTAAAATATAGAAGGAACTCCAACAAATCAAGAAAAAGATATGAATGGCCCAGTTATTAAAAACTGGCAAAGAACATCAATAGGTGAGTTATGAAATAGAAAACCTGAATAGCTAATAAACATATAAAATACTCAAATTCACTCATAATCAGAGAAAAGTAAATTAAAACCCATGAAATTTCATTTCATAACCTTTAGATTGACAAACATTACTAAATCTAATAGCATCAGCTGTTGGCCAGGATGGTGGTGGTACCTTGGCAGTTCCTAATAAAACTAAACAGGTGATACTTTAAGATCCAGTAATTTTTATTCTGGTTATCTACCCTAAGCCACTCTAAAGATGAACATAAGGAGTCAACAGAAGAATGCTCATTGCAACTCTCTTATTAATGGCAAAGAAGTTAAAACAAACTGTTCAGTTTATTGACACAGTGTACTCCATCTAGTTAAAATGAATAAACACAATTCATATGCATTCACATAGATTAATATCAAAACACAATTTGAAGTTTAAAAAAATTGGATTTCAAAAGAAAAAATATAATGTAATACTATATATACATGTTGGTTTTGTACAGGTGTATATGTACATTAGAATGATTCACACCAACTGGTTACTTCTAGAGAGAAAGCAAATGAAAGGACTTAACTAAATCTGCACATTTTTTATTTCTTAAAAAGTAAAAAATATCACACACCATAAGAATGGCTAAAAACAAAGACAGGCAATATTAAGTGTTGATAAGGATGCAGAGTAACTAGAACTCACACACTCTCATAGTGGCAATGTAACTTTGGAATTGGTAATTTGGTAATACCTACCAAAAGTGAACATACACCTGCCCTAGGACCCAACAATTCTACTTGTATGTATATATTCAAGAGAAATTCACATGTGTTCATCAAAAGACATGCAAAAGAATGTACAAAGTAGTACTATTCATATAGCCCAAGACAGGAACTACCCAAATTCCTATTCCAGGAGAGTTGCAAAACTGGTACACTGACATAATGAAAGACTGTACAAGAATGAGAATGAATGAACTACAGCTACATTAGCAACAGTGTGGATGTATCTCCCAGGAATGTTCAGTGAAGGTAGCTAGACACAAGCACATACAAAATGTTTCTGTTTATATAAAATTCAGGGACAGTCAATACTAATCTCTAGTGTTATTAGTTAGGATAAGGTTACCCCTGGAAGGAAGCGGGTGACAAAGAGGGAGCAACAGTATGTCTAGGGGTGGTGGTAAGGTTGTTTCTTGATCTGAGTGCCGGTTACACAAATGTGTTCATCTGTAAAAATTCACAGAATGGTACAACTATCATATTTTTATGTTTTATATTGCAAAAAAGAAGAAAGAAAAAAGAAAAGAGGCAGAAGAAGCAAAACACTGGTATGCATTTGATCTTGAGAGAAGGGTACATGTTAATATTCTCAACTTTTATATGTATTTGAAATGCTCTATAAATTATTTAAAAAATAAAAGCACACAGGCACTTCTAATATTTTAAGCACTGAAAAGTGCCAGTTCTTCACTGTCCTGTGGGGTTACTATTTCTGAAGGCTCCCAGGTTATTTGGCTTACCTGAATAGCTGCTTTTGCGGGTTTTTCTCTCCAGCATCAACGGATCTTTTCCATTATCCAAATTGTAGTTCTCGGGTTTAGAAACTGGAAGCCCTGCTCATTCAGAAAAAAAGAAAAATAGCAAAGAAATGAGACTTAGCTATTTGTGATGGGCACAAAGATCTATCCTAGAGTATTGTTTCAAGCCCTTAATCCGCAAAGAAGACAGGCTATTACAGGAAAATCTGGAATAAGGGAGGATGGATGTCTAAATGAAGCTTTAAATATCTGCAGCAAGTATGGGCCTGATGAATTTACATTCATTTGAAAACACAAATGTTTTTGCTGTCAAAAAGAGAATTTCTCTTTATTTCTCTACTGAGGGAGTCCCAGGGAGACAGTGCACATTAGTGCTTAGAATAGGTAACAAGTTAGAAAAAGTGGGATCTTGTTAGCAGTACCAAGAAGTTGGGACTGCAGTACTATAGTTTTTGTCTGTAATGTTTTTCCTTTTCTCCTTCTTAGTTACTAGAAGGTGCTTTCTTAGGGAATTTAATACATGACATTGGGGAGGAGCTAACACAGTTCCTCCCATCTCTCATGAGCACATACATGCGCACACATATGCACACACACACACACACACCACAGAGGCGGGCACAGGATCGAAACTGGCCAGAGAGTACTCATCTCTCTGGCTCTAGCAATTGTTTCACTGATGGACACATGACCTTATTTGTTGAAACTCCCCGGATAGAACTACTCTCTTGTTCTTCCTTAGCTCTCTGTTAGAATAATGTAACCTTAGAGCTGCCCACGGCTACCTCTGCCACACAGGGAGATACTAAGAAGAAAGCCAATACAGGGCAAAGCCTTGCCCCATGATTAAAAATACGTAAAAAGGAATTCCTGACAACATATTTGATTACCTGAATCAAGATTTTTTATTTCCTCTTTAAGTTAGTGTGAATTAGATTTCTGTCACTTGAATCCAGTCTTGACACAAAACAAGAATAGTCATTTTACCAAGAACCTAGAGCAGAACAGGTTTTTCTCTGGGCCCAAAGGTACCAATACTTTATGATTCCTGAATGCAAAAGTGAAGGCTTTGTTAAGCTATTTCACTTTCAATACAGTAATCATGCCCCATAAGCAGCTTCCAGAGTCATAGTGGAACCCATCCTTACAAAGCGAGACCAGGTTCCTATAGTTCTCCAGCATCACGTCCCTTTGTGCAGGATCCAGTTTCCCCCACTCCTCTGGGGTAAAGTCCATGGCCACATCCTTGAATGTCACTGATGCCTGAAGACACAAAACATTCTTTTGTTCACCACTGTTCACTCAATAGCCTTTTCCCTCACAGTTTGTTGGCCCTGGAATAGATGTGTGATATATATTCAACAGGGGAAGGGATTGTGATAAATGACAAGCATTCTCATGTATTCAGAACCTGAATATTCTATGTAAAGTCGCTGGGCATCAATCAGTCACATGCCAGGCATGCTGTCCTGGCTTCAATGAGAACCAAAAGAAGACCATGGTTTCTCCCACTGATAGACTATAATTTTTCTAGGGAATAAAGAATTAAAACATATGCCAATGAGTCAACAATGTAGTTTGGCAAAGGAAACAAAATACAGACACAGAAAAAAAGGCATTATCTGCATAATATTCCTTGTGAATTCACAACCTGAAGACTCAACCTAGACAATTTTATTATCTGGACCATTTAGAATAAAATACATATATTTTTTAAAAAGCTCTTGGAAAGAGATAAAAGAGGGCATAAAGAAATATTAAGCTAGGACCTGTCATAAAAACAAAACTATGTATAAAAAATATAATTTTCCAAGTTTTTGTTTTGTTCAGTCTGAACCTGCAATGTCAAAAATATTGTCTGGCATTTTGTGGCCCCTCAATAAATAATAATTGAAGATACAACCTAGCCAGTCAGAAGATGAACAGAAATACAGACTTTGTGAATGAAGAAGTCCTGGGATGAAAAGACTGGCAGTGAGAACCGAATCCTGTTAAGCACAGACTTAATCTAAGGCAAAAAGCATTAAAATGGAAAATGACAGCAACAAACAGTACTGATACAACTTATAAATGTTCATGTATAAACATCACAGGATGACATTTATGTAAGGCATAATATACAAAAACAGTATGAGAATAGATATGTAGCAGTATTGAACATTCCTCTTTAAAGAAGACCATAGAAAATGGGAATAATATGCCAAGGTTGTTGAAATATATGCTATAACTGGGTAGAAAACCCCTTTTATTTAAACATTCATGGAGTGTTTGTAGAAAGTAATGAAGTAAATGTCAATAAATTCCAAAACAGAAATAGAACAAAGAAATATCTAATAATTGAAAAGGCATATCAAAATTTCAAAGTAATAATGAAATAAAATACAAAAACCTATGCCAAATAGCTAGAAGTTTACTCTAGGATATTTCATAGCTTTACACACTTCCATTTCACCAAAGAAAATCCTGTAAATAAATGAACAAAGCATACAAGTCAGATCAGAGAAAGAACACCAACAGCAAACTAAGGACAACAAAGAATTACAAGACAACAGCAGAAGTTAAGTGGGGAAAGAGAAAAACAGGACAGCTGGGAAATCTGAATAAGGTCAGTAGGTTACAGTATTACACCAATATTAACTTCCTGATTTTGAAAAAAGAGAATAATAAAGTAAGGTAGAAATGTTAACTTCTGGAGAGCCGAATGAAAAGTATATGAGAAATCTATTATTTTGCAACATTTCTTACCACAAGTCTACTTTCTTGCTACAGGTCTAAAACTATTTCAAAATAAAGTTTCCAAAAATGGAAATAATCTGAAACTGAAAAAATGTAAGAATCATCCTTGGAAAATAAAGTGAAAGGTAAAAATCATGAAGTATGCACTAAGTAGACGAGATGTTTTAAGGAAAAATGGCCTTCATCCTACAATCTTATCATAGCTAAAATGACACTCAGTGGGGATTAACTTCCAAACTATTATAAGAAAAACATCAGAACAAAAATGCAAAACACTGCAGAAAATACAGAAAAAAATATAAAAGAACAAAGAAAGCATAGTAAATGCAATTTTAAGTATCACATGGCAAGAAAAATTTGAAATATACAAGTAATCATATTAATGTGAATGAGTCAATTTCCCTTATATATAGGATATATAGGTTTTTGTGTTTTTTTTTTTAAACACATCCTGTTTCCAAAGGGCCCAGAACAAACCTCCTAAAGTTGGGGGTGGTGGGTGGAAGGAAATGGAAATATATAAGTCTGAATACAGTAGTGAAAGCTCAACAAAAACATGGAAAAGTATACATCAGTAGGGAGAGGTGTTGGATTTAGACAGGTAAATGATATTACCTTTATATTTATATATGTCTGTGCGGTTCACCTAGTTACAATGAATAAGAATTAAAACCTTAATAATTAAAAAAAAATCTAATAAGTAAAAGATCAAAAAATTACCCTAGGCAAATTCTAGTAAGAAAAACAGTTGCAATAGTAGCATCAAATAAAAGCCAATGCTACGCCAAAAGGACAGAGTTTTAAAATTTTCCATAAACAGTTTAATCCACCCTGAAGCTCTAACAGTCTTGACTCTAATGTCAAAGTGTTGAACTCTATAAAGCATTCACCCCTCCTCTGGTACCTTTACCCTGAATTTCTTCTGGCTGCTATGCCTGGCCACCTTTAATCCACATAGTTCAGGCAGTATTAATTCCATCTCTGACTCACGGGTGGGAGGTGTGTTTGCGTGTGTGCGTGTGCAGGTATATTCCCTAGGTCTGTCCAATTAGAGAATTATGCTTAGATCTGGCCAATCACGTAACAGCCGCTAAAGAGTTACTCCAAGGACTTGTGCTGGAATGATTAGAAGAGAAGACACCCTCTTCCTCTGGTCTTCTGCATAGGGAAATGCAGGCCTACATTCATTAGGCACCAGCACTAGAAGAAAAGCCTGCTTGAGAGCAGAAGCCATAGAGAGAAAAGGTCAGTGAAATGGAGGAAACAGGTTCTACTATTACTGTTTGAGCTCTGTTTCTCGCCAGACCTCAGCTTTTCAGTTATGTTAGTCAATAAATACCTCTTTTTGCCTAAGCCAGTTTGAATTTTCATCAGCTGCTACTTAAAGCTTCTTGACGAATAAAGTCTTCAAGACTAACATAAGGCAGTTTAGAAAACAATGGAGACAAGCAATTATATGAGAATCCTGAGAAGTCACTTTTACAAATAGTACCAATGTGCAATGTCTATTTTTTACACTCCAGATTATAGCAGCAAAGAGAAAGGCCAGCTGAGGAATCTTTGGGTGTTGTATGCTGCACACATCATGGAGAGCTTTTTTCTCCTATACAACTTGTTTTAATAAAAATTTTCAAACATGCAAAAAGTTAAAGACTAATACACTCATCACCCATATAGTATAATCACCACTTAAATACAACAGTTCTTAATATCTGCCCTTGGGGAGACTGGACAGTAAGTTGCAGACATGATAACACCATCTCTAGAAAATACTTCAGCATGCATTGTCTTGGAAGATTGAAAGTCTTGATTTACAAGTCTATAATTCTCTTTAAAGTAAGCCTTCCATAGGCTCCTTTTCCAGAATTCCTTTGAACTATTTGAGTATTTAGTATTTTCATAATTCACTTCAGCACATAAGGTGTTTTCTTAAATTCCTACTTACCTATTATGTGTATGTTGCTTCCCTTTGAGAAACTAAGATTTTTTAGTTTCCTAAGCTACCAAGTGCAGAAATCATAACCTACAGAAGGGCAATGCTCCTTACATGCTCGTTGAGTGACAACAAATACTAGATGGAGAAAATACCATGTGATAGTAGAAAACATTTTCTACTGAGTCCATTAGTCACCTGGGTAATCTCTTACAGTTGGAACTCAGGTCTCTAGATGGGCTCTAGTGGACAAAGAAACACCACATCAAGAAGACAGTGCTTCTGTACTCTGAGAAATAAGGTAGAAATCCAGTAATCAGTAGAGACTCACACTCACCTGGGATCTGGCTGCAAGGCGCAAAGCTGCCACTTCTTCCCCTTCTGTGCTCTTTTCTTGGGAAAAGGGAGAATCCTGGGAAGACAGAGCTAAGGCAAGAAAGCAGTAATGATGGGGAAGTCTAGGATTTACAAGTCTAAAATTCCCTCCATCATGCAAAGTGTGTTCCCTACAAACACGGTGACTGAGGTTGATCCCCAAACAACCCAGGATCCCAGGATCATGGAGAATGTCCAGGAATGTTGCGATGTGGAGCTTAAATTCATTCAGATGCTATAACCATTATACGTTCTGGAAGATGGCACTCTCTGATATAGAAATTAAAATAGGTCAGTTTTCCCCCAGGTTTATCTACTTTAAATTAATATCAGAAAAATAGGCTCAATGGTTCTTAAAAATCACCCTGCAAGCTTATTAAAAAAAAACATAGACTGCTGGGTCCTACTTACCAAATAATTATCATTAGTTGAGTCTGAGGTGTAATCTAGAAATGTAACAAGCACATGGGGTGGGGGGTAGGATTCTGATATAGGTCATACACCAAACTTCAAGACTGATCTGGTAGAACTGGAAATCAGTCACTGACTCCTAATGCCTGTTTTGTCCTATACGAAACAAAAATATTTGGTCTACTGAAATCATAGGGTTATTGCACAAAGTTGGATAACAGGTGTGGAAGATACTTTTGCCAAACAAAAAGCTAAATTCTCAGACCCACTGATGGAGGCTGTATGGGGTTATCATCTGGGAGGGAGATCGTGCGAGAAAAAGTAACTTATGCTATGCTCATCCCTTAGAAGCTAACATCTCGCGCACACTTTGGAGCTGGCTTTGAAGGTCCACTGAGCATCCACTTGAAGTGGAAAGGGGGATGTCCCCATACTAAGCCCTCCATTCCCACTCAAAGCACCCATCCATCCCCCAGACAAAGACGACGGACAGCACTCTGCCAAGAGCCTCCTCCCTCGTGGCAACTGATTTCCCTTCAGGAGGAAGAATTTCACTCTTCCAGAACACAATTTCTGCACTTCAGCAAGTCTCACCTCTCTTCTCGGGCATTTCGGCCAGATCTGTCTGCATGATCACTACCTCCTCCAGGTTCTGAAGCTTCTGCTCTTCTCCCCAGTTCAGACCTGGCTGCACATAAGAGTGGGAAGCCCCCGAGGCCTCGTGGTCCTCCTTCCTGCCTGCCCTCCGGGAGCTCTGCTGAAAGGCTCCGATCAGATACCGTCGGCTTTCTTCCTCACTCGCGAGCCTAGCTCGGTCCTACGAGGCTGGAACCTGGAAAACCGGGGACAGCATCTCTGAGCCTGGGTGCTCGGATGCCTGTCCCTGTCGCTTGCAGCTGTCCCCGGGGAGGACCGGCGGCTGGAAGAGATGGCGCTGGGGCTGCGGCCGAGGTTCAGGCTCGCAAACCGATTCCATGGCGCTCCAGGCTCTCCCCGGAGCCCCGCGACTGCCCCACGCCCCGCCCGTCGCGCCCCCGTGAGCACCGCGCTAGCACCCGCGTTCCCGGGGGTTCCGGAGCGGCAGGGGATGGGGCTCACGGTCTGCCCTGGAGGCCTCTTTCACAGACGCACTGCAGCCCCGACCCGGCACAGGTTGACGTCCAAGGGGGCCACCGCCCCGGCCAAGCGGAGAAGAACAGTATCTAACCGACAAACTCACCTCCCATCCCGGGCCTGACAAAGGCTACGAACTTCTTGAGCCAGCTCGCAGTCGCGCATGCGTAAGAAGGAGCGGGGCCAGGCTGGTGGGCATCATCCAGCCCCAGAACTACGATTCCCAGCAGCCCCTGGGTGGTGCCAGACTCCTTTGCCCCGCAGGTGGGAGCACACGTGGTGCGGTTGGGAGACTCTAAGAAGCGGCGGCCTCCTTCCCTCTCGCGAGAGAATCGGGCCGCATCTCCTGTGTCTATTCCGGCTGGTACCAAAGAGCGCGAATTCCTAGGACGCGGAGAGGGAGCTGTGCTTCTACCGCGCTTAGTCTGCTTGTGGAATTGCAGCCCAGTGATTAGGACTGTTGAGGTCAACCTAAACCACTCTAACGTAAGCTCCGAAGCATCTGGCTTTAACCTATTTTTATCCTTCCCAAACGAATCCTTTGCCCTTAATGTGAAAGGTGTATTTTTAGGAACAGCGGGTTGTATACTCAAGCCAGTGTTTTTGCATTTGTGGACTATTTGTAATACTGAAATTGCACGTGTCAAATGAGTAGAAAAGATTCAACCAGTTTCAGCAAATTTGAAAAACAGGTTCTTTGTAGGCATAAAAGTTAATTTACGTTTTTCAAAAGAGGTTTTTCTCTTAAAGGAGCATGGTTAGTTTCGAATTCTGTTATTGGACTACCTGCCCATCTCATACTCAACAGTCTAAACTGCACCTCCTCTTAATGAATAGTATGACTGCCCACAAACCCATTTGCAAAAGCCAGAACTAAAATATCCTCAACTTTTCTGTCTCGCTGTCTATTATCACCAAATCCTATTATATTTCTTAAATAACTCTCCAGTTTGTCTTTCTTTATTCCTCTTAGCATTGTCTTAGTTCCGGCCACCACAAATTCACTAGGATTATATTGACAACCTCCTAATGGATTTTCCTAACTCCGGTTTTCTTTCTCACCAATCTATTCTCCACATTTTCCAGCCAGTGAGGGTTCCAAAACAAGAATGTTACTTTACCTTTTAGGGTTGCTTAAAACCCTTCAGTGGCTTTCAAAAACTTTGAGGAAAGATGATTTTTAGTTCCCACAAGAAGGCACCCCAAATCCAGCTCCCCTTATCCAATGTGGCTTCCATTATTTGAGCCTCCTGCTGTTCACACTCTTGTGTGTGTAATCTCCTCCCCTTGAGTGTGTGTAGGACCGGTGGCTCACCTTTAACTGATAGGGAAAAACTTACAAGGACAGCAGTCTAGTCCAGGTGGCTCCCTTCTTCTGCTCTTCTTAGCAAAGACAACAGAAACTCCCTTAACTTCCCCTTCCCCTTCACTCCCTGCTCTGCCAGGCACTTACTCCCTAAACTTACTCCCCCTTGCCTGCTTGTTTGCTGTGCACGTAGGAATGTTACGGATACAGAAGCAGAAAGATATATATTGCTCCCTTTGCCTTTGTTCGAGATTACCCCCCAATGAGCCTGCTGGTGTAAAATAAACCCTCAACACTCCAAGACTTCCGAGTGCCCCTTGGTTCTTCCATCAGTGATTCAGTCCAGATTTTTCCAGTATTTTCCCTAACATAACCAATAGAACCCAACAAAGGTGATGTATGAATCTAATGTTTATCTTGCTAGGAGACTTCTCCTTGCTGGCTTTGATGAGCGAGCAGTGATGTTGGGGAGACCCACATGACAAGAAGCTTGGGGTGGCCTTCAGCCAACAGCCAGCAAGAACCTAAACCCTGTCTAACAACGCCCAGGTGCTTGGAAGTGGGTAATTCCTAGTAGAATCTTCACATGAGAACCCAGTCCGGGCTGACACCTGGATAGTTGGCTGCAGAGGACCCAGTTAAGCTGTGCCCAGACCTTCATCCACAGACACAGTGAGATAATAAATGCTTGCTGTTTTGAGCCACTAAGGCAGAAAAAGATAACTAAGACAGTATCCTAACATAAATGGCTAGCTTTTTCCCCAAAACCCAATCTGAATATCCTCTGCAAGGAGGGAGAGCAAGGTTGTTGGATTGGGAAACTATTGAAAAAATTGATAGGAAAGCCTCTGGAAGACAGATGGCCACTGGTTTTGTGTGTGTGTGTGTGTGTGTGTGTGTGTGTGTGTGTGTGTGTGTGTGTGTAGAGAATGATAGCAGCAATGGAAGACTCGTAGATACCACAAGGGGACTCAGGGAGGTGCCATAGGTGTTTTTTAGCGTTGTGTTATACTCCTTTTTGTCCACTCCCACATTGCTTTGGGCAAATCTTTGCCCACCCTTTCACCATTGCACAGTAACCTTAGACCTGGGGCTGGGAGAGGAGTGCATACTAATAGATGCAATCAGATCTATCTCAAAGGGCTTTATTCACCTTTCTCCCACCCTGACACATACATACACACACACATGCAGCAGGCCAGATGATTACTACAAAACAAAACAGAGGTAGAGATAGTTTCCCTGAGGTATAAGATCATCTGGTAGGAAGACGGTGGTAAATGGGGAGTGCTCTTGTCCAAATTTAAACCCCATTGATTCTCTGCTTTGAAAATAATTCATCCCCTAAAGTCCCCCATCCCCTTCCCACATACCTGTATATCATTCATCTACAGCTTGTGCCCTTTCTGGTGAGTTGAAGAAGGTAATGGCAAACACCCCAGGGTTTTGATTCCCTTCCCTCCCTATGTTACCAGCTTATAACTTGGACCTTGGGAATATGGATTCACAGGGAAAAAAGCAAGATATCTGAAGAATTCTATTGCTATAACAGTAAAACAATAAACTGAACAGTCTATAACAGATACAGAAGAATTATGTTTTTCTATCTGGACCATTTAGAATAAAAAATATATATTAAAAAAAAGCTATCCATAAAGATAAAAGAGGATATAAAGATATGTTAAACAAGAACCTGTCATAAAAACTGTAAAAAAATACAAGTTTCCAATTTTTTGTTGTGTTCAATGCTACATCCTCAGTGTCAAAAACATTGGCATTTGTGACCCCTCAATGAATAATTGAATAAATAAACCTAATTTGTCATACTGACTGCAATAAGTAAATGTAATGATATTTTCAAATTGAAAAGATAAAACTTTGAATCTAGAATTTTATATTTTACTTAAGTATCATGTAAATGAGGCAATATAAAGATACTCATGCATAAAAGACTTTGAAAATATTCACAGAGGAAGTATTTAGGTAAGAAAAAAATCTGGGAAGATGCTTCAAGATATAAAGAAAGTAACGGTAAGGATAATTTAGTAAAGAGTTTATTATCATTTTAATAATCAGGGAGCAGAGGTAGTCAGACACGTGACACCAACAACATATATAGTAATCCAGTACTAAAATTTTAGTGATACTATTGGAGATGAGGGTGAGATGCAGTAATGAGAAAGTGAATTAGCTAAGTTACTTCTCTTGATTAGAGAAAGAATATACATATTCACAAGCTTATAGATTGATGGGGGAAGGTAGGGAAGAAACAGAAGTTTGAATTTTTAATGTTAGGTACAAGTGCCATGAGAATAAAAGTAGGATGTATAACATTAAGACCAGAAGAAAAGAACTGATTATTCAATGGAAACCCAGACAAGAGGAAGACAGGAAATAAAAGGAAAACATGGAATAAGACCCATTATATCATTTATCACAATAAGTGTAAATGGATCAAACTCACCCATCAAAAGGCAGAGAAGGTCAATCTGAATTAGAACAAACAACAACAAAAACCTCTAAGATGCAACAATATATTTTTTCCCAAAAAGACTTTGGAAACCAAACAACACAGAAAGATTAAAAACAAAGTGATGGCAAAGATATGCCAGGCAAATATGAACTAAAAGAAAACTCACATAACAGTGTTATTATTGATAATATTGGGTTGAAGATAAAAACATAATGAACAAAAGAGGGACATTATATATCTGTTAAACTCATGTGGAGAAGTAGGTCTACTGTATTTGCCCATATTTCTGCTCTTTCCATACTTCTTTCTTTCCTGATGCTCCATGATGCCTTCTTTCATCATTTCCTTTTTTTTTTTTTTTTGAAGAACTTTCAGCTTTTGTTAAGGTAGGTGTGCTAAGTGACAATTTTTTTTAGTTTCCATTCATCTGAGAATGTGTGGATTGCCTCTTCATTCTTGAAGGGTAGTTTTGCTGTATATTTAATTCACGGGTTGACAGGTCTTTTCCTTCAAGCTGACAGAACTTGAAAAGTGCCATTTCCTTCTGGTCTTTGTGGTTTCAAATGACAAATTGTCTGTCATTCAAACTGGCATTCCTCTATAGGTATTGTGAAGTTTCTCTCTGCTGCTTTCAAGGTTTTTTCTTTGTGTTGGCAGAATTTTAATCATGATGTGTCTTGGTAAGGATCTCTTGGAGTTTATTTGGGGGTCGTTCAGCCTCTTCGATCTGTTGTTTATATCTCTCCCCAAAGTTTGGAACTCATCTGCAATTATTTCTTTGAACACTCAGTTTCACTCTTTTTCCTCTCCTTTTGGTGCTGTGATATTAAGGCTGCTGCATCTTTTGTCCTTGTCCCAACAGGTCCTTGAAGCTGTGTTCATTTCTCTTCAGTCTATTTTCTCTCTGTTGTTCAGATTGGTTAAATTATATTGATCTGTCCTCAAGTTCATGGATTCTACTATTCTACAATTGAGCGGATCCAGTAAGTTTTAAATTCAGTATTTGTATTTTTTAGTTTTATAATTATAGGGAAAATTTTACAAGGACAGCAATCTAGTCTAGGTGGCTCCCTTCTGCTTCTCAGCAAAAACAACGGAACACTTCCTTAATTCCTCCTCTGCCGGGCACTCACTCCCTAAGCTCACTCCCTAAACTTACTCCCCCTTGCTTGCTTGCTGTGCACTAGAAATGTTGCAGATAAGGAAGCAGAAAGATATATATATATTGCTCCCCTTGCCTTTGTTTGGGGCTCAGACCTTGGGAGATTACTCCCCTCTGAGCTCGCTGGTGTAAAATTAAACCCTCAACACTCCAAGACCTCTGAGTGCCGCTTGGTTGTTCCATCAGTGATTCAGTCCAGGTTTTCAGGTTTTTCCTTAACATTCGGTTCCCTGACTGGGAAACCCAACCGTGCTGGCCCATTGTTGCCACCAGTTTGGGGCAACAGCGGGGCAGTGATGGACCGGGAGATAGCAATGGAGAAGGCGCGCCCTGCCTGATCTTTTGGCAGTCTCCCGCCCGATCATCCTGGGCTGGCCCCATCCCGCTGTTCTTGCTGAACTCAAGGAGGCTTGGCAGGTGAGGACCTGGTTCCGATGTCAAATCCGGTAAGGCCCTGGGGCCCCTGACCAACCGAGTTCCCACCTGTTGGGGAGGAAGGGGAGCCTGTTCACCTCCCAGAGACTTCTTAGAAGTCTCACAGGTAGACATTCCCACGGGGGGAATGTTTAAACTCTGGTCTGAGTGTGTGAGTGAGTGTGCAGGGCAGGTGAAGTCATTCAGCCTGCACTGAATCTGTGATTCCATGGCCTGTGCTACAGAATCTGAGTGGGCCCTTTGCCGCATTCACAGTCGGCCGCCATGACATAACAGTGACTCAGCTTGGGCTGACCTGGCCCGGGACTTATACGGGTGCACTGTAGTCAAGGCTGATCAAAGCCTCCGAGAAGAGCGTGAGTGGACGGGCATCTGACTGGTCTCCTCTCTAGATGAGGCACCCCTCCCTTGTCCGTTGTCATGACACCATTACACCGACACATCAGGTGTCAGGTCACAGCAAACCCACAGTTCTTGACACCATGATCAAAAATGTGAGGAAGGGATTTTCAAAAGACTATGGAGTAAAATGAACTCCCAGCAGGTTAAAAATCCTGTGTGAATCTGAATAGCCCACCTTTAGTATAGGATGGCATCCGGAAGGGGCCCTAGATGTCCCAACAGTCTGCCAGGTCTGGCGGGTCATCACTGGAGATCTAAGTCATCCTGACCAGTTCTCATATATTAATGGTTAGGAATCGCCCAGACCCTTCCCCCTTGAGTGTGACTTGCTTGCAATAAGCAGGGACAGAGTAGGGTCTTAGACACCTCAACAAAGAAGCCTGCAAAGAATCAACAGAAGCCTGAGCCTCTGCAGATTCTTGCTGGTGACCCAGAGGGAGAGCTAATATTGCCCCCATCTTATGCGCCCCCAAGGCCGTCAGCTCCCAGCTCCCCATCCAGGATACCCCACCACCATCGGCCTCACTGCCAAATCCAGAACCAGTGAATCCACTCTCCCCTGGCACCATCAGCCAGACCCTGCTCTCAGCCAGGAGCAGGCACCCGTCAGATGCTGGTGCAATAGAGGCAGGGGCCTGAAAAACGTAATGAATATGGGTCTGAAAGACGTAATAAATATGGGACCATCCAGCCCAGCCAGTCCATGTTTTACTATCAACCCTTCTCCACGACTGACACCCCATCAGAAAAGCCACAAGCCCTGGTTGAGCTCATGAAATCCCTCTTCCAAACCCATTGACCAACCTAAAAAACTGTCAACAGCTTCTCCACACCCTGTTCACAACAGAAGAGAAGAGGCAGCCGGGGTCCTTGATTGGGGTGCATGGGCTGAAATCGCTGTCCTGAGGAGTGCCCCGAGTGGGACTTCACCACCCCTGAGGGACAGCACCAGATCCACCGATATCAGGACGCCCTCCTCCAGGGGATCAAAGCCGGGTCCAAAAAGCCTGTGAACATGACCAAAGTCTCTTCAGTCACTCAACAACCAGGAGAGTCTCCTGGGGACTGTTATGAGAGACTGTGTGACACTCATCGCATCTGCACCCCCTTCAGTCCTGAGTCACCAGGGAGCCCACAGACGGTCAGCACCTCATTCGTAGCTCAAGCCGCCCCAGACATCAGAGGAAAGCTCCAAAAACTTGAAGGCTTTGCCGGGATGAATATCACTCAGCTGACTGAAATTGCCAACAAAGTTTATCTAAACAGAGAAGTTCAGGCTGACAGAGAGGCTGAAAGAGAAATGAAGGAAAGGCCAGCGTCCTGGCAGCCACCCTAAAAGAAAGAGAGATGTCCAAAAGGCAGAGAAAAGCTGACCACCAAGATGGGGGAGGCTGAAGAACCCCATCCAGGGACCAGTGTGCTTACTGTAAAGAGAAGAGAAGGGGCACTGGAAGAAGGAATGCCCCAACCGAGGCAAAGCCCCGAAGCCCAGTCACTACCAGAAGGAGCCTCACGGGGAAAGGCTCACTGGTGTGGCCGGAACAGACTCAGACTGACAAGGACACGAGGCTGTCCCACTCTCAGCCCCCATGAGCTCATGGTCAAAATGAAAGTGGGGGGCAAACATGAATTTTATGTTTGACACAGGGGCAGAACACTCTGTGGTCACCCTCCCTGTAGCCCCCTTCAGTGAAAAGACTGCAATTATTCTCAGAGCCACAGCGACAGCCACAGTACTCCCTCTCACAAGAGCCAAGAGCAGGCATCCCGGAACACCTGATCACACTCAAAGAGGCAGGCATCCTAATCGAGTGTCAGTTGCCCTGGAATACCCTGCTTCTACCAGTCAAAAAGCCAGGAGGAAGGTACCGGCCTGTTCAAGACCTGCAAGCCATTAACAAAGTGACTGTCTCTTTACACACAGTGGTCCCAAATCCGTATACCCTCCTCAGCCAGATCCCGGGGTCTGCCAAATGGTTCACTTGCCTAGACTTGAAGATGCCTTTTTCTGCCTCCCGCTGGCCCCCAAAGCCAGCTCTTGTTTGCCTCTGAATGGACTGAACCGGATACAGGGCGGCAGGTGCAGTTAACATGGACGCGGCTTCCATAAGGGTTCAAGAACTCACCCACTCTCTTTGGAGAGGCATTGCCACAGACCTTGCCAGCTTTCTGAGGGAAGCCATGTGCTGCACCCTCCTCCAGTGCATAGATGACCTCCTCCTTCCCAGGGACACCCAGGAAAATTGTGTAAAAGGCACAAAGACCCTCCTGCAACTCCTGTCAGACTCAGGATACCGAGCCTCATGGAAAAAGGCACAAATCTGCTGGCAGCAAGTCCAGTACTTGGGCTTCCTTCTCACCCAGGGAGAAAGGGCCCTGGGCCGGAGAGGAAAAGGCCACACCCCAGCCCCAGATGAAGGAAGGCATACGAGAGTTCCTGGGGGTTACTGGGTTCTGCAGAATCTGGATTCCCGGATTCTTGGCAATGGTGAGACCCCTCTACAGCCTCCTGGGGTGCCAGACTGAAAGCCCGTCTGGACAGAAGAGGCAAGAGGCACCTTCCTGGAAATAAAGGCTGCTTCATAACAGGCACCAGCCCTAGGCCTGCCAGATATAAAAAGCCCTTCAATCTCTTCATACATGAAAAAAAAAAGTAGCCCTCGGAGTTCTCACATAGACTGTTAGGCCCTAGCAGCAGCCAGTCGCATACCTGTCAAAGAAACTAAACACGATTGTGGCAGGATGGCCACCCTGCCTCAGGACACTGGCAGCCACAGTTCTGTTCATTATAAAAGCAGATAAACTTACCCTGGGACAAAAAAAACTAAATGTCAAGGTCCCCCATGCTGTTGTGTCCCTCATAAACATACAAGGACACCGCTTCCTCTCCAACTCTCAGCTAGCACAATACTAAAACTCCTCAAGGCTGTGTGACTCCCAAAAAAGTAGCAATTCTGCATTGCAAAGAACACCAAAAGGAAAACAACCCTATAACACAGGGGAACCAGCTAGCAGATAAAGCAGCTAAACAGTGGTCAATAAAAAAACAGATAAAGCTCCTTCCCTGATTATGTCCTTAACACACCTAGTGGAGGCCCCTCCACCCAAGTACACTAAAAAAGAAAAGGACTAGGCCATGACTGAAGGAGCCACCCTAACTGAAAAGGGATGGTAGATGCTGCCTGATGGATGCATCTTTGTCCCAACTGCAACCGGAAGGAATCTAGTCAGCAAATACCATCAGCTCACCCACCTAGGAAAAACTGCACTAGAAGCCCTCCTCAAAAAGCAATACTACATCAGCCAGTTGCCAGCATTATTAAGCTGAACAATAAGTGAGAAGTGCATGACTTGCACCAGAAATAACGCTTGATCTGCACCATGACCCCCACCAGGTGTCCAAAAAGCAGGAGTTGCCCCCTTTGAAGACTTTGAGATAAACTTCACAGATGTCCAGCCAAGCAGAGGACTCAGATACCTTTTGGTAATAGTGTGTGCATACTCTGGGTGGGTCAAAGCCTTCCCAACCAGGACAAAACAAAGCCAGGAGATAGTCCAAGTCCTCCAGAGAGAAATTGTGCCCCAGTTTAGCCTACTGTCTAAAATTCACAGTGACAGTGGACCTCCCTTTGTAGCAGATGCAGTACAGATTTTAACTAAATCTCTCAACATTACCTGGAAACTCCATACTTTATAGAGCCACAAAGTTCAGGGAAAGTGGAGCGAATGAATCGCACCCTCAAAGGAACCCTAGCTAAGTTTTGACAAGAAACTGGCCTCCCGTGGCCAGACCTACTGCTCCTGGCCTTCCTGTGTGCTCGCTGCACCCCTGGGACTCAAGGCTTTTCCCCTTTTGAATTAGTGTATGGACACACTCCCCCATGTCTAGGAAGCCTCCTAGGGAACCTACACCAGATAGGAGATTAGGGAGCAAGAGAACGGCTTCAAGCCTTGGGAGCCACTCTAAATAAGTTGCAATGATACACCATACAAAGAGCCCT
>JAVSCE010020387.1:0-280772 GCA_032199065.1 Smutsia gigantea | reverse complement strand
AACATAGGTAGAAAAAAAATAAAACAAAAAAAGCAAAAAGTTCACCTAAATCTCAACAGATATTTACATTAAATATAAGTGGCCTAAACATTTTACTTAAAAGATAGACTGTCAAAAGATTTTTAAAAAATCAAGACTGAACTGTATGCTATATAAGAAATTCACCTATAATAATAAAAGTAAATGAACAGAAAAAGATATCTCATGCTAAAAGTATCAAAATAAAATTGAAATAGTTATATCAATATTACATAAAATGTACTAAAAAGGAAAATCAACAGGATAAAAAGAGATTTCATAATATAACAGGATCAATTCACCAAGAATATATAATAATCATTAATATATAGGTAAATTATGAGTTTCAAAGTACAGAAAGCAAAAACGAATAGAACTATAAATATACAGTATGGTGAAGACTTCAAAATGCCTTTCTCAGTTATTGGTAGAAGTATTCATCACCAAGGATATAGAAAAAATAAGTAACACCATAAACCAACAGGAAATAACTGACATCACACAACACTGCAGCCAACAGCAGAATACACAGTCTAAGTGCATGTAAGTGTGCACATGGAGCGTTCACCAAGACAGACCACATTCAGGGTCCTAAAACAAACCATAACTAACAACCATAACTAATTTAAGAGAACTGAAATTATACAAAATACTTATCTCACTGCAACAGAATTAAGCTAGAAATCAGTATCAGGAAGACATACAGAAAATCCTCAAATACTTGGAAATTAAACAACAAACTTCTATATTACCCATAAGTCAATGATGAAGTCTCAAGAGAAATTAGAAAATACTCTGAAGTGTACAAATACGGGAATACGAAATTCAAAATTTGTGGGATGTAGATAAGCAGTGACTAGAGCGAACTTTAAATCATTAAATATTTGTATTAAAAAGCAGGGAAGTCTCAATTAATCTAAGCTTCCACCTTCAAGAAACTAAAAAGAAAGGCGAAATAAACCCCAAAGCAAGCAGAAATAAAGAATAAAAGGCAGAAATTTAAAAAAGAAAAATAGAGAAAAGCCAATGAAGCCAAAGCTGTTTCTTTGAAAAAGATCAATAAAATTTGTAACACTACAGACAGAGTAACAGAGAGAAAGAGAGAGAAGACAGATTACTAATATCAGGCATGAACGAGAGAATATCTATAAAGCCTACTGAGACATTCAAAGTATAAGAGATACTATGAATAACTCTACGAACATAAATCCCACAACTTAGATGAACGGGGCCAATTCCAGGACAGCCACAAACTACCAAAATTCACCCCCCCAAAATATAATTAGCATTAATAGGCCTAATCAAAATGATTTTCACACAGTGAAAAATATTCCAAATATGAAAACCCCATCCCCAGATACTTTCATCAGGGAATGCTGCCATTTAAAGAAGTAACAACAATTCTACAAAATCTCTTCCAGAAAACAGAATAGAAAGGAACACTTCCCAACTCATTTTATGAGGCCAGAATTACCTTGATACCAAAACCAGACAGAGACCGTGTAAGAAAAGACAAAACAAAACAACATACCAATATCTTTAATTAACAGAAAAAGAAAAAAATGCTAAACAAAAATATTAGCAAACTGAATCCAGCAGTATGAATTGGTTGAATACATCACAACCAGGAGCCACTTAGCCCAGGAATGCAGGGCTAAATCAACACTCAAATATCAATGTAATCCATCCTATTAAAAGACCCAAGAAGAAAAGTTCTATTGTCACAACAATCAAATAATACAAAAAAAATCATTTGATAAAATCCAACATCTTCAAGATGAAACTCTCAGAAAACTAAAAAAGGGGGAAGTCCTTACCCTGATAAAGGGAATCTTCAAAACAGATATATTTATTTGTGAAACACTAAGTGCCTTATCCCTATGATCAAGAATAAGACAAGGATTATTTTATCTCACCACTCCTATATGACAGTAAAGTGGAAGTCCTAGCCCGTGCAACAAGAAAAAGAAATAAAAGGAATATGGATTGGAAAGGAAGAAATAAAACTGTCCGTATTTGTAGATAAGATGATTTTCTAAGCAGAAAACCTCAATTCTTTTGAAGAAGTTCCTAAAGCTAGTGAGTTTAACAAGGTTGCAAGATATAAAAGATCAGCATACAAAAATCACTTGTACTTCTAAATACTAACAATGAACTGAAATTTGAAATTAAATGTATGTATATGTATGCTTTGATACACACACATACACATAAATTATGCATGTGTATAATTTATATTTATATAATTTATACATCCATATTTTATATGATTTATATAATTTTTGTAATATATATAAATTTTATATAATTACTACTTATACCAATCACATTCCCAATAGCTCCCAAAACACACACATGCATACACGTTTAAACCTAACAAAACACATAAAAGAGTTACATGTTAAAAACTACAAAATGCTGATTTTTAAAATATCATATACCTAAATAAATGGAGGGATATACTTTGCTCATGGATTAAACAACTCTATGTATAGTGATGATGTTACATATATAGTCAATTCTCCCCAATCTGATCTAAGCTTTAACAGAACTCCAATCAAAACTTTAGCAGGATATTTTGTATACAGTCAAGCTGATTCTAACATTTTTTATGGAAAGTGAAAGGATCTTAAATACTCAGAACAATTCTGGAAAAAAAAAAAAGGAAAGTTGGAAGACTCATACCACCTGATTTTAAGACTTCCTATGATACACAGTAATCAACATAGTAGGGTTTTGGCAATATGACAGACCTATATATCCATGGAACACAACAGAGAATCTAGACACAGACCTATAAAAATATGGTCAATTGATTTTTGACAAAGATACAAAGGCAATTCAATGCAGATGGCACAATACTTTCAACAAATGGTACTGAAACAAGTGGATGCCTATATTAACCATGTTTTTTAAATTTTCTGTATTTCATGCACTTGACATCTTAAAAAAACTTACTGATGGGGACAGACTGCTCCTCTAAGGGCTAACCAATTCTTAGCTAGGAGCACATCTTTCATATGCAACCCAAACCACTCATCGCCTAATTTTCACACACCAAGCCATTTTTTTCCCCTGCCTTAAATCATTCTAATGCCATGTACCAAGCAAACTAGAGACCACCCCTACACCCCAAGGTCCACTGGAATTATTCAAACTAGCCAATTCTATATTACTTATCCTGCCCTACCTTGCCTTTCCTTCAGAAACCCAAGTAAAGGGCTCTGTACTCAGCTTTCCCCTCATTCCTGCTTCAGCTTCATCAAAGCTGGTACTTCACCTATAGCTCTGCCTGGCATAGCATGTTCCCTTCTCTCAGGAACTGTAAGGAATTCATCTTTCAGTGATCTTGGCCTTTCCATGTCAGTGTTCAGTCACCTCCATAAATTAAAATCCCATGACTATAATTTTAATACAACACCCATATGCAAAAATGAACTTCAACTTATAGTTCACCCTTTACACAAAAGTTAACTAACTCAAAATAGATAATATATCAATGCCAAACTATAAAATTTTAGTTGAAAACACAGAAAAGTCTTTGTGACCTTGGTTTAGGCAAAGCACTTTTTGATATAATACCAAAAGTATGACCATAAAAGAAGAAATTGGTAAGTTAGACTCCATCAAAACTAAAAGCTTTGCTCCTGAAAGACACTGCTAAAAGAAGAAGCCTTAAACTGGAAGAAAATACATGCAAGCTCAACAATAAGAAAACAACTCAATTTTTAAAAACAGGCACAGTTCAAATTGCAAATAAGCCCTTGAAAAGATGCTCAATAGCATTAGTAACTCTAGAAACACAAATTAAAACCACTACCACTGCACACCTACTAGAACACTTACAATATAAAAGCAACAGCTGGCAAGTATTGTCAATGATACAGAACAAATGGAACTCTTATACACTGCTGGTTAGAATGAAAAATGTTATGGCCACTCTGGAAAGGTCTGGCAATTTCTTGTGAAGTTAAACAGACATTTATGCATGAAAAGCCTTTATGCATGAAAGTTCTGAAACGGTCTATATGTTAAACAGAATATACCTAAAGGTAACAGTCGGTTTAGTCAGCAACTCAAGGGCACTTCGCTTTAATGGATACATCCAGTAATCTCACTCCTAGGTATTTACTCTAGAAATATGAAAACTTATGTTCACACAAAAACCTGGAAACAAATATTCAGAATAGCTCTATTTAGCCACCTACAACTGGAAAACAATGCAAATGTCCAAATGGTGAATGGATAAACACTGTAGTATATTCATATAATAAAATATTTTCAGCAATAAAAATAAATGAACTACTGATACACTAACAAATCTCAAAGGCATTTTGCTGAGTAAAGAAGCTTAATATGATTCCATTCATACTAACACTCTGAAAAAGATAAAACCATAAGATGGAGAAGAGACCAGTACTTGCCAAGGGGAGACATGAGGAAATTTCTTTTGAGTGATGGAATTGTTCTGAATCCTGATTGTGATTGTGGTGGTTACATGAATCTATACATGTGTCAAAACTCATGAAATGTACACCAAAAAAAGTTATTTTGTATGTATATTTTTATAAAAACCATTTTAAAAAGGCAAATGAAAACAATGGCAAGATGCTTTGTCTTCAAATAAATCATTGGGTTAAATTTTAATATTTAATTTGCTCAAATTTTGATGAATAGATCTCATAGTATTGACAGAAGAGGTCAAATCCATTTTGTTAAGCAAGCCAAGGAAGGCAGTGGCTTACAGGCAATTTCATACTCTCAGACTTCAGTTTTAATTAACCAGATTATCAATCCATGGGGTGGAGAACCAGATGTAACTCAAATCATATACCACTATTAAAAACTGAAAGTCAATTTTCAAACTTTAAATGTTCCATTAATGTCAGAAAAACCTATAAGAATCATGACTCATCAAGCATCTCTCTCCCTTCTGCAGAGATATAGATAGACTGTTTTTCCCTTTGGCCTTCAAAATACCAAATAAATTACTTACAGCTTTAAGGGTAAGATCACACTGGAAAACAAGTTTCTGGAGTTGTGTTAAAATTTCTCTTTTGGTATTTTCTAGATCATTTCGTCTTTCTTCAACATTTGTCACACAAACTTTGTAGAGTTCATTTGCTTCTTCTACCTTCAGGAATATCACAGAAAAAAATAAATAAAACTTATCACCAGAACCTATATTTTAAAACAAATACTTATTATAGTAAAACTCAATTTAAATCACTGAAAAGCCTTTAATGGATGAAAAATATGAAACAGTCTACGTGTTAAACAGTATATACCTTGTGGGGAAGTTGGGGTTCCTATGGCCAGGATCCTCACTGAACTTAAACCACCCGATGCTGTAACTGGCCTGTTGCTAGGCTACCACTTCCACACCCATAGGCAATAAGCTATCATTGCGCTACACAGAGAGCTTGGCCCAGTGCTCTGGGTGGAGGCAGAGACGCTAGTGCTCGACCTACCGCCCGGAGAACAAGCCAGGTAATAAACCCCTTCACCCCAAAGAAACGTTCTACTGTCATTTCTTTGGTCACATTGAATCCATAGCGACCTTGCTGGAGGCTGAAACCCATTGGCAAGACATACCTAAAGATAACAATCTGGTCAGCAATTCAAGGGCACGTCACTTTAATAGATAGTCAAGTACAATTTCTAATTAGTATACTATCTGTCTATAAAATATATGTCCACTTCTATTTAGCAGCCTTTTCTATTTATATTTACCATTTTCCATATAGTACTCTACAGAATTTATCAAATCATATTTCACAATAATACAAAGCTCCAAACTAGTCTTGCTATGAGGTACTGGAATTAGTACATATATACATAAGTTGCCTAAATGGTGAACTTTCTGAACAATGAAAACAAAAAATTAAATTACTGCCTTCTCTAAGACATGTCTTTCACAAACAAATCCATAAATTAAAAAGATAAGCAAAGGTCTTTTAGCCCGGTGGTTCTCAAAGTGTGGGTCCCCAGCAGGAGCAGCTTCACCTGGGAGCTTGTTACAGAAATGCAAGTTGTCTGGACCAGCCCTGGGCCTACTGAATGAGAGACTCTGGGGGTGAGTGCCAGGCAGTCTGTTGAACAAGCCTTCCAGGTGCTGTTGATGTGTGCTAAAATTTGAGAACCAAAGGCTTAGAAGATTATTGCTAATTCAACTTAGAAATAACAAAAAAGATGATTACTTTTTGAAGAGCCTCCTCTTCCAGCCTGCGCTTTTTTTCTAACTGCTTGTTGAGATTTTTTACTGGTCCTCCACTTGAGCACAAATGCTCCTCTTCTGCACGAAACATGGAAGATTTTGCTTTTTCATACTCATCTTGACGTTGCATGCATAGCAGTTTTGCCTTTTTAAGAGCAGTTTCTGTTTCAAGCTACACAGGAAAAACAGAGTATTAAATCTAGAATAAGAAAGAAACCCTAATGTAAAAGTGTCTTCACTATATTCAGCAAGATTGTTCAGACAGCATTTTACAAAATCTATGGGGTAAGGTATGCATCTGCACAGGGTTGATGCTTATATACTGCAGATGATTTTGTATGTTCACAAATGGGTAGGTGAAACTTCATTATAATACTCACCATTTTATTTTGTTCCTGTTTCCAAAGTTCTTTTATTTCTTTCCTTTGTTTTTCCATTTCATTTTTCCTCCCAAGTAGAGGCTGTCAAGGGTATTTAAAAAAAAGAAATAGAAAATGCTGTTTGCTAAAGGTCTGCTGTTTTTAAAGAAATCTGTATTGTAC
This sequence comes from Smutsia gigantea, assembly GCA_032199065.1. Taxonomy (NCBI): domain Eukaryota; kingdom Metazoa; phylum Chordata; class Mammalia; order Pholidota; family Manidae; genus Smutsia; species Smutsia gigantea. The sequence continues at coordinate 273,995 of JAVSCE010020387.1, read as the reverse complement.
ACATAAATTTTTACCTGCACAAATTTGTTGGCTTGGAGAGCTGCAATTGTTTGTTGTAAAAGGTGACTGTTCTCTATGTCATTAAGAAGAGCATTGGTAAAAAGAGACTGCAATGGCATAAACTCCTAGAATTTAAAAATGAAAATAAATTTTCCAGTAGAAATGGACCCCCCCACTACTCTTCTTCAAAATGAGAAATTTTAAGTTTAGACTTTTAGTCCCAGAAAAGTGGCTAGTCATAAATATGACTCTATGAGAAAAATACTGAAGAAAATTAATTGTAATGAATCATTAAACTAGTTAGCAAAATTGGTAGCTAAAAGACAACCAACATTTGTATAAACTTGTGAATTTCCTTGTTTTTCTCATAATGGGTATCCATGTACATCTCAAAGGAACTTAATTTTTTCAATAAAAAGTTTAGAATTTAAGTTCTTCCCTATATTAACTGTGAAATTTTCAGATTTAACCAGGCACTATCAGGAGCTATCCGAGTCATCTCCTGTCATGGAATCCCAGAAGCTTGCTGAACTCTTACCTGCAGTCCGATGCTAGTTCTAGTTGCCTCTGCCAACTTGACAATACTTCTAGTGGACTCCAATTCTGAAAAGTTCAAAGAAGGCATCAGGAGGTAAAAGTAACTCATTTTTCCCCTCCATACTCTAAAATATTCATAATTCCCCATTAAAAAGTGATCACAAATACTAGTCTACATCATGATATGATGCTGTGATTCTTAATCAGAAGTGTTCATCAAAATCAACTAAGAAACTTTGAAAATACATTTGCTTAGACCTCACCTTTCTTGGGGATGGAACCTACACCTGTCTATTGTCCTTCTGTAAGGCTATTCAGGTGATTCTGATAGGCATTTCCTATTACTAGCAAATTATGTAGTAGAAAAGCACAAGCTTTGGGTAAATTCTGTCTTTTCAGTTACTACTATATGATCTTAGGCAAATCTGCTATCTGACTTTAGTGAAATCACGTGTCTTGCTTGCCTCAGCTGTAAAATGGGGATAATTGTCTTGCCTTCCTCCCAGTGTTTTGGTAAGGATTAAATGAGAGAAAAGATATGAAAACATTTTGTCAACTATAAAACACTGGGGAAAATGTTAGCTATTAAGATGTTCTTTATAAGTTTCTATTGTTTTCTGCTCACACATCTCCTGTTGCCTTTATCTCCTCTAACCATATTATTTGATTGCATTTCTTTTCACCCACTACAGTGTGACTTCTTTAAAAGCAAAGACAGTATACTATTTGTCTTTTTGTCCCCAGATCCAGTGATCACCCCATAATAATGTTCAGTAAGTACATTTATTGTGAGAAGAGTCCTTCCTATTTCAAGAGATAATATAATAGACAATGATTTTATTCACCACAATGAAACAGCTACTAATTTGGAATCACATTATTCATAGCCTGTAGAAAATGAATCACAATTTAGTTCTCATATGCCAAAGTTAATCAGATGCCCAAACAGAAACTCACCCAAGTTAAGTTTCTTTTCAACCCATGAAACTATGTTCTTGGTATATTTTGACCATGTTTTAGCATATGACAAAGCTAATTCTACAGAGTCGGTGTTCTTTAATAGCATGCTGTCTAGTTCCATAGGAGAAAAATTTCCTGAAAATAAAAATATCAAGATAAGTATATATTAAATATGAGCAGCTAACTCTAAAGAAAGAAGCATTCAGCAGTTTAAACTAAAATGGTTTCAAATTATATAATGTAGGTTTTATCTTCATATGTATTTTTTCAACTTAGAAGCCCTACATAGTTCTTGATTAGTGTATTATCACATTACTGTCTAGCAGATTTTTCTCATGTTTTATATAAAACATTACATATCATTTATGTTAAAAAATGAGTACTTTACATTACTAAGAAGAGAGAGTAATCCCAAGTATTTATTGAAAGTAACTACAAGAAGTTTGAAGTTTTAAGAACCTCAAGCTTACCTTTTTCATTGGATGAGTCCACTGATTCCACAGAAACATTTTCAAAAGACTTACAACATAGAAGAAAACAGATCTGAGATTAGAGCAGAAGATAGATAACAGACTGTTGCTTTAGAAACTTTTCACTCTAATTTGTTACTGTGACATAATTCCTCCTAAAGAATTTTAAGTATTTAGAACTCACAGGGCCTGAGAAGTCTGTTTTAATACCAGAACATTTTATAAGAATTATATAGCTTTTTACAACAGCTGTTCTCTAGGTCCAAAAATGAATAACCTCATTGTTTACTAACAGCATTATAGTTAACATTAGTGAATCTATTCAAAACTAAATTATGCATATCTCAAAAATATTAGTCAGGAAGCTCAGAAGCAATCCATATAGATTGCTATCTAAGTAGAAGACAAAGACCTATCTCTTCCAGCCATCTTTTACCATTTTATTACAGGACAAGCTGTTCTCTGAAAGTCTATGGACAGCTTGGTGCAGAACTTTCTATGATGATGGAAATGTTTTTTATCTGTACTGTCCAATAAAGTAGCTACTAGCTACATTTAGCTATATGAAAAGTGGCTAATGTAAATGAGAAGGGGATTTTAAATTTTATGTATTTTAATTAATTTAAATTTAAAGAGCTCATGTGGCAAGTGGCTACTTTACTGGACAATGCAGGAAAACAGTATCTACCAAAATTGTGAGCTCTTAAACAAATCTGACCTATTTAAGTTGGACAGTACAGAATATAAAGGGATTTTCAATGCAAAAGGGATCAAAGAGACCTGGGTTTGAAGTCAAGCTCTATCACTTAATACCTATATGACACTAGGCCACATATTTACACTCACTTAACTTTGGTTTGCTCTTTTTGTAAAATGGGGTTAAGAACACTCCTTTTGTAAGGCTATTTTGAGCATTACAATGATATAGGCTTAGCACAGTGCCTGGTACATAATAAGCATTATTAAATAAAAGGCAGCATTTTTAAAGATATTTTTCAAAACTTTTCATGAAACAAAGTAATTTTATTTTATTATTAGTATTGTATCGTGACTTCTAAATTTCAATCTCTAGGGTAAATTAAAAACTTCAAAATGGAAAACAAGGTACAAATGAAAAAAAGGAAAAAGTAATATCCTATTAATTTTTGTATAGTATGTGTGCAAGGCAGAGGCAAAGGAACAGGAAATGTAATGTTTTATTTCCTTGTCAAACAGATATGTTATAGTATATCTTCTGAATTAGCAAGTTAGAAAAGAAAATTGACAAAAAAAATAAAAATAGGAAAAAATATTTAAAAATCTTAAAATCTTATGTGGTTTATACACTCTCCTTTATTCATCAACGGATAACTTCAAAACTGGTCACAATCTTTTTCTCAATACTGAGCACACCTAACAAATGCCTTAAGCAGTCATTCATATTTTGTATCTCTAAAAAAGACCTAAAAATTTTTACATTATTTTGATAGAACACAAATACTTGACACATTTCCAAATATTCACTGACATCTTTTTGTATTTGGTCATCCTTTACAGGAAATGATCAACATATGACCCTAATGCAATTTTTAATAATATCTTACTTATATTACATTTTATGAAAAATTTCAATCAAATGAAAGTATTACTATTATAAATCTTAAATCAGTATTCTACATACCTTCCTCATGTTCTATTATTTCATAGCAATTTTTCTTCCAATTGGGAATCAGAATCCCAAGTCTCTAACATACTTATAGGGATGTTCTTATAGGGAGAATTAAGACCTATAGCCCTGTTAATAATTTTTTCATGGTAACAAACTGTAGGATGTATGAAAAGATTAACATTTTCTTTAACTTTCTGCATTATTTTTCTAAGTTCCCACTAGTCTTTAAGATCTGCAACAATTTCAGGAGGGAAAAATGGTTAAGAATTACTTACTAAAATTTTGGACCATATGATATATGGATTCATTATACCAACCACTATAAAATCATCAGATACATTCTTTTAAAATGATAGTTCCACTTACAAAGTACAATTAAATTTTTGCAGAAACTGACCATAAATTAACTCATCTCTATTTCTTGCTACACTCAAACTATCAGGGAGTAATGTGAGGTTAAGATTAGGAAATTATTGAAATATTAAGTTAAAAATATTAAAGTCTTCGCTTTTACACAAATTTGGCCTACCTTACTTTCCCGAGAAACAGGCAGTCGTAATAATGAATCATTGCCTACATCTCCCATAAGGAAATTTGTCAGGCTATCCAAGGAAGTTAAAAAAAAAAAAGTAGAAATAAAAAGACAAGTCATTTCATTGCTCTGTCACAGGCTTTACATTCAACATGCCATCTAGAATATATTTTTAAAATTAAGAACCTTGGAAATAAACTTCTAGCAATCTGTTCATGTAAGCCACACAGTCACCTGCAAGCAGATGTTGCTTCTACACAGCTATAAAGACACCTCTAAAAACAGTAATAAAGCAACACTGAATGTTGTGCTTTCCAAAGCTGTGATAATATTTTATATTGGTTAAAACTTTATTTTCACTGTATCTACTGAACTATGTGACAAACTCGCCTTGAGACACCTAAGCCCAAATTTCTTTAAATGACAGTCTTCTACTTACATATTCCCAAAGGTAAAGGCCAAGGTTTCAATGGAAGAAAAGACTTCTCTGAAGAGATCATTTTTGTTTTCTTCATTAACTTCTGTGAAGTTCACGGCTAGGTAAAGGTTGGTTACAATAAATGAGAGAAGAAATATTTTAAACTAGATTTATACAAAGTCATTTATTTAATCCTTTAAAAATCTACCATTACTTCTAGAAGCATTAGAAGGTTCAGAACTGAAAACCTATTATTCAACATGGATATGATATCCAAGTTCTTCATTAAAGAAACCATACCGATCAGATTGCACAGAAGTAGCTGACATTCCAAACTGACTACTCCATGCATGATATAATTTGACACATCTAAAAGTGACTCAATGTGAAATTAATCAGTCTTGGAGTCAGAGTCCATGTTATGCCAGCTCTCTGTGCTATTTTCTCTTGCTTATTGTTTATGACATTTTTAAAAACAGCTAAAGGTACTGTGGCTCACTTAAGTCTATATGAATTATATTTTTCACCACAAATTACCAGTTGGAAGTCATATATACATTTGACATAGCAGAAAACCTATATACAAAAAACATATCACATAAAAAACAATGTTTTAGAAATTTAAATTCCTATTTACTAATAACCTTATTTCTTATAGGCTCTTGGGTTCTGAGGTACATGTTAATTGATATATAGCTGTGTTTTGCTTACCATAGGGATATTTTAACATTTTGCATTTCATTAGAGCAAACTGTGAAATATAATTGAAAAACCTTCTTAGTATAATTTCTTCCACATGCACCTTTGTTAAAAGCCCAGATACAATTTACTAAGACAAAATCTGAAGGTGGAATTGGCAATTTTTAAGAAGTAACCCCTTTTACTCAGGTTGAGTATAAAGAGCACCTGGCTCCCTGTATTTCACCCTCCCTAGGATCCTTGCCAATAAAGAGAAGGTAAAGAAAGCAGTGAAGAGGAAGCCATCCTTTGCTTTAAAACAGAATTTTTCTTAAGCTTAGCTGCACAAAAGAATTACCTGGGGAGTTTTAAAAACAAACTCTGGGTTCTGCTATCATAGATTCAGATTTCACAGGTCTGGTGAAGCATAGGTATTTGCTCAAAAGCTCTCCCAGATGATTCTAATGTGCAACTAGGGTTGAAAATCCTTCCTGGAAAGCAAGATTTCTAAGCAGGGATGAATTAAACTTCAATCCCGTAAACACTGTGAAATTCCAATCAAGATTTTACAAATATAACCCTTTGTAGACATGAGAGACCAATGTCCATACCTATCATCAGATTCTTCTAAGTTTCCTTGATACAAACAAAAAGAAAAACTTAAGAACAACCATAAATAACTTAAAAAATATTTTTGGACTTCTGCTCTGTTGAAGATGGAAAAACAGGTTTTATACTTCTGCCTGAAACAACTAAAAGAAATCTGTACAAAACATGAAACAACACCTTTCAAGACGCTGGTTATCAGACAATAAAGGACAAGAACCCTGACAAACACAAATGTAGTTTGCACTACAACTCCACCTGGTTACTGCCTAGTATCACACAAAGTAGACTGCTTTGAGCAAAAAAAACTATAAAAGATAAAAGTCGTTTTACAATGGTGAAGGAGTCAATTTAGCAAGATAATTCTTTTTTTATTATTAAGGTATTATTGATATACCTTATGAAGGTTTCATATGAAAAAACAATGTGGTTACTACATTTACCCATATTATCAAGTTCCCACCCACACCCTATTGCAGTCACTGTCCATCAGTGTAGTAAGATGCCACAGATTCACTATTTGCCTTCACTGTGCTACACTGTCTTCCCTGTGACCCCCCACACCATGTGTACTAAACATAATACCCCTCAATCCCCTTCTCCTTCCCCACCCGCCCTCCCACACCCCTCCCCTTTGGGAACCGCTAGTCCCTTCTTGGAGATCATGACTCTGCTGCTGTTTTGTTCCTTCAGTTTTGCTTCGTTTTATACTCCACAAATGAGGGAAACCATTTGGCACTTGTCTTTTTCCATCTGCCTTATTTCATTGAGCACAGTATCTTCCAGCTCCATTCATATTGTTGCAAATGGCTGAATAGTATTTAATTGTGTATATGTACCACCTTTTCTTTATCCACTCATCTACTGATGGACACTTAACTGGCTTCCGTATCTTGGCTATTGTAAATAGAGCTGCAATAAACATAGGGGCGCATGTGTTTTTTTGAATCTGAGAACTTGTATTCTATGGGTAAATTCCAAGGAGTGGGATTCCTGGGTCAAAAGGTATTTCTATTTTTCAGTTTTTTGAGGAACCTCCATATTGCTCTCCACAATGGTTGAACTAGCTTACATTCCCACTAGCAGTGTAGGAGGGTTTCCCTTTCTCCACATCCTCACCAACATTTGTTGTTCTTAGTCTTTTCAATGCTGGCCGTCCTAACTGGTGTGAGGTGATATCTCATTGTGGTTTTAATTTGTATTTCCCTGATGATTAGTGATGTGGAGCATCTTTTCATGTGTCTGTTGGCCATCTGAATTTCTTCTTTGGAGAATTGTCTGCTCATATCCTCCGCACATTTTTTAATCAGGTTATTTGCTTTTTGGGTGTTGAGGTGTGTGAGTTCTTTGTATGTTTTGGATGTTACCCCTTGTCAGATATGTCATTTACAAATATATTTATTCTGCCATACTGTAGGATGCCTTTTTGTTCCATTGATGGTGTCCTTTGCCATACAGAAGCGTTAGGTTTGATGTAGTCCCATGTGTTCCTTTTTGCTTTTCTTTCCCTTGCTCGAGGAGATGCGTTCAGAAAGAAGTTGCTCATGCTTATATTCAGGAGATTTTTGCCTATGTTTCCTAAGTTTTATGGTTTCATGACTTACATTCAGGTCTTAGATCCATTTCAAGTTTACTTTTGTGTATGGGGTTAAACAATAATCCAGTTTCATTCTCTTGCATTCTTTTGCCAACAGCAGTTGTTGAAGAGGCTGTCATTTCTCCTTTGTATGTCCATAGCTCCTTTATCATATATTAATTGACCATATATGGTTGGGTTTATATCAGGGCTCTCTAGTCTGTTCCATTGGTCTATGGGTCTGTTCTTGTGACAGTATCAAATTGTCTTGATTACTGTGGCTTTGTACTAGAGCTTGATGTTGGGGAGCATAATCCCCCCAGCTTTCTTCTTCCTTCTCAGGATTGCTTTGGCTATTTGGGGTCTTTTGTGGTTCCATATGAATTTTAGAACAATTTGCTCTAGTTCATTGAAGAATTCTGTTTGTATTTTGATAGGAATTGCACTGAATCTGTAAATTGCTTTAGGCAGAATGGCCATTTTAACAATATTAATTCTTCCTACCCATTAGCACGGGATGTGTTTCCATTTATTGGTATCCCCTTTAATTTCTCTCATGAGTGTCTTGTAGTTTTCAGAGTACAGGTCTTTCACTTCCTCAGTTAGGTTTATTCCTAGATATTTTATTTTTTGGTGCAATTGTGACCAGAACTGTTTTTCTGATTTCTCTTTCTGCTAGTTCATCGTTAGTGTATAGGAATGCAACAGATTTTTGTGTTTTAATTTTGTACCCTGCAACTTTGCTCAATTCAGATATTAATCTAGTAGTTTTGGAGTGGATTCTTTAGGGTTTTTTATGTACAATATCATGTCATCTACAAACAGTGACAGTTTAAGTTCTTCCTTACCAATCTGGATGCACTTTATTTCTTTGTGTTGTCTAACTGCCGTGGCTAGGACCTCCAGAACTATGTTGAATAAAAGTGGAGAGAGTGGGCATCCTTGTCTTGTTCTGGATCTTAAAGGAAAGGCTTTCAGCTTCTTGCTGTTAAGTCTGATGTTGGCTGTGGGTTTGTCACATATGGCCTTTATTATGTTGAGGTACTTGCCCCTATACACATTTTGTTGAGAGTTTTTATCATGAATGGATGTTGAATTTTGTCAAATGGTTTTTCGGCAACTATGGAGATGATCATGTGGTTTTTGTCCTTCTTTTTGTTGATGTGGTGGATGATGTTGATGGATTTTCTAATATTGTACCATCCTTGCATCCCTGACATAAATCCTACTTTATAATGGTGGATGATCTTTTTGAAATATTTTTTAATTCGGTTTGCTAATATTTTGTTGTGTATTTTTGCATCTATGTTCATCAGGGATATTGGTCTGTAATTTTCTTTTTTTGTGGTGTCTTTCCCTGGTTTTGGTATTAGAGTGATGCTGGCCTCATAGAATGAGTTTGGAAGTATTCCCTCTTCCTCTACTTCTTGGAAAACTTTAAAGAGGATGGGTATTAGGTCTTCACTAAATGTTTGATAAAATTCAGTGGTGAAGCCATCTGGCTCGGGGGTGTTGTTCTTAGGTAGTTTTTAAAATTACCAATTCAATTTCTTTGCTGGTAATTGGTCTGTTCAGGTTTTCTGTTTCTTTATGGGTCAGCCTTGGAAGGTTGTATTTTTCTAGAAAGTTGTCCCATTTCTTCTAGGTTATCCAGTTTGTTACCATATAAGTTTTCATAGTATTCTCTTATAATTCTTTGTATTTCTGTGGTGTCTGTAGTGATTTTTCTTTTCTCATTTCTGATTCTGGTTATGTGTGTAGACTCTCTTTTTTCCTTGATAAGTCTGGCTAGGGGTTTATCTATTTTGTTTATTTTCTCAAAGAACCAGCTCTTGGTTTCATTGATTCTTTCTACTGTTTTATTCTTCTTGATTTTATTTATTTATGCTCCAATATGTCCCTCCTTCTACTGACTTTGGGCCTCATTTGTTCTTCTTTTTTAGTTTTGTTAATTGTCAGTTTAGATTGTTCATATGGGATTGTTCTTCTTTCCTGAAGTATGCCTGTATTGCAATATGCTTTCCTCTTAGCATGGCCTTCACTGTGTCCCACAGATTTTGTTGTGTTGAGTTATCATTGTCATTTGTCTCCCTACTTTGATCTCTCTTTTTATTTGGTCATTGATCCATTGGTTATTTAGGAGCATGTTGTGAAGCCTCCATGTTTGTGGAATTTTTCATTTTCTTTGCATAATTTATTTCTATTTCATACCTTTGTGGTCTGAGAAACTGGTTGGTGCAATTTCAATCTTTTTGAATTTACCGAGGCTCTTTTTGTGGCCTTGTATATGATCTATTCTTGAAAATGTTCCATGTGCAGTTGAGAAGAATGTGTATTCTGCTGCTTTTGGGTGTAGAGTTCTGTAGATATCTGTTAGGTCCATCTGTTCTAATGTGTTGTTCAGTGCCTCTGTTTCCTTACTTATTTTCTGTCTGATGGATCTGGGTGGAGTGTTGAAGTTTCCTCGAATGAATGCACTGCATTCTATTTCCCCTTTTAATTCTGTTAGCCTTTGTTTCACATATGTAGGTGCTCCTGTGTTGCGTGCACAGATATTTATAATGGTTATATCTTGTTGTTGGATTGACCCCATTATCATTATGTAATGTCCTTCTTTGTCTCTTGTGACTTTCTTTGTTTTGAAGTCTATTTCGTCTGATATAAGTACTACAACTCCTGCTTTTTTCTCCCTATTAGTTACATGAAATATCTTTTTCCATCCCTTCACTTTTAGTCTGTATGTCTTTGGGTTTAAAGTGAGTCTCTTGTAGGCAGCATATAGATGGGTCTTGTTTTTTTATTATCCATTCAGTGACTCTATGTCTTTTGATTGGTGCATTCATTCCATTTACATTTGGGTGATTATTGATAGGTATGTACTTATTGCCATTTCTGGCTTTAGATTCATGTTACCAAAGGTTCAAGGTTAACTTCCTTACTATCTAAGAGTCTAATTTAACTCACTTAGTATGCTATTACAAACACAATCTAAATGTTCTTTTTTCTCCTCCTTTTTCTTCCTCCTTCAATCTTCATATATTAAGTATCATATTCTGTACTCTTTGTCTATCCTTTGACTGACTTTGGGGTAGTTGACTGACTTTGGGGTAGTTGATTTAATTTTGCATTTGCTTAGTAATCAACTGTTCTACTTTCCTTACTGTCATTTTATTACCTCTGGCAGCAGCTATTAAACCTTAGGAACACTTCCATCTATAGCAGTCCCTCCAAAGTACACTGTAGAGATGATTTGTGGGAGGTAAATTCTCTCAGCTTTTGCTTATCTGGAAATTGTTTAATCCCTCCTTCAAATTTAAATGATAATCTTGCCGGATAAAGTATTCTTGGTTCAAGACCCTTCTGTTTCATTGCATTAAATACATCATGCCACTTGCTCCTGGCCTGTAAGGTTTCTGCTGAGAAGTCTGATGATAGCCTGATGAGCTTTCCTTTGTATGTGATGTTATTTCTCTGTCTGGTTGCTTTTAATAGTCTGTCCTTATCCTTGATCTTTGCCATTTTAATTATTATATATCTTGGTGTTTTCTTCCTTGGGTCCCTTGTGTTGGGAGATCTGTGCAACTCCACAGCTTGAGAGACTATCTCCTTCCCCACATTTGGGAAGTTTTTAGCAACTACCTCCTCAAAGATACTTTCTATCCATTTTTCTCTCTCTTCTTCTTTTGGTACCCCTATAATACAAATATTGTTCTGTTTGGATTGGTCACACAGTTCTCTCAATATTCTTTCATGCTTAGAGATCCTTTTTTCTCTCTGTGCCTCAGCTTCTTTGTATTCCTATTCTCTAATTTCTATTCCACTTATCATCTCCTCCACCGTATCTAATCTGCTATTAAAACCATCCATTGTATGTTTCATTTCTGATACTGTGCTCTGTAATGATTGGATCTCCAACTGGAATTCATTCCTGAGTTCTTGAATATTTTTCTGTACCTCTATGAGCATGTTTATGATTTTTATTTTGAAATCTTTTTGAGCAAGATTCATGAAGTAGGTTTCATTTGACTCTTTCTCTGGTGTATGTATGATTTTGCTTTGAAGCAGGTTTCTTTGATGTTTCATATTTGTATGTGGCCCCCTCTAGTGCCCAGAAGCTCTACTCTCTGGAGCTGCTCAGCCCCTGGAGCAATGTCAGGGGTTGCAGGGGAGTGGTGTTGATGCCTGGGGGGAGGAAAAAGCTGTTTCCTGTTTCCCAGCTGCTATGCCTGTCTCCACTGCCAGAACCAGTAGGCCAATTACATAGGTATAAGCCTCTATGCTTTGCGTTTGTAGCTGCCATAGGCGGGGCTTCCCTCTGGCTCACCTGACGCCAGGGCAGGGTTTGCCGGTTTACAAGCCAGGTGCAGGCTGGCCGGGAGGAAGGCGCAGCAGGCTATGTATCACAGAGGGGGACCTTGGAACTGCGTAGTCAGCCAGGGGGCTGGAGCACCTGTAGCTCCTGGAAGTTCCCAACCTGCTGGGCAGAGTGCACCCAGATAATTTTGTCTACCTGTCCTTTCTCCTGAGCAGTAAACTCTGTGGAATCCTTGCCCCTTTAGAAACCCTCTTGCTGTTAGGTATTCTCTCAGACTGCCCGCCTTTCTATTATCCTAGAGCAGCCGGATATGGATCCCTGTTTCCCACAAGCAGCTGGAATCTCAGTCTCTCCAGGTATTCTGCCTGTCTTAGCTTTCCCACCCCCCTAATCACCAGAGCACCATGCAATGTAAGTTTGTGCTCCCAGAGCAGATCTCCAGAGCTAGGTGTTCAGCAGTCCCAGGCCTCCACTCCCACCCTGCTCCATTTCTCTTCCTCCCACTGGTGAGCTGGGGTAGGGGAAGGGCTTGAGTACTGCTGGGCCATGGCTTTGGTAAGTTACCCTGTTCCGTGAGGTCTATTCTTTTCTCCAGGTGTATGCAGTCTGGCACATCCCTCTTTCCTGTTGCTCTTTCAGGATTAGTTGTATTAATTATATTTTTAATTATATGTGGTTTTAGGAGGAGGCCTCTGTCTCACCTCTCACCCACCATCTCTAATCCAGAAATCTCAAGACAACAATCCTATATATATTTATGCACCTAATAAACAAGTTCTAAATACATGAAGCAAAAACTAACAACTGCAATGACAAATGGACAAATTCAGTTATAACCAGAGATTTATAACCCTCTTTCAATATCTGACAGAACCCGTAGATGGAAAATCAGTAAGGACCTGGAAGGCTTCAACAATACTATCAGCAGCCATCTTGACCAGATGGACGTTTATAGACCCGTGCACCCAATAACAGTAAAACATGTTCAAGTGCACACTGGGTATTACCAAAATAGACCATATTATGGGCATAAAACAAATCTCAATGGGTTTAAAAGGATTCAAATCAGACAAAATATGTTCTATGACTAGATGGAATTAAATTAGAAATAACAAAAAGATCTCTGGAAAATTCATGAATATTAGAAACCAAACAACACACTTCTAAATAATCCATGTCAAAGAAGAAAAAAGGAAAGTTAGAAAGTATTTTGAAAACAATGAAAATGCAAACACAACATGTCAAAATTGGTGAAAGGGAAGATGCAGGGAGAGACTACAAACGGGCATTATCTGGATTGTGGTGGTTTCACAAGAGCATGCGTATCAAAATTGATTAAATTGTACCCTTTAAAGATGTGTAGTTTATTGTATGTTAATTATACCTCAATAAAGCTGTTTTAAAAATCTCATTGGAAATTGGATTTTAAATAATAATTCATAATGAAATACAGCAAAAAAAAAGCCTACTCATATTTCCTAATTTCAACCTGTTAGACTAAAGAAAAAATACTTTATAACACATCCATAGTTCTGTAATTATTCTTTCTTTCCTATAAATATACAAAACATGACTGGTAAGATTTAAAAAGTAATAATTGAGTAATGAAAGACAATTATTTGAACCATCTTCCTTATCTTCATTCCTACTTGAATGAGGTCACAGCCTTCTAATGAAAATTCTTAATTGCCTCCACTTCAAAACAGCTATATATTTCTAATATTTCTTCTCTTTTTTGCATCTGCTCAGTGGCTGAAAGTTGTCTTTGGATCCTTTCCTGTAAGAAATCTTCCCACTTCCTCTCACATTCTCCAAAACTCTATATCTTATAGCTTCACTATTTTCCCTTCAACTGACATTTTTTTTAATGCTATTAACATTTGACTCAAATCCTATGTGAAAAAATTTTCACTTTGCCATATTTCTTCTTAAAGCTACCATCCAATCTAACATTTCTTTACCGCCAAACCTTTAAATAGGTCTTGACTGAGTTCACCAGGATTTGGCTTTTCATCCAGTTCAACGGTTATTGGGAGTTGAAAAACTTTTTCTGTAAAGGGCTAGATAATAAATATTTTAGACTTTTTAGGTCACACAATCTGTTGTAGCTATTCAGCTCTGTGTAAAGGAGCCATACATAAATGAATGAGATACAGTGATAAAATGAGTAAGAGTGGCTGTGTCCCAATGAACTTTGTTTACAAAAACCATGCAGCAGGCCAGCTTTGTAGTCTGTGGCCTCTGGCTAACGGGATGGTTCCAAAGCCAGTCTGCCCAGATTAAATCCTAACTCTGTTAACTGTTTCGTGCCTCAGTTTCTTTATAAAAAAGGGATAATATGTACTTTGAGAACTGTTGTGAAGACTGAATGAAGTTACTAGGACAGAGACTTTTATAGAGAAAATGCTCAAAAATGTTAGTTGTTATTTTCACTCAGTCTTACTGAACAACGCCATCAAAAAACAATCTCCTATCAGTCAAACTTGGAGGTTTTTGTCCTTCAACATTTTCATCCTAGTTGACCATTCTGCAACTCTTAACAAGTCTACCACTTAATACGTATGCAACTTGGATAAACCTCTTTCTGTCCCAGCTTTTCTACCCAAACAATGGGAAATGATGTAACAACAGTATGACCTCAAAAATTTGCTCTGAGGATTAATGGGATATCCATAATAAAGAGCTTAACAGTGTCTGTATACAGTAAGTACATCCTCAATAATGTCAGCTTTATTATTACAGATACTAACCACTTCCATCCTGAAGTAAGTATTTTGCTCTCTTAAGAAGCAAACAGTAACTAGAAGAAGTAAGCCTTCAGAGTTTCAGACCCTAGTGCAAAGCTGCTCCCTACCACTACCTGTGTTACTCTGGATACACTGCCTAACTTCAATTTCTTCACATGTAAAATGGCATGTTACTAAAAGGAACAACTGAGAAAACAAGTGTAAAGCACCCACCCAGAGTACTGTGTTTGGATTAGTAAACATGAACACCCTTGTGTTCTGTATCTACCAGTGGACAATCTGTACTTCACATAGTCATACCATTCAGCCTGCAGTTCTTATTTTGGCTTTCTTTTCTATACACTACCTCTGCAGAACCTCATTCACTTTCCTACTTTTATGGGAATGACTCCTTAAACTACTTGTTTAGTTTTAACCTCTGAGCTCCAGACCCATATTTCCAATGATCTGTTTGATATATTCCTTCCACTACTTCCCAGTTCTTACCCACCAGCATTGCAATCCCAAAGCTGCATAGGTATTAAGTGGTACAGT
Organism: Smutsia gigantea; assembly: GCA_032199065.1. NCBI lineage: Eukaryota > Metazoa > Chordata > Mammalia > Pholidota > Manidae > Smutsia > Smutsia gigantea. The sequence goes on along the minus strand of JAVSCE010020387.1, from coordinate 258,974 downwards.
TGTTAAGAGTTGCAGAATCGTCAAGTAGGATGAAAATCCGAGTCCTTTACTCACCATCATCACAATTTATTTTCCCTTCTACTCTTCCTCTCAAGCCTACTTTTTTCCATACATTCCTTAGCTCATTAAGCTTAGCTTTCAGAATGCCTCTAAAATAACTTTTTTTTCCATTCTGTTCCCCTTGCCACTTTAGTTTAAACCACTACATCTTACTTATAGTCTGAACTATTTAACAACCTGCTAATTGGTGTCTCTGTCTCCACTGTGTCCCACTTATTATTAGCTGTTCTTCAAAATCTCATTAAAATCTTGCTCAAGGTTTAAGTAGTTGTATTCCTAGGTTTCCTTATTAAGTCACAATAATAAGCTAAGACACCTGTAGTATCTCTTTAAGAAGTCACATGAATAGCTTTCTATTAGAATAACAACTTTCAATACTTCTGACCACAGTCTTCAATAAGAAATACATGTCACACTGGTGTTGGCAAAACTGGATGGCTACATGTAAGAGAATGAAACTGGATTATTGTCTAACCCCATACACAAAAGTAAACTCGAAATGGATCAAAGACCTGAATGTAAGTCATGAAACCATAAAACTCTTAGAAGAAAACATAGGCAAAAATCTCTTGAATATAAACATGAGCAACTTTTTCCTGAATGCATCCCTTTGGGCAAGGGAAACAAAAGCAAAAATGAACAAATGGGACTACATCACACTAAAAAGCTTCTGTACAGCAAAGGACACCATCAGCAGAACAAAAAGGCATCCTACAGTATGGGAGAATATATCTGTAAATGATATATCCAACAAGGGGTTAACATCCAAAATACATAAAGAACTCACACACCTCAACACCCAAAAAGCAAATAACCTGATTAAAAAATGGGCACAGGATATGAACAGACAATTCTCCAAAGAAATTCAGATGGCCAACAGGCATGAAAAGATGTTCCACATCACTAATTATCAAGGAAATTCAAATTAAAACTACAATGAGATATCACCTCACAGCAGTTAGGATGGCCAACATCCAAAAGACTAGGAACAATAAATGGTGGCGAGGATAGGGAGAAAGGGGAACCCTCCTACATTGCTGGTGGAAATGTAAACTAGTTCAACCACTGTGGAAAGCAATATGGAGCTTCCTCAAAAAACGAAAAATAGAAATACCATTTGACCCAGGAATTCTACTCCTAGGAATTTACCCAAAGAACACAAGTTCTCAGATTCAAAAAGACATATGCACCCCTATGTTTATCACAGCACTATTTATGATAGCCAAGATATGGAAGCAACTTAAGCATCCATCAGTAGATGAATGGATAAAGAAGGTGTGGTACATATAACACAATGGAATACTATTCAGCCATAAGAAAGAAACAAATCCTATCATTTGCAACAACATGGATGGAGCTAGAGGGTATTATGCTCAGTGAAGTAAGTCAGGCAGAGAAAGACAAGTACCAAATAATTTCCCTCATTTGTGGAGTATAACAACGTAGCAAAACTGAAGGAACAAAACAGCAACAGACTCTCAGACTCCAAGAAGGGACTAGTAGTTACCAAAGGGGAGGGGTGTGGGAGGGCAGGTGGGGGAGGGAGGGAGAAGGGGATTGAGGGGTATCATGATTAGTATGCATGGTGTGGTGGGGATCGTGGGGAAGATAGTATAGCACAAAGACAAGTAAGTGACTCTGTGGCATCTTACTATACTGATGGAGAGTGACTTCAATGGGGCATGGGGGGATTTCATAATATGGGTGCATGTAGTAACCACATCATTTTTCATGTGAAACCTTCATAAGAGTGTATTATCAATGATACCTTTGTTAAAAAAAAAAGAAATACATGTCACATCATGGCTAAGTATACCACACACACATAACAGCAGTTACAGAACTGAAACAAAGTTTCTGAAACATCCTCAAGTCTTATACAACAAGTGTCACATTCTGATTTTTCTTTTCTATTCTTTCATATTTAAAAAATGTTGGTAACAATTCACTAACTTGATGCCATAAATCCAGGTTCACAGTTTGAAAACAACTGAATTAAAAGATATAACTGAAGACAATTTTCACCATTTACATGGGAAAAAATGTGCTTAGGGAAAACATAAATCAAAAAAGAAAAAGCTACAAGATTTACAAAATGAAACTTTTAAGTTGCTTCTGAGAAACATAAGAGACAACTTGAAGGAATGAAATGTATACTATATTCTCAGCTATAAGTAGCAAGTATATAGCTTAATCTCAGAGCTGGGAAATCCTTTCTAATCTCATGGAGTCCTATTGAAACAGTAGATTTCCCAACAATAAAGTAATCTTTTAAATTTCATCCCACAAAAAAGTAAAATTGTAACAGAAATCCCAAGGGTAAAGACAGTCAGTGGGAAATAATATTCAAAAGATTGCTTTACCTCAAAGAAGAAAAGATCTTCAAGGCAGCTAAGAGGACACTTTCTTCCAGTCTGTTTCTGGAATGTGGACACCAACTACACACAGGCACACTCCTTCCCCAGGACATCCTGACTGCATACAATAGCTACTGACAATTGAATAAATTGTGGTCGCTATTTCCAAACATGGAAACTTTACTATCTATAGACACAAATTTCCCCATCTAAGTTAAATGGCACTTACAAACAATCTATTTAAAAACAAATTTGGTTACCAAGCACATTTTTGAAAGTCACAACAGAAGCTATCCATTTTCCCCATTTAAAGCCATCTACATGTTTTTCAGTACTTGAAATACAGAAAAAAAGAAAACGAATATCTATGTCAAAAAATAGGAGAAGCAGTTAAATATATGGACTATATTTTACCCACAAGATTTTTGTTTTCTCTTCCTGCCTCATCCCTGGACCCTTGCCCTTTGCCTTTGGTAGATACGAGGGTGCTCACCAATTGCATCATGTTCTTCACATCCAGAGCTCTTGTACAAGCACCCTATATCACAGCCCCCAACACCCCCTCTCATCCAGGTAATGCCCACTCCACTTTTGAAACTAGGACAGATAAATTCCCCTCTCAAAGAAGCCTTTCCTTTCCTTATTCACCCCACGGTGAATCACTTTCTACAGTTAACACTACTCGAGTTCATATTACCTATCAGTGAAAAAACACTGCCAATCACTTCCTAGAACCTTAGACTTAAGTTCCATGACATCTTTTTCCAGATCATCTCCCTACTTCTTAGATGTTTCTCAGGTTCCTCTATTTTCTCACTGTCCCTGGGATCACATACTCAGTCCTCTGTTTACTCTGCACACTCTGAGTTGGTGTTGTCCTCTTCCATCACCACCTATATATCAGCATCAACAGCTCTCAAATCCACATCTTCAGCTCCAAACTTCAATTATAACATTCAGCCCATTGTGTGTTTCATTAAATCAGCATGCATTCCCTCTTCTGTAACAACCACATTCCACCTCCACCATGCCCTAGGTTTTGCCTTAGAACAGACTGTCAACCCTCCTGCAGCCCACTATTTCTAACGAATCTCCTAACTGAACCTGCCTCCAGTCTCATTCTTCTCAAATACTCTCTTCACACTCAATCCTGCTTACATACTGCAATCCAGAATACTAGAATTATTATTCTAATTGAGTAATTCTAACTCTTTGGTAGCAAGTCATTTCATCAAAGGATACTGTACCAATTCTTGATTCTTTTAGCACATGTAATATACATATATGTGTGTATATATGTATACATACAAACATATATACATATCATAAACTTATTTTACATTTTTAGTTTCATTTTTTCACATTTTAAAATAAGCTCCCAATTAAAATAAGGTCTTCTTTTTATCCATGTGGTTCCTTCCTTTAAGTGGAGTTGGTACAAATGACCATTTACCAGAACCAACTGACCTCACAAAACAAAGACTTCTTGTATACTAACAACCTACTTCAAAAGGGCACGCACTCTTAAAAAAACTCATTTATACATCAGTTATTTAGTTTATTTCAGTTAGTATTTTTAGAATGTTTCCTGTCAAATAAAATTTCGACTTTTAAAAGGTAGAGAATTTTAGGTGTGACCTGGTAGGAATATTTAAATATCAAAGTATACATAATTCCTATTGATACATACCAAACCAATGTCTTAAGAGGAGATGGTCTATAGTCATTTTGGACCAAAATGTATCACTTGGATCCTTTTTCCCCACACCAACCCACTTTTAATATGTCTTTCTTACCTTTCACTTTTGCAGTAAGCATTTCTGCAGCATTTTGAAGATCAACAGAATTCAGATTCTGATGTTTATTCATTACCGAATTTAAAACACGGAGAAGTTCGTCCAGACGTATATGAATGACTTCTTTGAAACAATCTTAAGGAAAAAAAATTTTTTTAATTTGTTTCCCAAACCAAGTTTCTAGAATCTAAACTATGGAGGGCCATCTTGAAGCACATTTCAAATAGAAGCAGAAGCTTCACCATTTTTACCTACTATTATGTTCTCTTATATTTTTACCATTGCAATTATTTACAGTTCATAGAGCCTTAAAAAAAACCATCATCATTTTAACTCATTAAGGATTTCAAAGGTTCTCAAAGCTATAGTCAATTTAGCATTATCTTTCTTAGCTTTCTCAGTCTAAATATGCTATCCAGATTTCCCTTGAGGCAATTTTATAAGGTAAGTCTTTCCTGTTTTACAGTTTTTACTATAAAATACTTTTAAATATATATGGTAACAGAGCTAAAGCCCTACAATGTCTGATATATTAAAGAACACTTACATGTTAAGTTTTCATGTTAGAATTAAATCTTTGCATTAAGTAATTATCAGATAATCAGAATCAGCAACTCATAGGCATATATTTAAGGACCACCGTTTGACCTGCCCATTTAAGAAACTGTGGTATAATTTACATATGATAAATGCATACATTTTTATATGGCTCAAAGAATTTTTGTGCTTTTCAGAAGAACTAAATTAGTTGCCAATGATAAAAGCCTGGGGCATCATTTCAAAAATTCCAGACTTCTTCCAACTCTTGAAAACTCAAAATCTGGTGACAGCAGGCTCACATCCTCCTGAGCCACAAATAGCTGCAACAGAGTGGCCCTGCTCTTTCAGGTGTGCATTCCTCCCCAGTCCCCACCTGTCTACACCCAGCCTGCTCCACTCATTTACACCAACCCTGGTCAGAAGGATGCAGAGAACACTTTATAACCCACGGAAATAAGGTGACCATATAACTTATCATCCAAACCAAAACATTTTAGCAAGTGAAAATAGGGGTGCTACTCATAATCATGCCAGCACAAAAGACACAGTCCTGGATTGCTATCCCAGGCAAACCAGAAAGTATAATCACTCTAATCTTGAAAACCCCTTAAGTAATCCTCAAAAGTATGAAAAAGCAACTACCTGAAATATGGTACTCTGATATAATTTTCCTTTCTGTAACCTTACATAGCATTACTGATTAATAACAATTAACATTTATAAAGTGCTTCCTAAGTGCTAGGCACTATTTTAAGTACATTAAGGATATTATCTCATTTAACTTTCACATCAATCCTATTAACTGTAGGGTCAGAATTTGAATCCAGGGAGTATAATTCTAGAATCCATGCTCAAAATCATCCTGCCTCCCTATTGAAATAGCTTAAAAAACATATTTTTAAAATATAATCATTTTATAATTAGACAATTGATTTTTTCATAAATGTTAAAAGAAAATCACTACTATGAAAAACTGTCTATAGGAGAAAAATAAATCTACCATCATCCATCAAATAATCCATTCATTAACAGCATTACCAAGAGAGCAAAGTATGTAGGATAAGAGGTGCAGGCAAGGTGGGGAGCCTGGAATATCAGGGCAAAGAGTATTCCATGAAGAGGCAAAGAAGAATCGTTCAGTATAATAGTGATGGAAGCAGACAAAACAGAGTGCCTTCAGGAGAAAATATGACTCATTCATCCAACACATTTAATGATAGAAAAAGAAATACAGGGGCATAGGTGCTGGCCTAAGTAGCTTTGGAAATGAGTGGCAGCTATAAGGCTAAAGGTAAAAGGCATGCACATAAATACTGTTCTCTAGTTGATAAGGTGTTTTCAATGAGGCTCAGGTTACCAACTTGATACTGCTATAAATGGGTACTGGAACTGGAACAACTAAGTACATGGATGGTGGATGGTGGGAGCCAAATACCTCTCTGTTAGAGTGGATTTTTACAAATAAGCAGGGGAAGGAGGATATAATGATCCATGTGTTGATAGAGATCAATACTTCACTTAAGAATATATATTTAGCTTAATATAAATATAAGTGGGTAGCTGTAGAAATATTTATAGATGTATGTATATATCCAGGTTAGTATACACACATATATTTCTTTGCTCTATCAGCTGGCTGAGAGAGCCTAAACTAAATGACACCCCAGTAGCAACAAGCACACCTAGCACCCTGATCTTGGTTTCTAACACCATTCTCCAATAAAAGGAATCAGGACTCCTTAGAGAAATGGCTGATTTTAGAATTGGGGCAGGAAGTACAGAAGATGAATTAGGAGGATCTTGTAGTGTCAATAAGTATAAGCTTAAAAAAATAAACCCTCACATTGAAGAGGGTATGCTAAGGGTACATAGGAGCCAAATAAAAGAGTTCCCAATGGCCAAAGCTGGAACAATTTGAATAAATAAAGTAGCACTGGGTGATAACACAAAGTATAAATATCCATGAGTCCATACTGATACAAACAGATGATTGATTAAACTAATAAATGGAGGAAAATAAAATCTTTTATACAGCAGAATTCCAAATAAATTGTATAGATATTTTGTTCTCAGGCAGGTAAAGCATATGCATAGTGACTTTGTTCCAGAGTATATTTTATGGGAGGGGAGACAGAATGAATATCTTTGCAGTCAAGAAACTTGACTACTACTTCTTAAGACAGGGGACCAAGGTCAACATCAACAGTGATAAATCATGTTCATAGTAAGTATTCTTGATAAGACAAGATACAAATAGCACTTCATATCTGTTATCTTGTTTCCAATATCTGACAACCCTAATCTAATCATGAGAAAAACATCAAATTCTAATCAAGGCACATCCTACAAAATACCTAACCAGTACTCCTTAAAACTATCAAAGTCATCAAAAAATAGGAAAGTTTGAGAAAACTGTCACAACCAAGGAGGGCCTAAGGAGACATGACAATTAAATGGAATATGATGGGATCTTGGAAGAGAAAAAGGACATCAGGAACATTTATGGAAACATAAACTGTGGTCTTACTAATTACACATTAAGAATAATATGTAATTATTATCAAATATTGGTTCATTAACTCTAACAGATACACCATACCAATGTAAGACGTTAATAAATGGGAAACTGGGTACAGGAGAATATGGGAACTCTCTGAACTATCTTCTCAATTTTTCTGTAAATCCAAAACTGTTCTAAAAATAGTCTATTTAAAAAATGAAATACAAATGAGCAAAAATTTTAGGAATTTTATGTGTTGTTGAATTTTTACCATAAACATACTACTTTTATGATTAAAAACTCATTTATATATTTTTAATTCCTAGGGAAAATGTGAGTATGCAGTGTAAAGAATTATCTTAAATAAATGATCACTACTTTGTCTGTTTCATATTTGTGGATATTAGTCTAATAGATTTATTTAGGCAAAATATCTTAGTGGTTGGTTAAAAGCAGTCTCTAGAACCAGACAGCCTGAATCTGAATAACAACTCCATGTCTGGTGAACCCTGGGCAAGTTACTTCACCTCTCATTGCTTCAGTTTCCTGGAAAACTGAAGGTAATGGTAGCTATTTCATAGGGTTTTGGGGTTAAATGAGTTGAAACCCCTAAAGCACTTAGAACAGTGGCTGGGACACACTAAGCCCTCCATAAACATTTGCAGCTATTTGTATTAGTTTATGCAGCAGTATAAACATTAACATAAGTTAAGTCTGAGATGGAACCTAGTAGCTTTGAAATAAAAGAAATTTGGGGGAAAACAATTTCAACAGTTGTAAGAAATAACAATTGTTATCTTTCTCAGTTTTATCTTACAAAGTCTATTCTTTGTAAACAAAGCAAGTTCATGCCTACTTCATACTTCTGCCTACTTTATCAAAACCAAGGTTGAGTGATTACCTATGTTAGTCTTAAAAAAGAGAAAGCAAAACCAGTCATTTCTGTCCGCTACTCTGAGGTCGCACAATAAAATCTAAAGATATTTAATATGCTAGGGAATACTATAAGAATACACTCCCTTATTTTGAAGTCTGGTCAAAAGAGCTCGATTTTTGAGTGTCAACAACAACCATCAATATTCAAAATTAGTGCTGGGTATTAAGCAAGAACTATAAAATACTAATGGCTTAAATGCCTTAACTAACAGAATAAATTCTGGTCTTTTCAGAGTCAGTATATGGAAAATGAGTCAAATCACTAAGTTGCCTGAAACCAATATTGTATATCAACTATATTTCATATATGTACACCTGGAAATAAACATATTTAAAAATTACTGTATGTTTTTGAAATTTCTTAGTTTTAATTTTTAATACAGTAAACAGTAACAGACATAGCCCACATAAACTCTTCAGGATTATCTGTAATTTTTAACAATTTAAGGGGTTCTGAGGATCCCTGCTATAACTTTTCTTTTGTTTTTTTTTAATCAAAATAAACTTGGTATGCTACATTATACTGATTACAAGTGTACGACATAGTGATTCTACAATTATATACACTACTAAATAATCACAAGTGTAGTTACCATGTCAACAGATGTTACAATATCATTGACTATTTTGATATACTGTACTTTCATCTGTGATTATTTTATAATCAATTTTATAATTTATAAAATTTATAAATTTATAATTTTATAATTGGAAACCTCTTTATCCCCTTCACCTGTTTCACCTATATTCCCTACATTCCCCTCCATTCATCTATGAGTGGACATTTAGATTGCTTCTATATCCTGGCTATTGTTAATAATGCAGCAATAAACATAAGAGTGCATGTATCTTTTTGAATTAGTGACTGTTTTCTTTGGGTAAATTCCTAGAAGTGAAATTACTGAGTCATATGTTATGTCTGTTTTAACGATGCAAGAAACATCCATACTCTTTTCCACAGTGGCTGCACCAATTTATATTTCCACCAACAGTAAGAAGGTTCCGTATTCTCCACATCCTCACCAATACCTTGGATCCTCTGCCCATTTTTTAATTGGTAATTGGTTTTTGGTGTTGAGTTGTATGAATTCTTTATATATTTTGGATATTTGCTCCTTAACAGGTATATCATTTGCAAATACATTCTCCCATTCAGTAGGTTGCCTTTTCATTTTATTGATGGTTTCCTTTGTTATGCAGAAGCTTTTTAATGTGATGTAGTCCCACTTGTTTATTTTTGCTTTTGCTTCCCTTGACTGAGAAGAAATGACCAGAAAAAAATCACTAATGCTTATGTTCAAGAGTTTCCTGTCCATGTCTTCTTCTAGTTTTATGTTTCTACATCTCATATTTAGGTCTTGAATCCATTTTGAGTTTTTATATATGGTAAAGACAATGATCCCATTTCATTCTCTTGTACGTGGCTGCCCAGTTTTCCCACACCATTTATTGAAGAGAATGTCTTCTCCCCATTGTATATTTTTGCCTGCTTTGTCATGTATTGATTGACCATATCTATGTGGGTTTATTTCTGGGCTCTCTTTTCAGTTCCATTGATCTATACTTTTGGGCCAGTACCACATTGTTTTAATTACTGTAGCTATGTAGTATAGCTTGAAATCAGGGAGAGGGAAACACCTAGTTTTGTTCTTTATCAACATTGCTTTGGCTTTTGGGGTTCTGGTTCCATATAAATTAGGATCATTTGCTCTAGTTCACTGAAAAATGCCATTGGTATTTTGATGGAGATTGTAATATGTAAATTGCTTTGGGCAGGATGGCCATTTTGACAATATGAATTCTTCCTATCCATGAGCATAAGATAACTTTCCATTTATTTGTGTCTTTTTCAATTTCTTTCATCAGTGTCTTATAGCTTCCAGAGTACAGGTCTTTCACCTCCTTGGTTAGGTTTATTCCTAGGTATTTTATTCTTTTTGATGACATAGTAAATGGAGTTGTTTTCTCGATTTCTCTTTCTTTTAGTTCATTAATAGTATATAGGAATACAACAGACTTCTGTATATGATTTTGTATCCTGCAACTTTACTGAATCCATTTATTAGTTATAATTATTAATAATAGTTATAATAGCTTTTTGGTGGAGTCTTTAGAGTTTTCTATGTATAGTATTGCATCATCTACAAATAATAACAATTTTACTTCTTCCTTACTGATTTGGATGCCTTTATTTCTTTTCCTTGACTGATTGCTATGGTTAGGACTTACAGTACTCTGTTGAATAAAAGTGGTGAAAGTGGGCATCTTTTTCTTGTTCCTGATCTTAAAGAGGAAAAGCTTTCAGCTTTTCACCATTGAATATGATGTTAGCTGTGGGTTTGTCATATATTGCCTTCATTATGTTGATATTACTTCTGTACCCACTGTGTTGAGAGCTTTTATCATTAAAGGATGTTGAATTTTGCCAAACGCTTTTTTAGCATCTATTGAGATGATCACATGATTTTTATCCTTCTCTTTGTTAATGTGGTGTAACACATTGACTGATTTGCAGACACTGAACCATCCTTGCATCCCCTGGAATAAATCCCAGTTGATCATGGTGAATGGTCCTTTCCATGAATTTTTAAATTACAGCTTGCTAATATTCTGTGGAGGATTTTTGCCTCTATGTTCATCAGGGATATTGGTCAGTAATTTTTTGGTGGCTTTGTCTGGTTTGGGTATCAGGGTGATGCTGGCTTTGTAGAATAAATTTGGAAGCTTTCCTTCTTCAATTTTCTGTAGTAGTTTGAGAAAAATAGGTATTAACTCTTCTTTAAATGTTTCACAGAATCTCATTAAGCCATCTCCTCCTGACCTTTAATTTGTTAGGAGTTTATTTCCGATTCAATTTTGTTACTAGTAATTGGTCTGTTCAGGTTTTCTATTTCTTCCTGGTTCAGGCTTGGAAGACTGCACATTGCTAGGAATTTATCTACTTCATTTATGTTATCCTATTTGTTGGCATATAGTTTTTCACAGTAATCTCATAATCCTTTGTATTTCTGTGGTGTTGGTTATAACTTCTCCTCTTTTGCTTTTGGTTCTGAGTCCTTTTTTTCTTGATTAGTCTAGCAAAAGGCTTATTAATTTAATCTTTTCCAAGAACCAGCTCTTAGTTACATTGATTTTTTGCATTGTTTTTTTATTCTCTATTTTATTTATTTCTACTCTGATCTTTATTTCCTTCTTTCTACCAACTTTGGGCTTTGTTTGCTCTTCTTTTTCTAGTTCCTTTAAATAATGTAGGGTTAGGTTAGATTGTTTATTTGAGATATTCCTTATTTCTTGACGTAGACTTGTATTGCTATCTGCTTCCCTTTTAGAACTGCTTTTGTTGAGTTCCAAAGATTTTGAACAATTATGTTTCTATTTTCATTACTGTACAGTATTTTTTATTTCTTCTTTGATTTCTTCACTGACCCATTGGCTATTTAGTAGCATGTTGGTTAGCATCCCATGTGTGTGTTTTTTCTAGTTTTTTTCCTTGTAATTGATTTCCAGTTTTATACTGTTGTGGTCAGAAAAAATGTCTGATATGACTTCAGTCATCTCTGATTTATTAAAACTTGTTTTGAAGCCTAAGATGTGATCTATCATGGAGAATATGCCATGTGCACTTGAAAAGAACAAGTATTCTGTTTTGGGGTGTAATGTTCCACATATACCTGTAAAGGCCATTTGGTCTGTCATTCAAAGCCACCGTTTCCTTACTGATTTTCTGTCTGGTTGACCTATGCACTGATGTGAGTGAGGTGTTAAAGTCATCTTAGTTTTTCTTAAAAATCACTGCAAATATTCCAGTAACTATCAACATAAATATTTTACCAACTTGATGTTTTTTTTCCTACAAGGAAGCCCTTATAAACAGATAAATTGTTCCAAATAAAAATACTGAAAAAACAGTAACTGAATTATGTAGTAAGAAATTTCAGAAGTAGCCCAAATTACCCTACAAATATTTCCAATTTCTGTGACTGAACACAATTCTGAAGCCTATAAATCAACAGATATGAACATGACAGCTAAATAAAGAAAATGTTAATTATAAATATTCATCAGCTTTCCTACATATTTGAGTAGACCAGTCAACTACTGGTTTATCAGTATATCTTGATAATACTTCAGCTGGGAATTTATAATTAGCAAGTCCTTAAATATGTTTTATAAGTGGTAAGAAATGTAACATTTTTATCAAATGTCTTTTCCCTTAAAATAGTTACCGCAAATTATTTTTACAAAAAAAATCTCTTAAACTGAAAATATAACTACTTAAAAAATTGGGAGGAGTTTTAGCAGCTTTCTCACCAACAAGAAATAATCCCCTGCTCCCCCAAAAGTAGCAGTAATGAGCAAAACAGTAACTGCTCTTCCCTAACACAGATAAAAGGTAAGTGGGTGATTGGTGTGGTAGAAAACAACAGATTTAGATCAAGAAACATGGGTTCCAATGCTTGATCTGCCACTTCCTTGAAATGACCATATATAAAACTCTTAGTTTCTTTGATCTCAGATTCATCCTCAGTAACACAGAATTAGTAAGAATACCTGTTCTAGCTACCTTAAAAAGTTACTGTGAATAAACAAATGAAACTGCTTGATAGTCTTAATGTAGATAAACAACTATTAAATCTGTAAGCCATTGAAACTAAATAACTTTGAAAACAGATTTGTCTCGCATAGAATTACATTCAGTAACAAATAAAGCAGGGGCTCACAGTCTTTTGGCTAATGAAAAGAATATTAAAGTTAAGTTCCAATTTCATTTTATATGTAAAATCTAAATTAGTAAATTACTTAGAAATAAAATAATTAAGGATATATTTTATAAAAATATTTCTATACCTATCAAGTTAAATTATAGTATTTAATTTAGTCATATAACTAAATATAATTTTTAAATTACATAGTGACTGCATTGAAAATGTAATGAAATTTAATTTATGCTATACAGGTATTATAAATGTGAATATTATAATGTTCAACCAAAGTCTTAAAACTAGTTATCTAGAAGAGTAAAACTTCTGTATCCTAATGTTTGCTTGTTTATCTACCATCCCTATAGTATAATATGGTAATCTGAATTTTAATTTACTGTTTGTACCCTTTATTTTCTGCTTCATTCAGATTATCAAGTGAAAACAGATTAGCCAGCTCCACTCTTTGGTTCTTATGCATGAACATAATACCACAGTGTTTATATTGCAAACACTTCATGGCAATGCTTAAGTAAATAAATGAAAAAACTATGGTTTTTCCTTGACTTAAAAAAAACTGACAATAATTTTAAAAATCAGTCCTGTCAACAAAACAGCAACAGACTCACAGAACCCAAGAATGGACTAACAGTTACCAAACGGAAAGGGACTGGGGAGGGTAGGTGGGAAGGGAGGGATAAGGGGACAAGGGGCATTACGATTAGCACACATAACGTGGGGGGGGCAAGGGAGGGGTACAGGGAAGGCAGTATAGCACAAAGAAGACAAGTAGTGACTCTACGCACCTTACTATGCTGATGGACGGTGACTGTAATGGGGTATGTGGTGGGGACTTGGTAAGGGGGAAATCTAGTAACCACAATGTTTCTCATGTGATTTTATATTAATGATACCAAAAAAAAAATTCAGTCCTGTCAATTCAGCTTAGCCTCTCTGGGAAAGCAATGAGAACAAGGAAGAAAAAAAGTTTCAGAACTTATCACTAGGTAACTCCTTTTTTGCTATAATGACTTCTGAATTTACAGGATAAAAGCAAAGCCTTAAACAGCAGCTTTCTTTATCCAGCCACTTGGGGATTGTAAGAATAATAGCTGACATTTTGAACCACTTATTCTAAAACCTTTACATATATAAACTTACTTAATTTTCACAACAACCCAATGATGTCAGTACTATTATTTCCTTTTTATAGATGTAGAAACCAAGGCACAGAGAGATAACTTGCCCAGGGCTATATACAAACTAGCAAATGGCAGAATGAGGATTCCACCTCAAGCACTGGCTCTAGAATTTGTGCTTTTATCACTATGGTATATCAACATGGGTAAAGAAATTATAGCTTAATAACAGGCACTCTACAATCTGTGTTTTAATAGGCTTTAACTTCTAATCAAATATGCTGGTTACTATCATAAAAGGTGTTAAAATTACGTAAACCATTTTAGGCAAGTGCAGAAGAAGAAAGCAATCTTCTAAAGGTTGGCACATGTGTATAAATAAGATACCTGTATTTCATATCTCACCCCTCAAAGATTCATTTTGTACCTTCTAGGCACTAAGCTATAACCTACTAACATTCACATTAAGTTCTCCTAAGTGATATCCATTAGACATCACTTCTAGAGGGGTTTACCTCTAAAAGAACACAGAAGGAGGACATATCAGAGACTAGCAACTTAATGTTTCAAATATTTCACAAAATTTCTGGCACACTATAGAGGCTGAAAGTTAAGTAACAGTCATCAAAGGTAAAATTAACACTCACTGAAATGTGTAATAAATTTATTTTTTCATTTACCCTAGGCAAAAACCTGAGTTAATCCAAAAGACAGGATTTCAATTAAGACTGAAAATTTACGCAGAACTTCCCTCTTACAACAAACATATTGTTAATTGCGTTAAACTTTAACTTCTCCTGTTCAATAAAATTTGCTTTAGAAAATTAACATACGTTTTCTGACTATAGTTTTGTCAAATTCAAGACCTAGAATTCATCAGAAGCTATTATTTATGATATCAGTTGTATTTTTACAAAATAAAAGGGATACACTCTTAAATTAGAAAGCACTTTAAAAATTAAAGAACTGGGGGACCTGATGAAGGGGGTAGTTTAATAACCATAATATTGCACATGTAACTGTAGATTAGTGATACCAAAATAAATTATAAAAAAAAAATTAAAGAACTGAACTAGTTTATCTGAAACTGATGATAAAGTTTTATCTTCCTTTCTAGCCTACTTAAAAACTAAACAGAATAAGGCACTATTGTCACAGTAGTAAACTTTTATTAAAAACCATTTAAAAAACAGTTATATAATAAAAAGCTGCAAGAAATATTAGACTAACTATTGATTTTCCTTCAAATATATTTTATAATGGCAATGGGCACTTCCAAGCAGTGAGAAACTTAAAAATTACATAATTTGCACTATTCTTTCTAGCCCATTGAAAAGCCTTGCACTTTTCAAATTCTCAGATTTCAATTGAGCTTCCCTGAATGATGTTCCACCTGGAAGTGGAAAGGTATGTCACAAAGAGTTTAAAATTATTGTATAAACTAGAGGAACATTTACAAATCTATTCTTTGGAATTCAGAACACATTATTCCTCAGGGGAGAAACCATAAACCTGAATTAGCATTTATACTACACATAAATTCATCTGTGGTGTTATATTAAGTATACACAACATACAATTGAGTGCCTTCAGCATTTTAATATAAAATGCAAAACTGGCCCCTATAATTATTCATAATGCACCTTAGTGACATTGGACAGAGATGTAAAACTTCAAATTCCACATCTGCTATTTGTGTAAGACTATAGGATTAACCTCCTCCTGGAAATAATTAGTAGTAGACAGAGACTCAACAAACTCTGTCACTTATCCTATCAAAATCAGTGTTTCCAGTCTTCTGATCTCCTACATTAAGCTCTTCATTTTTATTTGTAAATTTGTAAAAGTAGAGACAAACTGTACATATCTTAGCTTTGTTAGGGGACAGAACTCTCTGGCAGACACTTATTTTCTCTCATCAGTTCCTCAACAGCTACTGCAATACAAGCTTCACATTCTCACTTGGGAAATCTGCATGTATACCACATTTAAGATAGTCATCACAAAACTCATATTAAAAAAATCCTATAGACTAGTGGGAGGCAGATGTTCTCTAAAATGCATTATATAGTTTGATAACAAAGACTTAGCTATCTTCTTTAGCTCTGGACTGTCAATATTCAGAATAATGTATAATCTCCAACTTGAATAATATTTTGAATCAAAATTATAAAGTTGTAAAACAGAATTACAAAATTAATAGCATCTGGTGTAAGCACCTCATTCTTAACAAATTATTAAATGACTTAAACCATATCCCAAAACTATCAGTAGCAGAACTAGGCCTAGAAACTATATCTTGTTGATTCTCTTTCCAGATCTCGTTCTGCCGTCACTTATTACCAGTTTAGCCAAATGGTATAACCTGACTGGAACCTGACCTGCTGGTTCAAATCAAAGAAAGGTATGAGCACTACACACTCAAAAGGCAACATAAGGTAGGGAATCCCAAACATATTCCAAGAGTTCTTATTTCTAGGTAAAATTTCCTTAAATTTACTCCAGTAACAACTTTTTCTAGTTTTCCTTTTAAAGCTATACAAATAAAAAATACTTAGAGCTAAAGAATTCATCTTCGTATTCTCAAGATTGATAAAGGCCTAATGTCTATACCAGCACTGTCCAACAGAAATTTCTGCAATGAAGGAAATGTTTGTATATGCACTGTCCAAAATGGTAGCCCTGGCCACATGAAGCTTACTAAGCACTTGAAACGTGGCGGCTACAGTTGAGAAGCTGAATTATTAATCATAATTAAATTTAAATAGCCACATGTCTAGAGGCTACCATATTGGATAATGCAGGTCTAGATAAACCCCACTGAAAACTGAACTGGCTAATGAAATAATGAAAACCAAGCAGTGATTTTAGAGTACCTGTGATATGAAGCAGCTGAGATAGCACGGGACAATTTAACAGCCAACGGCCATTCTGCATTCATGACCTCTGGGTTCCGAATAAATCCATTATTTATCAGCAGTAAGAGGTTGATGGAATCACATGATCTAATTTATACACATACAATTTATCTGTGAAATGGAGCTACAAGTACCTGCCTTTGTGGGGACTTAGTGATTAACTACTGTATGTAAAAGTACTCTGTAAGACATAAAGCACCGCAAACAATCATATATCATTTCTGTAACTAGCTCAGGGAAAGGAAAGTGTGCCTATAACCAATCACAAGGCTATTATGACTGAAATCCTCAAGAATGACTGAAATCCTGAAGCAATAACCAAGTGATTTTGCACATCAATGCCTCATGACAGATAAAGTATATAAATAAGATGGTATTCAGATTACACCAAAAGGTGATTTAATTGTATACTTACATTTTATGTTCTTAAAAGCTAACTTTTTAGCTTTTTAACAGCCAAGTGACCTGAATTAAGAGGTAATAAACAATGCCAAATATTTGGCATCCTTCCCCTTAAGGAGGCAAAGGACAAAATATTGGCAAGGCCACAGACAAAACACTGATAAGGCTCTCTCACTCCAAAAGAAAAACAGTGAAACAATTCTTTGCTGCCTGGCCATGGTTTATAATTACGGTGGTACTAAAAATTAGAAGCATAGCCTATGTCTAGTTTATAGGAACATATAAAATAATACCACCTTAAACAGTTACAGAATTCTAAACTTTTTACCTGTTTCCCTGAAGATTATATCTTATGTGATTCTTGTAATGATTCTATTAAGTATAGAACAAATAGCCTGACACTCTAACAAGCTGAAAATCATGATCAAAGTCAAACACAAGCATGTTATTATATAGCATTTCTTATCATTTGTAAGTAGGTTATGCAAGAGATGGCTTTAACACTTTGTGAAATTAATTTACTAGCCATAAATGGCAAGCTTTTTTTATTATTAGCAACACAATCAAATATTTAAAATTTGAAGTACTGGTTTTCTTATTAAAAAAATAATACCCTTACAGGTTTTTAACATTAAATTTCCATGAAAAATATATTTCCATTATACACCCTTTTATCTCAAGGGGTTAACTTCCTTTGGCTACCTCATACTCATTACCAATTTTCTCTTTTGTCACTTAGGATCAGCTTTAAATCCTCTTCCTTCCTCGTATCTGAATTGTTTACTCACAAACTGAAACTCATACAGAAAAACTATGGAGATAAAGAATGGCCCAACTTGTTTTAAATTACCAAAATTTTACATCTGTAAAACAAGGAATAAATATGCAAGACAAGGATTCTTGTATGATATAAATCTCCTAAAGTAAATGAATAAAAACAGAGATATCCTAACTAAAAATCTTATTTGTATTAATGAAAATTTATTTACATTGATACATTAAGTAAAATCAGATTTTATCCTAAACTGAGATAAGTGCTTTGTCAACTAATACATCATTTTAAATTTCACTTTCAAAATTAACCCAGTGAGCTATGCATCAAAAAGAATAAATTTCACTGTATATAAATTAAAAAACAAATTTAAAGCACCTAACCCAGTTAAGAACAAGTCTATATAACAAGGCTATGCTTCTTTAAATAAATGGCAGATATGTTATTTTTAATAAGAAATTTGTTACCAGTATAATGCCTAATGTATTAAGAATATCTTTCCACAATAATAACTTTATTACCATTTAATTATCCATAATTAGACTTCAAGCTATTTAAATGAACAGAGTGTAGGCAATTTTTTTCTAATTATATGTGTATATATGCATATATATATAGCCTCAAAAGAATGACTTTTGTGATTGTTTTGAGGAGAACTCAAATACTAAAATTTTGAAGCTACAATTCAAGTCCAGTTATTTCAGACATTTCAACCTGAAAATTATAGTTAGGTTAGAAATAAACTCTTAAAAGTAGCATTTGGTACAAAATTTGGTTTTAGTTTGTTTTTCTGAATGCCTATCAGAAAATGAATATTTAACTTATATACAAAAAAAATATTTATTGAAATCTTATGTCATGAAGCCGCAAGAGGTCTCCTCTAAGTAAAACTAGGAATCTTCATTTTCTACATCCAGACATACCATTATGAATATGGAAATGAACAGCTACTAATTACAAAAAATAAGTTGTATCTTTATTAATTATATCACCATCAAATTTGGATATAAAAGAGGCACTAAAAGTTGAAAGACTTAGGTACTAAGATCAAGTCAGGGAGTATAGATAATATATACCTCTTTACTTCAAGAGAATCAAGTCTCATACTCTATTATCCATTTCTAACTAGACAGAATAAATTCTTTTATTATCTCTTAATTGCAGAAGAGGCTACAGAACAGCAACACAAAACTGATTTTTCAGAAAAAATTTTACTCAAATGAGGTGATTCTAGATAAAATTTAGTAACAATATAGACAACTGAATCTAGGCATAAGTATTAAGAATGTAAGTTATAAATATCAGTCTGTGTATTAAGGATCGATCAATGCACTGTGTTACCATTAACATTAAGGTTAAAATTCCAATGATCTAACATTTCCCAATGTCAAATAGGCCCAACTGCTAATAACAAAGGACTTATTTTCGTTTCTTGTATTCCTGTTCCCTGACACCTACCAAAGTTCCTTCTATATATTGCACTGGATTATATACACTGTAAACATCAAACATTTGGGAGGAAAAGTCATAAAACAGCTAAGGTAGAATACCCTACTCCTACCACTGTGTACACACTTATCTGTAGCTGGGCTGCATCTGAAATTTTACATACTATCCAGTAAAAGTGCTAAAAGAAAATAGTTGACAAACCTGAAAGAATAGCTTCTTTCAAATATAGTAACATATGCGAGAACTTCCTGATATCATTCACCAACTCCTTGATGTAATCCGGATCAAAAATGGAGTTGGAACTTACAGACTTGAGCCCCATTTCAGAAGGTGTAACATCAGCAGAGAGCTGGCCTGATGACAACACACGTTTTTTCTTTGTCTTTTTCTGTTTATGAGCAATCATCCTTTCATGTAACAGTCAAAAAAACTGAAATCCTTAAGGGGGTAAGAAAACAAGAGAGAGAAACGTAAATACTCCATCAACCAGGGGAAACATTAAACCAGGTTTTCACAAATAGCCTGTATCCATCTATTAAATTCTATTAAAACCTATAACCATTTAATCCATTTATTAATTTATTTAATCCATTCCATTAAAACCAACAACCAACACTGTAATACTAATAGTAGCAGTTTCCACTTATTACCTGCCAGTAATACTGACAAGCCTATCATATGCAAATTACTATTCTTTTCCTTTCACTAGTAAGGAACCTAAAACTTAGAGGTTAAATTATTTATCCAGGCTCTAAGCTGATACATGATGAACTGGTACTTAAACCCAGGTCTGCTTTGTTGCCAAAATCCATGATTTTACTAACTTCCCCTTAACTCCCAGGGTACAGAATTTTTTTAATTGTAAAAATTATTCTGAAATGTCACTAAATGGAAGGACATATATTCCTTCAGGGCATCAACTTCAAAAATAAAGATGAAATATGAGCTTTAAAAAGGAAGACCTGTTTTCAAAATCTCCCTCCATCACTTATTGTGTGACTGTTAATCATCTCTTCACTTTGGTATGATCATTTACAAAACAGGAACAACATTCTGACAACACCTGCCTCATGAGATTATTGTAAGTATTAAAAGAGACAATGGTATGGAAGTGTTCATCACGTAAAAGAGGTTCAATTACAGTTAGCTCTCGGTAATACAAACACACACATACATATTCTGGGTTATCAATATTTCATTAAGAATATTTTTTTGTTGAAAACAAGTTCTAAGGGTATGTACTAATCTGACACACCCTGATTGGTTAAATAAATCAATGTATGATTATCAGAGCAATATTTTCAGTAATTTCAGGATAATATAATAAAACAATCTTTTGGAATGAGAAAGATTTATACTAGAACCTGAACCTGGATGAATACTTTCTAAATATGTGACCTGTACAATTTGCTTGTGACTGTGTGAGGATTAAAAGGCAACACAAAATTAAAAGACTTCATATGTTAAAACACTTAATTATAGCACATGGATGGAATTCAAGAAAATCTGTCTATGCTTCATTCTCACATTTTATCTTTCCAGTATTCAAAGTCCCAACTTTGTATCTCTTGAAACGAAAAAGGAAATGACTGAAGGAATTAAATTAGCCCAAGCATTATCAGTAAAACATTTTTCAAATATTTTGTCTTGAATATTTTAATACTTTCAAAATGACAGAATTTACTAAGGACTTCCGTGAAATTTACAGTGGGAAGTTTCAGGTAATACTCATTTCCAAGTCATGTATAAGATAAATTATTGTATCACTCTTCCTATATCTCACCCAACTCCATAGGTGTTTTTTCTCCTCATCACAGCCCTTTAATCTATCCATTTCTTTCTCTACTACCAAACTAAGTGAATCACCATCATTTCTTCTCTGAGCTATTGCTATAGTTTCCTAATTATTTCTCCAAATCCATTCTTGTCCCATGTCAATACAGTGAATAAAACTTTTCAAAACGAATCTTATCACGTCCTTTCTCTGCTCAAAACTCTTCCAAAGGACAAGTGAGAAGTTACTGTACACTATACAAGGCTCAACATGAGATGTCTCCTATCTCTGTAATGTCATCTGCAGTCACAATTCCCACTCAACACCCTCAACACTCCTGCCATACACACCTCCTTCTTATTCTTCCCACAATATTTGTTTCCTGTGACCCACAGTAGGAAAGAATTTTCTAGTATGAGCCGGTATACACATTAAGTATGTTATGTTTGTGTGTGGTGTGTGTGTAGCAATGTATAAAACATAAAACAGATTCTGACCAAGAAGCCAGGTGGTATACTCAAGATGTTTTCTATCCTATCCCATTTCATTTTTTTAAATGCTGGTTGCAATTCACCAAATTGGTTTCATACTCCTAATGGGTCATGACTCTACGACTTGAAAAACACTGACTCTTTGACGAGGGTCGTCTATATACTGTTCCATTTGCCTGGACTACCCCTTCCCCTTTGTTTACTCATTCTGATCTCAGCTCAAAGATCACTTCCTCAAAGAAACCTTCCTGGACCACCCTGCCTCCATAACCACCACCACCCAACTAGAGCAGAATCTCTTGTTTGATGCTTTACAGCATCTTTACTTTTCATCTAAGTTCAAATAGATGACTCATGTCTTCCCAACTAGATTATTATCTCAAGGAAATCAAGACCATGTCTGTTTGCTAACCATGTGTTCCCTGCTTTCAGCACAGTGCTTGGCATATGAGGGATGAACTACTCAAAACTATTTGGAGAATGAATAATGGGCTTATAAATTTATAAAGTCTTAATTACTTTTTTTTAAAAAACAAAAATGGTTAACTCTGGATTTGTAGTAGTGTTTTCAAAGGAAAACATAAATGATTTCTTAAAACGACTCTAAAACAGTATCTTCCAAAAAACAAAGCCAAGCATATGAAACTGAGTAAAGTCAAGATTACATAAAAATGAAACAGAAGTTGGATCTCTATTATATTTCTCTATTTCTAACTATTAAATAAGGTGTCCCAACCCTTCTCTAATAGCTTTTAAAGTTTCTTTATTCAATATTCTTGTTAATCTCAAATTATTTCTGAGGATGTAATTTCTATACTTAAACTAATTTCAAACCTAACATTAATCCTTAAGTGGGCAGGTAATTTCTGAAATGAACTAGAACAATTTTTTGAGCACTATCATTTCACCTATGTCTTCCCACAAAATACTCAAATCCCTTGTTTGGGCAGCTCTTTTACAAATCACTAATTGGGAAGACTATTAACCTAACATACCACTTTTGCAGCTTACTTAATAGTCACACCGATTTTGATGGCTTTTAGTTTAGTAAATTAGGGTCACTGTCACTGGTAAAAGACGTATTAAAGACCTATCACAAGTTTTAAAGAAAACAATTCACTTATCTCAGCAAAAAGAATTTACTTCAAGTTCAATTTAATAACCCAAAGCTGTAGAAAGCATTTAAAAAATGCTTAAACATTTTAAATCAACACCGAGAAAATCTGTAAACAAAAACAAGGGGAAAAGGAGGAACTAAAAAGGGTTATACTCTACCTCCATTCAGCATTATGGTGAGCAGGAACTAATATTGTTACATATACTTCACTACTTTTCATATTTCAGATTGAGAAAAGGAAATATTACAGTAGAAAAAACTTTTTTAAGTAACATGATGTTAATCCAAGCTTTCATATAATTGAACTCTGATAATGAGAAAGTTTGGAGGATATGTATTTTCCAAGATCATCCACACTATTTTCCCATGCCCCAAAATGAACATCCTCTAGTTGGTGGTAACATAAAATGTAGTTACTAACAGACTGCAACTGGACATCTAATCAAATGAGGTAATAACATGGAAAGCAGCACTGTGCCTTGGTCTCTGTGAGGACTCAATAACTGTTAGCCACTATTACCAGGGGTGTTTTATTGGGGGAGATTGTTTTCTAACATACTTGAGTGATGAACAAGATGTGGCTTTACTACATTATATCTGTAATTAGTAAGCAAGAAAATACAGGACTAGAAACAATTCCAGAAGCTTAACCAGCTTCATGGAAACCTACTAAATAGCTTCCAAGTGAAGTTTGAACTGTGCAAACAGATTGTTAAGCAAAATATTTGTGAAACTTGAATCCTCAAGCATCTTTCTCAACTCCAAACCATCAACATTAAAAATGTTTTATCCACTTCAAACAGAACTTTTCAGCAAACAGAAAAGTCACTGTGCAAAACTACTTTCTCTGTATGTTCTAAATTCTAAGTAATATGTCAACAAAAAATGTGAATGCTAACTTCCCAATATCCTGGAAATGTGGCTTTTCTAAGACTTCAATAGACTGTGTTAATCAAATGTCCCCTGCTTTATGTACCTCCCCACCAAATGTATCATTATAGAAGTATGTTCATTTTAGGCACTAGGCTGTCTAATTGCAAAGTGTAAACTGCCCCAAATATCTGTACTTATCAGTTCCCATCTTACTATTTCTATCTCAAGAAGACTGCCAGATATTTCAGAAATCTGCTATTTCAGCACAATTTTTGATTTGGTTAAGAATCTACTCAGATGCTTTTTAAAAAATAACAGAAAAATTCATTCTGAAGGTTTTTGATATTTTTTAAAGAACTCCCTGTAAAAACAGAACAGGAGCATGTCAAACGCTTTATCAGTAATATGCAAGTAATTGTAATTTCTAAAGAAAGGGGTGCAATGTACATACACTTCATTCCTGTGTAGTTACAATCCAGCACGTTTGAAGAAGAGGAAGCTGCCCAACCTCCCACGCCACCGGAATGTCTAGCATTCCTGGCAGGCAGGGCTCCCCCTTGACCAGCCAAAACTACCGAATGCCAAAGAGCACGTTCTCCGTCCCAGTACTTAAATACAGAGTGGGAAAACGAAGCAACCAAAAAGGACAGCGGACAAGGACAGCGACGGACAAGAGATCGTCAGAGAGACAGCTGGAGAAAGGGAAAAGGGCGCTCAGCTCCTAGTCCAGCAGCTGATAGTCCTGCCCTCCGAATTGGTATGAGAGCCAGTTTCTTCTTGAGAAAGAGAGCAAATAAAGAGATGAACATGGAGGCGCGAGGTTCATCGGTCACTAGCGTTCCGGTTTGAAACGTCTCACACTTGAGCTCACTCATCAAAAAAAACCCGTCAAACCCCAAACACATTAACGACGGAATTGGGAAAAGCCAATTTTTTGACTGAGGCGGCCTCGTAACAAAACACCCCTCCTAAGCCGAAAACACAGAGGCGAGGTCAACGTAGCACGGAAATCCTAAGCTATCTCGGGGAGCAGACCCAGTGGAAGTGAGGACTGCGTTCAGGGCAGGTGGGAGCGGGACAAGATCAGAAGCAAGACTAGGCTCTGTAGCGGTCAAGGGTAGATTCTAGGGCAAAAATGCCGGGGTTTAAATCCGCACTCTGCCGGTTACTAGACTGTGTGCTGCGGACGGCTTTTAAACTTAATTTCCCCAAGTGAAAGAAGAGTTAAAAGAATCACGGACCCGTCGTGAGAGTTAAAGAAGTTAAAAATGTCGAGGGCTCTTAGGACAGCACCCGGACGGTGGGACCTGCTGTGCCTGTTTTTGCTTTTATTTTCATCATCATCCGCTTAGGGCCGCCGCTCGCGCCCCGCGCGGTGCTCCGCTCCTGGCGCTTTGGGCGCGCCCCTCTCCCGAGTCGGACTCCTCCCCGAGGACCAGGAGCCCCGCGGACTCCGGCCCGGCCCCCGCGCCGCCCGCAGCCGCCTCCTCTCGGGACCGCCGCGTGGACAGCCCGGACCCTGGTCCGCACGCAACTCGGGGGCTGCCGCCGCCCATCCGCCGCTGCGGCCGGAGCGGGCACCGCCTCCCCACACTCACCGCGGCGCTCCATGCCGCGTCTGGGACGCGGACGTCCGCCCCACACTCACGGTCGCCGCGACCGCCGCCGAGGGCTGGAGCTCGCCGCCCCCATCCCCCACGCCCGCGGACGCCCGGCCGAGCCGCCGCCGCCGCCGCCGCCGCCGCCGCCGCCCCTGCAGCTACGGCCCTGACCACGCCGGCCGCGGCAGCCCCGCCCCGCGGCTTCGCGCCTCCCGCCTGGCCGCGGCCCCGCCCCCTGCGGCCCAGCTCATTGGCCCGCGCACCGGGGGGCGGGACTCCCGCCGCGGGTCTGGCAGGCAGCTCGCGCTCGCGCGCCGCGCGGACTGTCACTGCGCCTGGGCCCGCAGGCTCTCGCCGGTGTTGCAGGACCTGTTAGCCACTGTGCGGCGTGCGGCTTGCAGCCGGGAGGGCGGGGAGCGAACCTCAGGCACAAGTCGCCTGGTCATTAGATCTGGGGAATAGGAGTTTCTCAGATGAGCAATCTACACTGCTTATGAGGTACTTCTTTTGACCATCCTGCTGCCCCCTCTCCAACTCCTTTAAGAATAACAAAAATAGAAACCACCACAGGTAAGGCGTAACAGGCCTGGCTCAACTCCGTGTCAGAACACAGAACTACCTCAAAACCAGCCAAGCACTCTGCTGTCTGTAAAGCGTGATATTTTCCACTTAGACGTCTATTACTTTCTTCAACTGCACTCTCAAACTCGCTCAGAATGAGAAACATGTCTGAGAAAGATGGAAAAATTAAAGCAAGCAGCAGGGGCCGAAAGTACATAAGCCTCCACATCACACGACTCACTGGAACAAGCAATTTATCATTTATCTCAGTTCTGGCACATTCCGAATGAACTGATGGAGAAACGGCACATGGGGAGGGTGGCTGGGTAGTTGAAGCAGAGAGAAAAATCATCATCCGCGGGGGGCAAGCAGAAGATGACACAGGAGAGCGTGAGGAGGGCAAGCAGAACGGAAACGACGCGGTGCGGACAGGAAGCGGCAAAACCAAGGAAGGCAGGAAGAAAAAGTAAGAATGAGAAAAGAGAAGAGAAAGACTATTTGCAGACAGAAAAAAGAAATGAGCATGATGTAGCCGACAAGGGAGACAGGGAGAAAATACTCATTGACGAAGTGAAGAGAAACATCTCTCCTATCTTTGAATCCTTACAGGAAAAACAATGATGGGGAAATAAAGCAAATTTGCCCCCTCAGGTGCTACTTGGAAAAGATAAATATGAAAATGCTCAGGTTCTTAGTTGCTTTAGCTCCACAGTGGATTTTTTCACTCAGTTTACACAAATTTACCCCTTTAAACTCTGAACACAACAGTAGCAAGGACACGCCACAGAGACTCAGGAAATGTCAAAACCAAGCTGACCTTCTAACCATACTTAAAAAAGAAAACTGCACCATGGACTCTTACCATGGAGACTGATGATGCCTTGAACTGACACAAACTAGTAAGAGGAGAGGTCAGAAGTCCCCAGGTCAAAAGGGGGTTGGAGCAGTGCAACCCTGATTAAATCCTAAGAAAGGTTCTGGAGAAGAAATCTGAAGAAGTCATGCAATATCAAACACCCATTTACATCTTCTTTGTGGTATCTTATCCACCATTCCCCTTAATAAAGAGAATGTTTTAAACAGGGTCCTGATGGGGAGAACAGGTGTGTAGGGTGGAGGTGGTCATCTGACAGACTGAAAAGAGTACATAGGAGGGAAGGGGAGAAAAAGCAGGGACAAAGATGTGAGAAAAAAGACAAAAATGTGAGAAAGCAAAAAACACTTGTGAAGAGGAGAGAGAGGGAAAGAACAAGAAAAATACAGAGACAAATACAGACAGAGAAAAAGAAAATAAGCTGGAAACAGAATAAGGAAGATAAGTGAGACAAAGAGAGGTGATAAAGAGAGGAAGAGATAGACTACCCACTGACAGAATGAGAAGAGGGACAACTCTCACACACAAACAGTTCTAGGAAAGTAAAGCCAATTAGGCCCCTTAGGCTTTTACCTGGAAAAGATAACTATGAGAACCCTAGGATACTTGATTACCTGGGCTCTTCAATTAGTTTGCAGACTTAATTTTTAAAAACTTACACGTTAAGCCTTAACAACAATTGTACCAAGATCAAAAGCACCAGAAATGCTGGAGACACCTAATAACCAAATGTTCCTGCAAACCCCAGTGGGGGAGAATAATGGACTACGGACACTCATCATGGAAAACCCTCATCATGGAAACCACTGATGACTGAACTGAAGCACACCAGTGGGGAGAGAGGAAAGGAGGCCAGGAAAAGTAGGGGGAGGGCAACCCTCTGGGAGCTCAAGAGAGGAAAGGCTGCCCCTCAGATCTGTCCTGGGTTAACCTTAGACCCTTTCCACCAAATCTACCTCTAAACCATCTCAAAACAGCCAACTATTGTGCATATAACCTGACACAGAGCAGGTCTTCAGTGAATATTAGACATTTAAATTACAAGTAAGGTTATGTGAGGGAAATTTTGAGAAGTCTTTCAGATCCCAGTCGTCTTCTCAAAACTTAAAAAAATATATTAATTACCCATCGTCTTCTCCACCCTTCTTCCTTACTAAGGAGGATAATGACATTTGGAAACATTCGCAAAAATGGTACTTCACTTTTAAATTAAGAGGGTTATTTTTTTAACTGCCCCAACTTGCATTTTGTTTAATTTTATGTCACAAAAATCAGTTTCAAGTATAAAAAGTATATTATTGCAACAATACCTTTCTGCAAGTCCAAAATTCTTGGTTTATAATTAAACTTTAGTGTTCCCCAAAAAAGAAAGAAAAACTAAAACCACCCATTATCTACTGAGAAGTGCAACATCCTGAAATGTTCAACAAGTTGCAGGAAAACATTTATGAAAGCAACATATAATTGAAATGAAACTACTTGTGTTTTTACCAGTTTACATTATTGTCTCTAGTACTTTTTCCTTCTCAAACACAAATTTACATCTGTAATGTTGCTCTTGAGACAGCCATTCTGTGAAGACTCAACTAGCATATTTGTTAAAATATTTTTCATGTGTTTTCTGCAGTGTTAACATAGCCAGTATTGTTATTTTTGCTAGATAAGTGTCTTCATATACCTGAAGTTCATTCTGCAATTTAGGTAGCCTAGTTTTCATAACTGAATATGGGTCTGAAGACATTTTATGATGTCTGGAGACATTTTTGGTTATCACAGCTGGGGAGGAGATTGTACTGACATCTAGTGGGTAGAGGCCAGAGATACTGCTAAATATCCTACTTGCACAGGAGAGTACCACAACCCACCCACCACCACTCCTAACAAGGATCCGCTCTAAAATAGTCAATAGTGCCAAGGTTGAGAAACCTTGCTCTAGATCCAATTACCACATTGTAAGCAATCTAAAAGATAAAGGAACATGGTAAATTACATAACAGGATGCACCAGAAAAATCTAGACCGTGGGCCATTTTACAGGAACAAACAACACAGTTTCTTAAACAACTAAAGTACTACGATAAAGATGAAAAGAAAATCTTTATATTAAAAGAGCCTTAACATTTTAGATATATCAAGTGCAGAAATAAATGAGACCAGACTTGCCCTTCCACTGTATTGTTTTCAGACATTGGACCACAGACATCACAGAACTCTGATCCATGAGAGATGGGAGCACAAACAAATGAGGTAAGCCTCACAATTGCCCCAGCTTCTGCCTGGAGAAACATTCTAGATCATGGCACAGGAAGAGGGACGCCAAGCAGAGTATGGTACTCTTGCTGAGGAAACAGGAATTCAGGGAGACTTAGGCAGCAGGAACCTGTAGGGACAGAGTACTAGAGAGGTAGGAGGTAGACAGAGGAAAGATATAGGCAATTCCTTAATTATTTTGCTGAATACAAACTGCACATGTATAGATGGAATCTCCATAAAGATGAGCAAAGAATTTCCAGGCAGCTGTGGCTGAACAATTTGCAGGGCTTCCATGGGGTTGAGAGACCTCTAAGTTTTTATCAGAGTAGAGAGACTTGTTGAACATTCAAGGAGAGTTCCCAGAAGGGCATGTGTTAGTAGTACTTCTAACCCAGCCATAATAAAAATTATATATAGATTCATCCCAATGAAGTTTCCAAACAAGGCTTATTTTATAAATTAAAAAGAAAGACCCTGATATTTCAAAACAAAACAACATGTTGTGGCATTTACAACACATACAGAAGTAAAATGTATGACAACAGCAGAAAGAAAGGGAGAAAGGAAATTACAAGTTCTTACATTATATGTGAAGTAGCATTTTATTCGAAAGTATACTATTATAAGTTAAAAATGTATATTAAAATCTTCAGAGGTATAGTTAGTAAGCAAAGAGAGACATAAATAGGATTTCAAACAATCAAGCCAAAAGAAGGCAGGTCAAGAAGAAAAAAACACATTAGACAAATTAAAACAAACAGCAAGATGATAGACTTAAACCCAATCATATCTGTACTTACATTAAATATAAACACTCTAACTACCCCTATAAAAAGGCAGAGATTGTCAAATTGGGTAAGACTCAACTGCATAGTGCCTCTAAGAAACAAACTTGAAATATAAAGACACAGATAGGTTCAAAGTAAAACAACAGAATATTAATCATAAGAAAGTAGAAGTAGCTCTATTCTATCAGCAAGGAGTTTTACCAAGGATAAAGAGTAACATTTCATAATGATAAATGAGTCAATTTCTCATATAGGCATAATCCTAAAAATGAATACACCTTTAAAAATAGACCTCTAGAATGAGTCAAAAACTGAGAGAAATGTTAGGAAAAATAGACAAATCCCAATGACAGTTAAGATTTTAACAATCCTCTTTCATTATTGAAAGAATAACAGAAAATCTGTAAGGATGTAGAAGACTTGAACAATACTATCAACCAACTTGAACTGATAGACATTTATAGAAAATTCTGCCAATAATGGCAGAATACATGTTCTTTTCAAAGGCGCATAAACTAATCACTAAAATTGACTACATGTGGAACCATATAACAATGTCTAACCAATTTAAGAGGATGGAAATCATACAGTGTACATTCTTTGACCCAAACAAAAGTAAATTTGGAATTAATAACAGAAAGACAATTGGGAAATTCCCAAATATTTGGAAATTATAAAATATACTTTTAAATAATCCATGTGTCAAATCTCCAGAAGGGAATTTGAAAATATTTTGAACTGAATGAAAATGAAAACACAGTATTTCAAAATGTGCTTTTACACAGTACAGCTTTATAGATGCTTTATTAAAAAGAAGGGTCTAAAGAAAGAAAGGGTCTAAAATCAATGAACTAAGCTTCTACTTTAAGAACCTAGAAAACAAAGAGCCAATTAAATACTAAGTAAAAGGAAGGAAATAAATGACATAGAAAACAGCAGAGAAATATCAAAGTAACTAAAAGCTAGTTCTTCAAAAAGATCAATTAAACAGATAAATATCTAGCCAGACTGATCAAAAAGTAAATAGGGAAAACAAAAATTACTAATACCATGAATGAAAAAAGGGACCTCAGTACAGACATTAAAAGGGTAACAAGAGAAATGGTACAAATAATTTTGCCAACAAATTCAACTCAGATAAAATGGAAAAATTCCTTGAAAGACACAAATGACCAAACCTAACAAGAAATAAAAAATCTGAATGGCCTTATATGTATTAAGGAAATGGAATCCATAATTTAAAACATCTCACAAAGAAAACTGCAGACCCAGATGGCCTCAATGATGAAATCCATTGAACTAGATAAAATAATCCTACACAAACTCTCAGAAAATAGAGGAAGCAGGAACATTTACCAACTCATTTTATGGGGTCTACATTACCCTGATATTGAAACCAGACAAAGACTTTACAAGAAAACTATAGGCTAAATTTCTTAACACAGCAAGACAAATCAAACAATATACAAAAACAATAATACATTATGACCAAGAGCAGTTTGTCCTAGGAATGTAAGCTTAGTTTAATATTCAATATAGAAAAACCATGTAATCATCTCAATAGATCCAGAAAAAGCATCTGACAAAATTCTTCATCCACTCATGATTCTCATGATTAAAGCAGTCAGCAAACAGGGATAGAAAATAATTTCTTCAAGCTAATGAAAGGCATCTAAAAAAATCTGAAGCTGACATGATAGTTAGTGATGAGAGACAATGTTTTCCCCTTAAGATCAGGATGAATATTGTTACTAAAGGTCTTAGCAGGTACAATAGCACAAGAAAAAGAAAAACATCTTCAGACTGAAAGGAAAAGTAAAACGCTTTATTTCAAGTTGACATGTTTGTGTACCTAGAAAATCCTAAGTAACCTATAAATAAGCTACTACAACTAAGTGAATATAACAAGGTCAGAGAATATAAGGTCAATATACTACAATCAGGTTAATTTCTATATGCCAACAACAAACAATTGGACAATACATTTTAGAAACTAATACCATTAACAATAACATCAAAAAACAAGATATTTTTAGGAACAAATTTAATAAAATGTGCAAGATCCTAAAATTAAAACTATAAAACACTAGCACAAGAAATTAAAGAACTGAATAAATCAACAAGTATACCATGTTCATGGATTAGAAGACTCAATACTGTTAAGACTTTAATTTCCCTCAAACTGATCTATAATTTCAAGCAATCCCAAACACAATACCTCTTGGCTTTTTTTGTAATAATTGACAGGCTCTAACATGTATATAAACATACAAAAGATCTGAACGGCCAAAATCATTTTGAAAAACAACAAAGTTGAAGGACTTACACTGCGTGATTTCAAGACTTAACTATAGAGCTACAGTAATCGAGACCATGAAATATTGGTTTAAAAAGAGAATCAGATTAACAGAGTAAAGTCCAGAGATAGATACATACGCACAACTGAATTTTCAAGAGGTGCCAAAGTAATTAAATGGGGGAAAAGTTTTTTCAATAAATGGTGCTGAAATAAAACTTGATACCCATATGAGCAAAAAATCATCTTTGACCCTTACTTCATAGCGTACCATAAAACTACCTCAACACATACCACAGATCTAAGCATATTATCTAAAAACTATCAGTCTTTTAAATTCAGGAATCAGAGGGGGCAGCTGCCTGTTTTTATAAATAAAAATTTGTGATGATGGGGAAACATGGCTATTTTCAATTGTTTCTGTATTGGAAAAAACTGTTTCTGAGCTACAACAGCAGAGTTGAGTAGTTGAGGTGCTACAGCCTATAAGCCTAAAATATTTACCATCTGGCCCTTCAAGAAAAAGTTTGAGGATCCCACTTCTAAAAGAAAACATAGGAGAAATCCAGCAAACAACTTCTCAAATAGACACAAAAATCAAGAACCATAAAGGAAAACATTGGTAAACTGGACTTTATCAAAGTTTAAAACTTCTGCTCTTTCAAAGACAACTGTTAAGAAACAAAATACAAACCATAAATTAGTAAAAAATCTGACAAAGGAATGGTATCCAAATTACATCAAGGAATCCTACAACTCAATATTAAGAAAAAAAGCAACCAATGAATTAATGAGTACAAGATTTGGACAGACACTTCACAAAAGAAGATACACAACTGAGCAATAAGCACATGAAATATCGTTCAACATCATTCATATCAATGAAATGCAAATTTAAAGCACAAAGAGATACCACTAAATATCTACTAGGATTAATTTTAGCCAGACGGAAATACCAACTTTTGGGTAGGATAGGATATGGAGTAACTAAAACTCTCACACATTGCTGCTACATGAGGTACACAATAACTTTGGAAAATAGCCTGGAAGTTTCTTATCCAGCCAAACATACATTTACCATACAACTGAGCAATTCTACTCTTTTATATACCCAAAAGAAATGAAAACACATTCATCCAAAAACTTGTGTACAAATGTACATAGAAACTGTTTTCTTGATAATCAAAAACTGAAAACCCAAATGTCTATCAACAGATAAATGGATAAATTGTGATACAGCCTTACATAGGAATACTACTTAACAATAAATATCCATGATACAGCAAAAACCATGGATCAATATCAAAAGCACTATGCTAAATGGAATAGGTCAGACACAAGAGAACATATACTGTATGATCCCATTTACATGAAATTCTAGAAAATTTAGTAACAAAGCATTAGTTGTTTCCTGGCGGATAGGGGTTGCAGTATGGGGTTGGGGGTAGGTCTAAATAAGCATGAGAGAACTTTCTGGAGTGATGGAAATGTTCTCTATCTTGATTATAGTGGTGATTACATGGGTGTATACACTCTTCAAAATTCATTCAAAGTGTATAAAATCTGGTATCACGCTGGTGCTCAATGAATAGTGGATCAATACATTATAAGTAAAATCGTAAGAAGTTCCACTTAAATAGCTTCTCAAATTCAACTTCCTCCCTCCCTTAATACTTTTCACAATATTTCCCATCCTCTTCCTTAAGAAAGAAGTCCATAGTATTTGAAAACTTTTCCAGCAACAAATCCTAGAACATTTTTTAAGAAAAAGAAAAATTCTTATTTAGGGAGGCAGTATCATCAAATGGCTCTTTTGTTTTCCAGAGTAATAATAAAGGCAAAGAAGAAAGTCAGACCTTCCACAAAATCCTCATGATACCAAAACTATGTTCCTAACTTTCCCTTCAAACTTCCTTGTTTCTTTACATGTGAATGTGTCTTTATGTGTCATGGCTCATCACCATGCTGGAGGTGAGGTAGGAATTAAAAACAAACAAAATGGCCTTCAAAGCAGAATCATAGAAGCTGATCAGTGCCGACCTGGTATGCTTTAGAGATAACCAGCAATTCTGTCCAGAAGGACCCTTCTGCCTTTGGTGCTTATTACATTCATTTTCTTAACTTCAACCTCACACAAAACATCACTTTTTTCAAGAAGCCTTTTCATTCTCTCCATTGAAAATGTCATCCCTCTACTTTCCCATAGAACAATCAACATGCTTCTCTTGGGTAACCCAAGATATTATGCCTTGGGCCTTACTTACCTAGAATTGCCTGCTTCTACCCAATAGTCTGAAAGTTTCCACAGGACCCTGTCTAACATAGCGGTATAACACTAAATTTTCTGAGTGAATCCTGAATGAATCATCCTTGGTACAGGAATGAAAATCCTTCCAGGGTCCCTCCTGAGCGTGAGCTTTGTTGAACAGATTACTAACCCCTGGGACCAACAGTAGTGGTTGTAGAAGCCCACATGCCCAGGTAAAGGGCCTTTATAGTCGAGAATAAAGGTGCTAATAATTTAGGTGGATGTTCCATTCTAGGGAGGTAAGCAGAGCAGGAATGACGAGCCACCATTGATTCACTGAATAGCGCTTTCTTCCTCATTGCCAAAGTTCTATTACCTGCCAGTTTGGGGACAGAAACATTTTCTACCCAGGCCTATCTTACTTTTCTTCAAGTTCACTCTTAAACTTCTTCTCAAAATCAGGAGACTAGAGCTATTTGTACCATAAAGCTAATGAAGTCTAAACCTCAGGGTTCCTCACTTGCACAGTTCCTACATGAGGAAGCATTTCTAAGTACTTTTCTGGCAAACTGCCTAAAGAAATCGCTGAAGAAAGGGATCTACATCTCCTAATTTGTTGTAATTTCTTTACTCATTCTAAATATTCACTTTCATATCTGATTTTGAATTCTTTTTCTTAAAGAGGGAACACTCTCGCCCAACCTGAATTAGAAGGCAAAGCTAATTCCCAAAAAAGAACAGGAAAAGAAAGGGTAATGTGGAACAGAAAGCTCCTTGGTTATTTAGGCTCCACTGTAATCTTGGAACTTGCACAGAACACCTCAAACACTCCTGAAAGGTACATGTTAGGAGATAGAGAATGTCAATGATAAAAAAAAAAAAAACACCAATCTGGGTGCTGGGGGAATGGTGGTAAAGAAACCTCACCCTTGTCTCCAAAAAGGGGTGGGTGCTGAAAAAGCAAGATAGACCCTGGACAAGTCAGAGGGGTTCAAAACAGAGTCCCACTTGGCTACTCTTCCGGCCAAAAGGAGGACTTCTCCCACGCACTAGGTTTTGATTACGGGGACCCGGGACATCCTGGGAAACAAAACGCACAGGGATCCGCTGTCCTCATAGTAGTTGCAAACCCCGCCTGTCAATTCCTATTTTACAAAGCACCGGACTTGCTCTAGGGCCGTGGCTGGGAAAAGGTGGACAGAGGCGGGATTTGGGGTCTGCGGGTGGCGGTGGTGAAGGGGCAGCTACAGCAGGAAAGGAGAGAAGGGGTGGGGAGTGGCGGGGGGGAGGGGTGTGAAGAAACTGACAGAGACGCACCATAGGGGGGCACCAGGATTGAAAGGGGAGGATTTTCTACCTTAAACACCCCTCAACCCGCCACCGCCAAAAACAAAAAACAAAAAACGCAGCCTGGGCCTAGGTGAGGTGAGGTGTGATAAGAAAAGGTTGATAGAGAACTCGAGATGTCTGTTCCCTTATCTAAGCCTTCGCATTTGTCAGACTGAAATTTCAGAAAACCCCAACAAACTTCCAAAAACATCCTAAGTGTGGACGAAAGGGAAGACGTGATGAAGGAACCCAGCGGGGTTAAGGGTAAAGGTGCCCCTGAAGTCGGCATGGAGGCAGATGAGGGCTTGTGGCCAGAAAAGGGAGAGGGGCTGCGGGACGCTCTGGGGAACGTGCAGTGCGAGGGAAGTCGGCCTGGCGAGCCTCTCCCCGGCGGCCGGGCGGCGTCGCTAACTCGGGACACCCGTCCGGGGTCCGCAGAGTCAGTCCATTGACCGCTCGCGCCCCGCGCGGTGCTCCGCTCCTGGCGCTTTGGGGGCGCCCCTCTCCCGGGTCGGACTCCTCCCCGAGGACCAGGAGCCCCGCGGACTCCGGCCCGGCCCCCGTGCCGCCCGCAGCCGCCTCCTCTCGGGACCGCCGCGTGGACAGCCCGGACCCTGGTCCGCACGCAACTCGGGGACTGCCGCCCCACACTCACCGCGGCGCCCCATGCCGCGTCCGGGACGCGGACGTCCGCCCCACACTCACGGTCGCCGCGGCCGCCGCCGAGGGCTGGAGCTCGCCGCCCCCATCCCCCACGCCCGCGGACGCCTGTCCGAGCCGCCGCCGCCGCCCCTGCAGCTACGGCCCTGACCGCGCCGGCCGCGGCAGCCCCGCCCCGCGGCTTCGCGCCTCCCGCCCCCCTGCGGCCCCGCCCCCTATGGCCCAGCTCATTGGCCCGCGCACCGGGGGGCGGGACTCCCGCCGCGGGTCCGGCGGGCAGCTCGGGCTCGCGTTCGCGCGCCGGTCGCCGACTGTCACTGCGGCTGGGCCCGCAGGCTCTCGCCGGTGTTGCAGGACCTGTTAGCCACTGTGCGGCTTGCGGCCGGGCAGGCGGGGAGCGAACCTTAGGAGTAAGTCACCCTTTGCAACTTCCAGCGTGGAACAGGTTCTCTGTCCTTGTTTAAGTGGACATTTCTCAGATGGACACTGAATTCCTTCCATTTGAGAATCTGCTGCTCTTCACCTTGTTTTGTCCGCCTTCTTCGCACACCTTCCTCCCTTTTGGAACAAAAATACATTTTGTGCTTAACTTTAAAACTACCCCACTCTCTTCTCTCTGTAACTGTCATTTTCACAAATAACTAAAAACATCAAATATTATGTACACTTCCTGGCTTACAGAATTGCTCAATAAATACTACTTGAATGCATGTTCCCCTAACTATGCTGCTTGCTTCTTCCCATTAAATGCTCCTTGAGTAATGGGACTTACTGACACCGTTGGGGAAAGGAACGACCAAAGCTAAAGCATTCTCTAGAAGTCAGATCACACATCATATATGAAAAGAGTACAGCGTTTTAATGAGTGGAGTTTATCTGAGTAACACTTAGCAACTCTACCAAGAATACTCTGCCTGTCATCTACGCTGAGACTGAGCAGACCCTCCATGAATATTAAATGAATGGATAAAATTATGTAAAGGGAAATTCGAAAACTTCCTCAATCTTATTCCCCCTTTAAATCTTTCTCAAAATGTATTAAGCATCTGCCATCTCCACTCTTGTTCGTTAGTCAGAAGGAGTATGATATTTGAAACATTCTCAGAGAAAGATAGTCATTTTGGTGATAAATTCAATTATTAGCTGAGAAAGAATAAATATCAAAAACCTTTTATTTGGGACAGGTGGCTCATATATATTTGGTAAAGAAAATAAAGGGCAATACCCTCACCAAATCCATTAACAGTGACCCAGCACACGGCTTGAGATGCCAACCTGTTTTTTGCC
This sequence comes from Smutsia gigantea, assembly GCA_032199065.1. NCBI lineage: Eukaryota > Metazoa > Chordata > Mammalia > Pholidota > Manidae > Smutsia > Smutsia gigantea. Next base: position 221,254 of record JAVSCE010020387.1, on the reverse strand, counting down.
TATAAATGTTTCTTGCTTTAAGTGGCTCAGAATTATAGCTTTGGAGGACAAGGAATCACAAACAAAAAATCAGAGGTAGAATCAATGCTGGATTAATAATGAAACATATATGACAGATGGTATATTATTGCTATTTTATAATTACAGTATTTATTAATAACACATAGCCACTCTGCCTATTGAAACATCCTTCATTCTTTCCATGATAGAATACCACCTCTGCTCCAAAGCCTCCCAGTTCTTCTCACTAAAAATCAATCACTTGACATTTTGTGGTACATAGACTCTATTGTTGTGGCACCTGTGGTTCTCATGCAGTATTTTATTTGGCAGTGTTTATTTATACTAATTAGATTGTGAAGGTCTATGGTATTACATTACCTAGATCTGCGTCCAGTACAGAAGGGATCTGACTGAATATTTTCTGGAGGAATGTTGAGGGAATGACCAGTGAGCTCAGGAATAAAAATCCTTCCAGGACTTTTTTTTTTTTTAACTAGAAGCTCTGCTCAACCTGCTGTAACTAGTGAAACCAAGTGCCATGGCCACAAACCCCACATGCTTAAAGCAAAGCCTGTCCCAGGTATGCTGTGCCCTGAGATGAAGGGGCTGAAACTGAAGGGGGATGTTCCATGTGTGAAGTGCAGATGGGAGCCCAGCCCCACTGTAGAGTACAGTGGACAGGTGCACTGCCTCTCGGCCAGGCTCCAGTGACAGTCTGTTTAAGAGAGTACATTATCCACCAGACCTATCCCATTTTTATTCATTCCACAAATATTTATTTGTGCCAGGCATTGTTCTAAGCACAGGAGGTGTATTAATGAACTTTAAATCCACTGCCAGTCTCTCCTCAACCATGATTAAATGGCTGAGAGAGGAGAAAAAAAATAATGGAAGCAGGTAAGGGTGGCCCCAAAGCAGGCACATTCCCGGTCGCTGTTGCTGTCCTTGACACTCACTGCTGAAGCATTCAGGAAGAGCCACGGAGAGCCTGACAGGCCACAAGGTGTACAAAGGCTCCAGATTCCAAACTGTGCAAAACTCACCAAGCAGGTTATTAATCTTGATTCCATGATGGTTGTAATTGGGAAACAAGGAATCAATTCAGACTGCATGCTGGAAATGAATGTGAAAGACACTGCAAGCATCCACAAATTCTGTGCTTCCATGAGGAAAGGAAACTGATTGAAAAAAATAAAGAAAAACAGTACAGATATGATATTATACTCATTTTATATTTAGATTAATAAATTTTAAACCTCAGTTGTTTCATGTTATTTTAAGCTCTCTGTAAGACACTTGATGACATGACCCTCTGTGCTTGAATCACCATGTACCCCTTGAATCACACACCTAATGTCCTAACAACTTGTATAAGGAAACTCCTAATAATTAGTGACTGGTACAAAATAATACTATTGGCCTAAAAAATTGAATTATTGCTCTTGTTGTGAATGAAGAGATGATAATGATGATAGTAACAAAAACTAGCCTTCCAACATTTACTCTTCGCTAGACACTATTTTATTCTTTACATTTAGTATGTCATTTAGTCCTCACAACAACCACTTGAGGTACTATTATCATTTCACAAATGAAAAACTGAGGCATAGAACAAAAGAAGTTCAATAAAGAGCTTCTGCTGTTAAGATGAAGAAAGTTGGACTGTATTTTTCTTCTTAGAAAAAGAGAGTGGGGAATCATTCCTCTTTTTCTTTCTCTGCCACTCTGCTCTCTTGCTATTCCCCACAGACCCCAAGGTCCCTCTTGTCTTAGGGCTTTTGCCTTTGCTGTTCCCTCTGCCTGGAGTGGGCTCCCTCAAAATCTGTGTGACCTTCTTTTTGCTCCCTTCCTGTCCCTCCTTAAATGGTCCATATCATTAACAAGTTCCCTGGCCACTGCGTAGAAAACAGCATTCCCGGCTTTTGATACTCCCTATTTTCCTTACCCTGCTTTACATGTTGCCATAGTATTTACTTCTCTACTGGCCTTGTATAGTTACTAATATATTTGTAACTTTTATTTCCCTTCATTGGTGTGGGAATGTGAGCTCTGTGATGGAAGGGACTCTGCCTGTTTTGTTCACCATAGTATCCCCAGCCCCTGGAAAAAAACTTGAGAATAATCAATAAATGGAAACATTTAAAGAAAATAATAGTACATATGCCTAAATACTAGGTTTATCTTTTGAAAAGATTAGTTTGTTAACATTTTGAAAGTTTATTCAGATAAGAGAACCATATTGCTTTGTTTGACAAGGATTTTACATTAGCTGCTTGTAACCAGCGTATTAACACATGCCAAGTTTGATTACTTCACCCAATCTTTATCTGAAAGAACTATAAATAACTCTAGAATCTGAAATTATTTCCTTCCTTCTTTAAAGTGGAGAGGTAAACACTTTCTGCTATTGTTTTTCTTTCATCTATTCCACCAAGTGTACACAAGATAAGAAAGCAAATACATCTGTGTATTCTATTTGATGGATGACACTGCTTTGGGGTATAATCATGTCATTTGATCCTCACAAAAACCTCATGACATAGGAAAATGAGATCTGTTTTTCCCAAGAGACTATCATAATCAGAGACAGAGATGTTAGATCTCATGTACTCCATTCTCCTTTATTTTATAAGAAAAGCCCAGCCCAGCTTACCAAGAGATTACAGCCAATCATTGGCCTAATTAGACTGGAACCAAGACCAGCTTTTAAAATGTCTGTAAGTCTATGAAATCAGATTGCAGCACCCACCTAAATCATTTTTAGCCTGATGTGCAAATATTTAAGGTATACTAACATGTTTAAATGTGAAATTTGTTCTACAAATTTACTCTTTATTATTTAGGAGTTCCGACTTTTAAGTAACTAAAAAATAATGGCCCTAAAGAAATAGGTGGCTTAGCATGGAACAAATGAGGATCTTGGTTTGCTCTTGAGTAGAAAGTTGTCCTGAGGCATTCTGCAACACAAGCACAGATCGCTGCCTTTCTCCTATGGAGAAGGCTGGCTGTCTTCAGGAAGGAGTACAGCCCAATGGAAACATTGCTAATCTCTTTCTTTATCTACCCACTGAACAAATATTGCTGAACCCTGAGAAACAATAGTACCACTAGGGACTTTAATGAGTGTTTATCTTTCTAACTGCGTATTTATATATGGGTGGCTGCCTACATGCTTGTCAGAGGACTGGGGGGCGGCTGGTTGTAAAAGTTGAAGAAATTGAGATTTACAAACCTGTTTCAGCAAAGTCTCTTTTTAAGTTCATTCAAGAGGATGTTACTTTCCACAGCATCAGAAGGACTGCTATTATCTAGTCAGTAAGATACCTGTACTTAAATGATTTTATTCTGAAACTTTCTCAATAGCTGACAACATGGGACTTATATTAGAAGAGAGAAAATACAGGAAAAAAATAATACTATGAGTTAATAATCCTGTAATATTGGTGTCTCAAAACATCTATTAACACTTTTGCTTCAAAGACCCTGAAAAATAGTATCACTAATAGATTAATATCCTCTGCCAATGATGGATTTGATATCCTTAGTATGCTTGATGACGTATTCAGTTGAGAATGTTCATCAGTGTAATTAAATTTGTCTGGAAGCCTCATGGTGCTGGAGTACATGAAGTCGCAAACATGACCATATATCACACTAGCCAAAAAGCTGATGAAATATCTATTATGTAACATCACTGAAACCATCAGCTTAGTATATTCAGGGTGGAGAACAAATGGAATGGCAAACAAGACATCAAGACAGTAACTTACCTTGCTTAGGAGTTAGCCTGAGTTGAGTTGCAAGGTGAAACATGCTTTAGATCTCTCCTGTGAATAGAAGAAGACAATACTCTTCATTGGAATGAAAAAGATCAAGCTGATTTCTAATCACTTCTTTCTGAATAATGACTAAGGCCAAGAGGGGAAAAAAAAAAGAGTTCCATTGTGGAAAAAAGACCAAGATAAAACAAGCTTTCCAAGAAACCAAAATCTAAGGAAATGAGTAGACTGGTAGACAAGATATCGCGGTGGAGATATTGGAGGTACTCAGAGACTAAAATAAGTAGAAGCAAAGCATATGGGTCAAAGAACAGTAGATTCTAGAAAGTCTTTTATAAGTTGTTTCACAGAGACTGGTGTTTTAATATCCACAAGCTTTGCTTGAATACTAACTAATCGGTGAAATGGAGCTACAATGCCAATAGCAATGTGGTATACATTAATGAGTGTTTGAAGTGCTCTGAAAACTGAAAGAGGAAGGTGGTTTTGGTAGTGGAGCCAGGGCAGGACTATGGGGAGGAGGGAAAGATAAAGGGGAGACATTACAGGGAAATTTTCTTAAGAACAATGTAGATCATTGGTTTATTTGACAAGTGTTTTGGGCTAAATTGTGTCCCTTAAAAATTCCTATGTTGAAGTCCTAACCAGCAGCACCTCAGAATGTTTCAGTGTTTGGACACGGTCTTTAAATAGAAACTTAGAATGAGATCGTTAGTGTGGGCTCTAATCCAATATGACCCGTATCCTCATAAGAAGAGAAGGTTAGAATATAGACACACGCAGATCATGTAAAGACACAGGGAGACTATGTTTAGACTTTGTGAAGACCAGGAAGACCATGTGAAGACACAGAGAGATGACAGCCATCTATAAGGCAAGAAAAGCCTGAGAAGAAACCAACTCTGCCCACATCTTGATCTCAGACTTTTAGCTTCCAGAGCTATAAGAAAATAAATTTCTGTTAAGGCACCCAAACTGCTGTACTTTGTTATGGCAGCTGTAGCAAACTAACACACAAGATAACACCATTTAAGTTCTAGGAATCAATTATTCCCGCCATTAATGAGCTCTGGTTGGACCCAATGCCATTTCCTCCCCCACCCATAGAAATATTAAGTCCAAGTCTGACTGAAAGTTGCCATTTTTCAACTTTTTGAGTGTGGCATTTCTTCTTCATAATATTCACAAGTCACAGTGAGTCAATATCACTCCTACTCTGGGGTGTAGGCCAGGATGCAGCATCATATCCATTGTGATATTGTCAATAAAATCAGAAGGCAGGATGTTTACAAGCCTGGCATCCTATGAGTATTTTCAGTGGGAGGAGGCTGACTGGCTTCTGCTCAGAGTGGAAGGGATGCCCTGGTATCATCATCTGTATCCAGCAGAGGAGGATTTAAAGTGGCAATTTTAAGGATACTTTTGCAGCCACTGCAATTAGTATTGGTTGCTGGTTAATAGTAGTGATTCCACCACAGTTCTTGGTTCAAATAAGGTATTGATAAGCATTAATTTATAGAATTTCACACTGTACAGAGCTCTATCACATACATTATCTCAATTTATCATCAAAATAAATCTGTGAAATATTGTTGTTACTATTCTTACTCAGATTCCTGATAAGAAAGCTGTATGTCAATGTGGGTGAGTTGTTTGCCCAAAATTTCACATGTTAGTAGCAGAGATTGAACTCAAAGCAAAGCCACCTGTGTCCTCAAACAGGGCTCTTTTCAATACACCCCCCAGCTCTGAAAAGTCCTATTCTACACTGTAAGTTTCAAATTATCCACTTTGATCACAGAATGACATTTTTGGTATTCATCAAATATTTAAATAATAAATAGCCGTGATATTTATTATGTAGATTATATCTATCCTACAAAATGACATAAATAAATATTTTGCACATACATATGGACAGAAAAGGAGAATGTTCCCCAAACACCCTCAGTAAATTATTCTCCCACCACTGGCCTTTGTTTGGAATTTCTAAAGAGTGAGTACTTAAAAACAATACTTTCTCTTACATAAATACAGAGTTCTAACTACTAATACCTGGGGATATGTACTCAGTACTAATATTTAGGTATGTCACAGTTCATTTTATAATATATACAATATATTTTATTTGGGGTGTATATGTGTGTGTGAGGTGGAGAGGCAAAAACGTTGTTTCTATAGGAATGTGCCTTTTGATCTTTATGATAGACTTACGCGCAAACTTCTGGAACACAATCCATTCGTTGAATGGGGACTCCTTGAAAATTAAGAATTCCCATAGAATTGGTTTATTCCCCCTTCAAACCAATCCTTTAATGATTCAGCAGGCATTTCAAGAATGTCTCTAAATGATTATTGTGACACATGTGACATAACCCAAGGATATATGTCCTACAGATGCAGAGAAGGACTAATTAATAAGACAATGGATGATGACAGTGTTAGTGACATTACATTGATGTTGCTATGCTTTTGGAAATTCTATCAGAATCGCTGATGGCACCTGACTGAAGTCCAGCATAGGCACTGATTGATAAGCCCCCCTGCACTCCTTCTGTCTTAGAGAAGGAAGATGATAGAAACCCACAGCAGAGTTGCTGAATTCTGGTGCTGAAGGGCCAACTATTAGGTGTGATGTATGAAGATGTTAAACAGAGGTAGAAAATTAAAAACTCTAAAGCTAGGGGCAAATGGAAAGAGCCAGACCCCTCCTTATTCACTCCTATTTAGCTGCAGACCACAGAGGACGGTAGGGTGACCAACCACACGTCACAGTGTACCTCAGGCAGTTTCAGTTCATGCCTGTTGTCCAGTCATAATAATTAGTAGGTCCTCCTCTGATTCTCAAGTGTACCAATTTGTGAAATACAGTATATGGGCACTGTAGTCACAGAAAAATTTAGGCATAGTATTGCCAGGTTTTCTGATTTTTCATGCCAGAAATTTGGGTTTTTAAAGAACATCTTGGATTTTTTACTATGGCTTAGAAATTCCAAGTTTAAACAAATTTTGTCCAGACCAAGGAAAATTCACAAGGGGCAGAATCTGGGAGCTGTCAATTTTTAATCTCTAGGTTAAAACCTCTGGCTGACCATAATATTGCACATGTAATTGTAGATTAATGATAATAAAATAAATTATATTAAAAAATAAAAATAAATAAAACCTCTGGCTGATATGACAGTGTTCTTGATTTACTTTTTGGGTAATCTGTTTCTCATATAGCTAATGGTGGAAGGTCCTCTAGTGCCTCCCACATCTGAGGGCCTTCTGAAGCTCCAGTAGAAATCAGTGTGAGGTGGAGGAGATAAAAGGCCTGGTGTTTAGGCCAGTGTTCTAGGCCTTAGTAATGACTATAGCTAGCATTTCCCATGCACTAAATGTATTACACAGATTATCTCACTTGCTCTTCACAAGAGGTCTGCGAGGAAGATACTTACCTCTATTGCTGCTCATTAGGAAACTGAGACTGAAAGAGACTAATTAGTTTGAACAAGGTCACCCAGCTCCAAGTGGTGAAACCAGGATCCAAACTCATGTCAAACTTGACTCCAAAGCCCACGCCTTTATCCTCTGTGTCCACTGCTTCCCAAGGCAGAGAGATCAACTTTCTCTTTCCCTTTGGAGATTTTTCATTTGAGTGAATCCTTTTTGACCCCCCGTCACTGGAAAATTATAGCGTTAATTCTTGGTCTATAAGAAGATATTTCTTTGCTCTTAGTCAGGGCTTTCTACCAGAGGCCCAGTGGTTCAGCCCACACCTTTAGGACTGGGGGGCTCCATGGGAGTTTAGAGTCAAAGTCCCAGTTAGCTGTAAGCAGTGTTCATTTACCAGGTGTCCCTTCTACTCAGATCCCTTGAGAATCTATGGTGGTGCTAGGCACCTGGTCAAAGGTTTAAGGTTTCATAATCTCAGTCTTCTCTGTATCTCTTATCCATTTTAGAGAGGGCCTATCCAATAGGCCTTATCCAATGGAGGCTAAAAAAAAAAAACCCATAGGATTTTCTTTTCATTATTAATTTGACCAAAGACTGGAAGTGCTTAACAGTTTGCGCTGGGTTGAATAATATCTCCCTCAAATTCATGTCTGCCTGGAACTTCAGAATGTGGCCTTACCTGGAAATAGGGTCTTTGCAAATATAATTATTTGAAATGAGGTCCTACTGGATTAGAGTGGGCTCTAATGATGACTGCAATCCTTACAAGAAGAGAAAGAGACACAGAGACCTACACGGAGGGAAGATGGCCATAGAAAGACAGAGAGAGGTCAGAGCAATGCAGCTGTAAGCCAAGGAGCAGCAAGGACTGCGGGCAAGCAAGCGGGGCCAGGACGGGGCAGGCAAGGACTCTCCTTTGAAGCCTCACAGGGCGTATGGTCCTGCCAGTGCCTTGACTGTGGACTTTCAGCCTCCGGAACTGTGAGAGAATAAATTTCTCTTGCTTTAAATCATCCAAGTTTATGGTAAGTAATACACCTGTTAAAGAAAAACAATGTAAATACTGTAATGCCCTTTAGGATGGAATAGAGGAATCTGTGTTGAATGTTTAAATTTGGAATTCCAGAGTCAAAAGTTCAGGAAGCATTTCCTGACCCACTATTAGCTAAAACATAGACTCTTCAGAGAAGAAAAACTCCCTCCCTAAATAATGCGAAAACATCTGTGGAATTTGTACAGAGGGCCAGAGGCACCCCCTGTGTTGGTTCATATGGCTCAGTTCCGTTCTGAGCTAACTCTGATCGAGACCTGTGATAGTCCATATACCCATCTACCACCTTTTGTCATCCTGTCCAAAGCCTCAAATCTGATACGGCAGGGGTGAGCCACGCGCATGTGAGTGTGCACGACGTGGCGGTCTTTCCCATCCTCTGCCACGTATGCCCGACAGTCTGACTGGTGTCTCATTTTCCCTCCTGGCAGTATGATTCGGGCGACCTCACTAAGTCTTATTTCATATCCCTGCCTTTACCCTCTACTGGGGTCTGCCTCAAATGGATGGACTCTGCAAGAGGAGGAATCTCTTTCACCCTCAAATCCTAGAATGCCCATTGCTTCTCTTGGGGAAAGCTGGCCACAGCTCCTATATACTGGCCTCAGCTGACTGAATCAAATTTGGACATCTCGGCCAAGGGCAGTCCATGCACAGGCCTATCAGTGTTCTAGGAAGGAATCTGGCAAGGGAGCTCTGCCTAGTGAGGAAAAAGAAAAGCAACAGCACCAAGACCTTTTACGCTGGAGAGTTTAAATAGCAGGACTTTGGAGAGAGCTTCCCATCGATAGTAGGGACAGACATTAGAAAGACACACAGGCCAAAGGATATACATAGAAGGCAGAAAACATGAGGTGGCAGATGCCATTAGTGAACAGAAGCCATGAGACCAAAAGAAGAATATGGGAGATGGGCAGTGAGTGGCAGGAACAGTACAAGTGAAGATCAGGAGCAGTTGCATCGCTGTAAAAATGGCAGAGTATTAAAGTCTTGCGGATGGGCACCCAGGGGCCCAGAGCACAACCTGAGCTGCCTTGTATTCTTAGGCAGTTTCTGGTTCTTAAATAAGGCACTGGCCTCTGGGAGGCACAGCCGTGCAGCCTTTAAGAGTGTTCCCTGACTTCCTTACAGCTTTCATCCTCACATCCCTGTTTCCTTACACTTGCAGCCCCAAAACCATTAATGAAGGGAAATGCATCTCTATTTTTGAAACATGAAAAAGCCAGGCCATGAAACCACCATCTCCCACTGCTGAATTCCATCAGATTAGCATTCTTGGATACCACCCCAGTGATCCTGAGTATCTAGGGCCCTGTCAGACACTGACACTTGGACCGCTCATCTCTCCAGCTTGGCTACTCCTTCTTTCCCCCAGCTCTCCTGCTTCCCTTTTCCAAACTCACTTGCTGCAGAAGCTCTGGCATGTTTTATAAATCAAGGTAGCAGGTTTATGGTAACACTGATAATATTTTGTGATGACAAACACTTGTATTTGTTTCAATGGGATTGGGTCTTAGCTGGCTTTACTGTGTCCTGCATATGGGTCAAGTATAGCAACAGCTCAACAAAATTAAAGGTTTCAGTAATTTAGAAGTAAGAGATTTGGGGTCTTGTGTGTCTGGTTTACCTGCAACCAGAAATAGCAGTACTCTAAAGGTACAGTTATAAGTGTCACATAGGAAAGCAGAACCCCAATGTCGATGTGATGAATTTCACCCCACCCTTAATTCTCCAGTATGTTTATGCTTTCTGTTTGTAATAATACAGGTTCACTTTAGAAAATTGGTGAGAACTTTAAAATAATCTGTAAGATCACTGCCCACAACAGTGATTATTAATGCCTTCGCACTCATCATTTCAGATATTTTTTTCTCTATAGATATAGTTACATTTCTTCACAAAATTGTAATTATTCTGTGTATGCCACTTTCTACTTCTGTTTATTTTGTTTTGTTTTTGCTTTTTCAACTTAGCATTTTACAACATAAGCATTTTCCCATGCCATTTAAGATTCTTCAAAAGCATGATTTAGTTTGGCTACATAATAGTTCTTTTTGTGGAAGTTCCTTGCTTAGGCCAGTTCAGTTCTGTATGTTGAACGTCTGCATTACTTCTGATTTTCCTTGGGTGTGAATGACATGATGGTGAGCTTTCTTGTACATAAGGCTGAATTATATCAATCCTTATTTCCTTAGATTAGAGCCCTAGAAGTGAAAGTTTTTGGTTAAAGGCTGGGCTTATACTGATGAATCTTTCTACATATTGCCAATCAGTCCCCAGACTATACACAATCTTGGCAGTGACACATCAGATTGGCCATCCCACCACTGCAGCCCTTGATTCTTTCTCGCCTACGTTAGCATCAGTCCCACGGAGCCTCAGGAGGTCTTGCCGGCTCCTCTCTGAGTCCTCCTTTGTTAGGTTCTATACTGATTCTTATCTCATCTGCATGGTTCGTAATTGGTTCCTTAGACATCCAGAGCCTACTCCTTTGATCCCAAGACTAAGAGGGCTTCATTGGGAAGAACATCAGTAGCCCTTACCCTACTAATCAGTGGAGGTCTGGAGATGGTCTTTGGTTCTCAGGCTGAAATAAGACCAAGGTGTTTCAGTGTCCTAGGCAATAATTCTCCCTGAAGGTCCCTGGAGGCCCCTCTACAGCACTCTTCCACTTGCTCCTCTTGGGCTTGTGAGTTCATTCAGGGGAGTCCTATCTTGTACCCAACCTTCAAGCTGGTATCTATCCCATTTCCTGAGGCTGGACCATTGCTCGCTCTTCTCCACCCCCTGTTGGATAGACTTCCCTGGAAAATTTAAATTGCTTTTCATCGCACAATCCTCCAACCCAACATCTTCCATCCGACTCCACTCCTGGTCTCTGCCAGAGGCCACTAAGCCCATTCCCTTAAGCGGTTCCCCTGTGTTGGTTGTCCATTTGACCCTGATGTCTATGAAATAGGATAGTATTTTCCATACCCTTGCTTGGCTTTGGGCTCTTATTGCCATCCTCTCCTCTGGACGGCCAGCTCTACCCTAGCTCTGCCCCTGCCTCCGGCAAGTCCCTCTCACTTTCGCCCAGGGCTTCTTCTCTATTCCCAGCTACAAATCCACTGAGAAACTGGTGCTTGGTGGCCTTGCTTCAGGACATTAAGGGAGTGAACTAAATGTGCACTGAAGGGCTGGGGCAGTTTGCCAGTTTCATCTTAATAAACTCTGTTCACTCCCCAGACTTACCACCTCCGTGTCCAACTCCTCTTTGGTCCTTCCTGCCTCCCATTTGCTGTAGCTCCGTCTCTGGCACCAGCACCTTGCTTGACCTTCCTTCTGGCCTCTGGCCCTCCATATGACATATTCATGCCCCACTTAGCTCTCGCCTCCTGTCCTGGCATTACTAGCCTGGCCGGGCTTCCTGTGAGCTGTATCCACAGGCTGCCTTGGCAGGGGTGACCTGGCATTCCTGAGGGCCCAGCTTCGCCCTGACTGTGGCCCTGCTCCAGAAGCTGTGTGGATAGGATATTTTAACCCCTCTAATCTGGGTTTTCTACTAAGAAGATAAAGTCGAATACTTGAATATGGGCAGCTCAGGATCATTCCACCCCTTTCCAGCAAACCCTTTCCAAGGACATGCGTTGGGAAGGAATGTGGAAAATAGGAGCAGCCAGTCAGAAATGCTAAGAAACAAACCATCAGTTGTTACCATAATGCCCCAATCATCCCCATGAGATGTTCTCACCCAATTGCAGATCATCACATTTTTGGGAGCTACCACAACATGTACACAGTTGGGATCTTCTCCTCTTGACATCACTGCCTGCTCCCCAAGTGCCAGTGACTTTTCTTAGACCTGCTGCTGACTGTCTGAATCCCCCCTGATTCAAGGATAGGAGTGGCTGGTTGCCTTAGTGAATGCTACAGGGCCAGGGCTATTTCACCAGAGTTAATGAGGGACACCAAAATCAAGGGAGTGAGGAGTTGTCTTGGTTTGTAAAGCCAAAGTCCAAAAGTCCAAAAGGAGCTTCTGGTGCTTCTCCAGTCTAGCAGGTGTTACAGACTTGGTGCGGCACCAGGACTGTGACGTAGGGAGATGGGGGAGAGGCACTATTCTCGTTTATGGCCAGTGTTATGAGCCAGCAGGCAAGGCACGTACGTAGTAGTGTTCTTTTTGGTCAAACTGCTTTTGATGAAAGGAAACCAAAACCTACTCAGAGTTCAGGCAAATGAAATGAGAAGAAGGGCTGACCCCTGCAAGGTAAAGCTAGCAGGGAAGTGGGGCATGGTGCGCAAAAGTGACTGGCACATGCAGGGCAGGGGCTCTGCCAGGCTCAAATACCAGTCACGAAGTGGACCCTCTTCGCTGTCATTCCCTCCCTCGGCAGCATGCTTATTCCTGGGCTCCCTCCTGCCTACACGGTTAGAAACTCCTGAAGCCTATCCTGCTCCAGAAACTGCTCTAAACAAAGTCAGTATTCTCTCCCCTCTAAACTATGTGGGGGAATTATCAGAGGTTTGGTTCTGAGTCTCTCTCCTTTCCCGATAGAGAAGGGCTAACTTTCCCTGCACAGTGTGCTTTCTCTGCTGGTCTAAGGGCTAACAGCATCTCCTTGCCTCTCCTCTCTTTCCCCTCCACTCTTCTCTCCTCCCCATTCATGAACTAAGCCCCTTGGCGCTGAACCTCCTCATTCCCATAACAGTGATTCTAAAGAGGACTCTTTGGGGTTGATGGGGTACCTGATAGCCACTCTGCACAAAATTCATGATAACTTAGCTCTTAGTATTTGTCACCTCTGTAGCACTGAAAGTTCCCATTTCAGCTTTCTGAATCAGACTTTCTGGTTCCAGAGACACATATACAAATTATTTGTGGCAACTAATCATTAGCTCCTGGGGAAGTACACCCATAGGCATTCTTTAGCTTTATAGCACTGGGCAGCATGTGTAGGAGGAAACCATAGCTCAGAGAGGTGAGGTGACATAACACATGAGTTAATGATAGAGCCAGGACAAGAGCTCTGATATTCTGTCTCAGTCCAGGAATCTGTGCATTACCCCATCACGCCGTCCTCAGGGCTTGGTTCACTTTGGCTTGTGCAACAGTATCTCTTCAGCCGAAATTACTTCCATAGCTTCGAAATAGGCCAGTTGCATGTCCAGCATTTTCTTCCTGGCATTCTACAATGGAGCCTTAAAATAATACGGCCTGCTAAAATAGAAAACCAGGGCACCATGAGGCTTTCGTAAGTCCTCGATGGGTGTGTCAGCAATGCCAAATTCTGGAAAGCCTTTGTTGGTGTGTTCTCACTTCAGATGCAATTCTACAGCCTTGGTTTCCAGAGGCTATAGTGTCACAGAGCTTGGGTATGGATTATGGCCATTGTGTCCCTGGGTAACCCTTTCTTAAGTTCTGGGTCCTGATAAAAGTACAATGTGATTGTCAAACCCTTCTGACAGTTCTCTTCTGTTCTCGTGAAGATTTAAGGCACCTGCATTTTATCTCCCATTATAGACACAAATGTAATAAGAGAATGTAGTGGAGAAGTTGTACAGCATCGAGAGTGAGATGGTGGGTTCTGATGTCAAACAGGTCTGGGATTCTTTCCTGACCCTGTCCACTTGCTAACTGTGTGAACTTGGGTGAATTATGTAACTTCTCCAAGACTTGGATTTCTCATTCACAAAATGAGTATTACTTGAAATAATTATATGAAATAATCGATTGAAAAGGTTTAACCCAGGGTGTGGCCAATAGCAAATGACCTCCAAATAATGATTTATTATTATTGCATTCCTTTGAACTACCTCATTCTTCACTATATAATAGGACACCTTGATACTCAAGCTGCAAGATGAAATAACTGGCTTATCAGCAGTGCTAATATTTGCTCTTTTAACTTTTTCCTCTTCCTCTAGATCTTTTAATTATTTTTACACTGTGGAACTTTCAGTTAAACATAGGCTTATTCCAACAAACAGAAAAGAATGATTAATAAATTTCATTAATCATAGTTCTATTTAATACTTTGATTTTTTAAATGTATTATGGCTGTGTTAATTCAAATATTCATTTTGAATATAACCATTGAAACTCTTAGTTTAATTAAAATATTTGTAATATGTGGCAAGACCTATAGACAATATATGATATGTTAATTTCAAAGTTATTCACATTATTAATTCCCTCCCCTTATTTAAGTTTTTGCTCAAATCTCACCTTCTTAATGGGGTTTACCCTTATGATCTCATTTAAATCTGCAAGCTTCCATCTTCCCCCACTTCTGCCACGCCCCACCCCTGGCATTCCTGAACCACCTAATCTTGTGCAATAACTTTTCCATAGCACTTATCACCACCTAACATACTATGTACATCTGACCCTTGAACAACACAGGGGTTAGGAACATCAACTCCCACGCAGTCAAAAATCCATGTATAACTTCTGACTTCCCAAAATCTTAACTATTAATAGCCTACTCTTCACTGGAAGGCTTACTGACAGCATAAACAGTCGGTTGACATACATTTTGTATGTTATATGGACTATACACTGTATTCCAGAAACAAATAAAGTAAGTTAGAGAAAAGGAAATATTTTTTCAAATTGAGTCCAGTTTTGTCCCAGATCCAGTTAGACAACTGAATCATTTGCCATGTTGGTGCTTGAATAGGGAGCATCATTTTAGAATTGAGCTCAGAAGGCATCTGCTTCCATCTAAATTAAAGTTATTTGTTGCCTAATTCTTATAGGTTGACTTGGTTCATTTTTTTCATGAAAATTCATTTAATTAACTTATTAATTTCCCACTCTTTTTTTAGGCATTGTGCTATATCCTGGCTATATATGACGAAAGGACAAAGTTCCTTCCTTTAAGGAATCTGAACTAGGGGAAGTAATAGACAGGTGAAAATCCAATTGTCATGCAATGTAAGTGCCCCTTCAGAGCTGACAACAGGGTGCTAAAGGAACACAGGAGGTTAGGATATATTCACGGTCTGTAAATAATCCAGATCACTGCCAAGTTTATCCTTAGGCCATCAGATTTTGAGATTGAATCAGCCCTTTTGTCTGCTCTGAAATGACAATTATTCATGGCCAGAAACAGAAATAATAATAAACAGCAAATTTTATTATTATTATTATTATCATCACTATTATTACTATTATTGTATTTTTTAAAGATAATGATAATAGTCATGAAAAAGCATTTTAAAGAACAAGAAATACAATCTTGTTCATAATTAAAGCAATACAAATTAAAATAATAATAGATTAGATTTACTCAATTACTGAGCACCTTTTCTCTCCAGGAACCATTGAAAGTGTTGGAGAAACAGCAGAGACTAAAACTAAAAGTTGTGGCTCTCAAGGAGCTTATATTATAACAGGGGAGAAATAAAATAAACAAATGAATGATTAATAGGTAGGCATATTAGCTTATAATTAGAGTCCTGGCTAAAGCCCAGTTTATAGTTTGTTCACTGTGCCTGTGGACCCAAATGGGGGTATATAATAGAGATCAACAAACACAAAAGTTGGAGATGGAGAAAGTGAAGGGAATAAACAACAATATTACAGTTCTGCTCTAGGGTTATGTTAACTATCCCACTTGCCATAGTGTAGTCTCAAAAAGAGAGCTGGATTTCCCTCAGAATATTGTTACATTGACAACATTATGCTGACCAAGCAAAAAACTAAGAGGTGGTTAGCACACCGGAGACCTTGGTAAGATCCAGGCATTTCAGAGGGTGGGAAATAAACCCTGGAAAGAATTATTGCCATTTCAATACAGTGTTCAGGGTCCAGTGATCAGAGGCGTGCTGGGATAAGCCTTCAAAGTAAGAGACCCATTACTACGTTACATCTGTTACTACAAAGAATGAAGCCCTGTGCCTGGTAAGCCTTTTGGGTTTTGGAAGTAACACTTTCTATCCCTAGGAATATTGTATCAGTCCATATATACTGGTGACTTGGGAGACTATGAGCTTTGAGTGAGACCCAGAAAAGAAAAGGGCTCTATATCAAGCCCAACACAGGCAGCAGAGCTGCTCGGGCCATAAATTTTGGCAGACCTATGATAGTTGAGTTATCAGTGCTGGAAAACTAGAGTTTACTGAATCATTTGCCATGTTGGTGGGAGAGTCACGATGCAGGCCCGTGGAGTTCTGAAGCATGGTCATGCCATCTGCAGCTAAACAGTAGGCACCTTTTGAGAAATACATCTTGATGTGTCATTGAGCCCTATAGACAGGGAATGCTTAACCATGGGACACCAAGCACCCAAAACTACCCGTTATGACTTGGGCTATTTTGGACTTACCAAGTCGTAAAGTCAGACAGATTCAGCAGTAGTCCATTAAAAGACAGAACTGGTACATCTGGGACTAGGCCCACGCAGCACCAGAGGGCACGAGTAACTTCACGAGCAGGTAGTCCATGTCATTCACAAAAGTTACAAAAGCATCTCTCTATCATCTTATATCTACCTATGCCATGTGGGGTCCCTGTATGACCAGCTTACACAGAAAGAAAAAACTTTTGAGTTATGGATTGGTTGACTTTGCATATGGAAACAAGCCAAAAACGGACAGTAGCCACATTACAGAACCCACTCAAGGATGGCTTGAAAGAAAGTAAAAAAAGAAAATCTTCCCAATGGACAGAGTTGCAAGCACCATACCTGAATATGTACTTTGTGAAGAAGGAGTTGTTCAAGATAAGAATGTACATCTCTTATCTATTGCTGAATTACAAATTACCTTAAAACCTAACAGCTTAAAACAACACATATCTGACAGTTCCTGTGGGTTAGAAATCTGGGTGTGGCTTGGGTGGATCTCCTGGCCCAGGATCTCTTACAAGGCTGCAACTAAGATTCCAGCCGAACTGGAGTCATCCAGGCTCCCGTGAGGGAGGGTCTGCAGCCAATCTCACTCATCTGCTTGTTCTCAAGACTCAGTTTCTCTCTGGATGTTACGCTGTCCTTGCTGCCTGTTGTCCAGAGGCCTCCCTCAGTTCCTTGCCACATGGGTCTCTCTACGGGATAACTCACAACAGGGCAGCTGACTTCCATGAGAGTGGCAAGTAAGAGAATAAGAGAGAGCAAGCAAGGCGGAAGCTAGTCTTTTTTGTAACCAGTCTGTGAAGTGATATCCCGTTACTGTGGGCTGTGTTCTATTTGTGAGAAGTAAGTCCTTAGGTTCAGCCCACACTCAAGGCAGGGGGTTGGGGAGGTGGAGGGGAGGATCATTTAAGGGTATGAACATGGGTAGTAGAGGTCACTAGGAGCCATCTTAGAAACTGCCTTCCACAATGCTGATTCCTGGATGCTGACCATTAGCAGTGGCCTATCAGGGCACCTGAATAGCCTATGGAAGGTACAGCTGAAACGCCAGTTTGGTGGCAATACCCTACAGTATGGAGTACCATCCTTCAAAACACAGTACCTTTTAGAGACCTCTTTATGAGACTGCTTCCTCTCTAAGAAGAATACAAACGGTGAAAGCAAGAGTAGTCTCGGTTACCATTACTCCCTATGACTCTCTCACCCTGGTAGTTTTGGGCTCTTCAGGGTTAGAGTTCCTGGTACTTAAAGGAAGTGCCCTCTTTCCATGGAACACACCAAAGAGTCCCTACATTGTATTACAAGGTATAGCTCCCACCTAGACACTTTGGAACCCTTGTGTTCAGAGACCAGCAGAAAATAAAATAAAATCAGGCATAATCAAATGATCAGCAAGAGAGATAGAACTGCTTTTACACAGTGGGAGCAGGGACGAGCACATGTAGACCTCGCATTATCCACTTGTGCACTTACTTCTTGGTAATCTGTTACCCAGTCGTAACTGTGAACAGGCACATACAGAGACCATGGTACAGGAAAGCTATGAATATTCCTCAAGGGTGAGGGTTTGGGGTCAGCCACCAAGAGAGTGATCAATACTTAAAGCAGCGAAAGTAAAGAGATTCAGGACAGATTTCTTCATAGTCTGAAGGCCCTTCCTGCCTACTCCACTTCTCTTGCTCTCTAAATCCTTCCTGGGCTTTTCCCTCAGTAAATCTTGGGCATGTCTGACTCCTTCTTGGTGACAGCTTCTTGGGGAACCCAAACTGACACAAGAGCAGAATGACTTATCCCTTGGAGTTCAGGGTAAAACTCCAACAGAAATTTCTTATATCTAGACAGATTCTAATCCAACATATGAGTATCCCAACTATGCCCACCCACACTGTCGTCCAACCTCCAGAACATAGATTTGTACATTAACAAAAACTGTAAATACCCATTGCCAAGGGCAATAGCCACAGTGCCCCGGGGGTAACTGCAGATAAGTACTGAAAGGAGCCAAGGTAGGAGTCGCCCACCACTGTAAATGGCTGTAGGGCAGAGTCTTGCTGAATGCCAAAACTCTGGGAATCGCACATGCTAAAGGAAAAACTGAAACTCCATTTAAGCTCCATGATCAGAATGAGAAACTAATAAATAAGATGCTAGATGAGTCAGAGAGCTGTCTTACTTTACATGAACTACAATCCCCTCTGCAGAACATCTGTCTGATTAGAGGATTTAAGGAATTTATTTTAATAAGAGTGGTCAGCAGGCTTTCCAGCAATGAGGGCTACAAGTTAAGTAAAAGATGCCTTTGGAGATTCTTGGCTTGGCCTATTATTTATCATTCAGAACTTTCTTGCTACAAAAATCCATTTGACATCTTTACTGCTCTACCCCCCTCCACATTTTTTTTCCCAAGAAACTTACTAGTAGTTCTGTGGATGTTTGGTTTTAGAGGCAATGGAGTATTACATGAGACAGATACCAAATTAGGGGATAATGTATGTGAAGTCAAGCCTCACTTCTGTCTATTATGATTGAAGCTTGTACAAAACAAACATCTCATATCAAAGCATGTTTATTAAACACCCAAAGATTTTGCCTTCGGTGTTCTGAGGAGCAGAGTAATTTATCATCAAAAAGTAGTTGACCCAAAGTTATTTGATATGGAAATGCCTCCATTAAAGTTAGAGAATGCTCTGGCTTTCTTTTTATTAAAAATTTTAAAGACAGAAAAAGATGAATAGCGGAAAAAGAACACGAAGGAATATAGACAAGTTTTAAAATTATAAATATAATAGGTAATATTTACTGAACACCTACCTCTGCAGGTTTATAAGGATAGTCCTATTTATGCAAACAAAAACCCTCTAAGATAGAATGCCATTATTATCCCCCCCCACCCCACCCCCGCCCCGTCCAGATGAGAAAACCGAGATTTAGAGAAGTGAAGCAATGTGTCCAATGTCACAGTCAGGTCTGTGCACTCTAGAGCAGGAGTTAACCAGCCCTTCTGTGTTAAAGGACCAGATCAAAAATATTTTTGGCTTTGTGGGCCATGCAGTCTCTATCTCTCCACTGCAACTGCTCCATTCTGCCACCGCATTGTGAAAGCAGCTCTAAATGAATGGGCATATGACTCTTCTTCTGTTCGAGTAAGACTATATTTACAGAAATAGGCCAGCTGGATTTGGCAGGCGGGCTTCACCTCTGTGAATGCTGTTTCCTGTTCTCAGATGTGACAGTGTTTTCAAATGTGAAGCACATAGGTTGCTTTTCAAAATAAAGGTAATTGGAATCTTGTGGAAAAAATTCTAACCAAGTTGGAACTATCTAAAATACAGATTCATTCATTCAGCAAGTACTGCTCAGTGCTGGGACGATGGTAACACAGTGATAACAGATAACTTAGATGGAGTTTACAGGAAAAAAGACAACTAAATTGACAACTATTGTTTTAATATACTGTACAAGTGCTATATGACACGGGACTCTGCTTGAGCATCAGGGCACCTAACCTGGCTGGGGGAATCAGGGAGCTCCAGGCGCATGGGCCAATGGTCCACTGCCAGCTCTATGCTCCTCCCACGCAGCTCACCCTTAGAAGCAAAGGTTATTTGAATAACAACTGGAGCATGGCTTCAGCTTGGTATATAGACTCCGTGAATTTCCCGTTCAGGCTCTTGGCAGTGTAAATGTCTCATGCGCCAGGGCTTGACAGTGGCACCTGGAGATCTGTTCAAAACCAGTTTACTTTTAAGGATCTTAGTTTTTCTAACTGTGTCTCTCAGGACTGAAGCCACTGGGCTAACTCTCAATTATCATCTGCTCCCCCAAAGAACAGCATGTAGAGCAAATGGGGGACTGGCCAACCCAGTAGGTCTGAAACCTGGCTATCCAGGAGATACTTACTTGAAATAGAGTTCTAGGGTCCAGATCCTAGAGATTGTGATTTAGGTCTTGGTTAAGTGTCCAAGAATTACACTTCTTGACAAGAGTCACAAGTGATTTTGATATACATGAACTATGTTTAGAAACTGCTGCTGGGGACGATTTCCAAAGTTGCTTTTAGCCTTTCCAGCTGGCTATTCTGTGTTTATTGCCATGGCTACACTTACAAATATCCTACCCAGAAGGAAGGAAAAATCTAACTGGTTTTAGGGATGTTTACCACGGTTACTACCTTCCCATCACTACCATATAGGGACAATGATTTGTTTGATAGGCTGTTTTGCGGGAGTCAACTTTGTTGCCCTAATATGCTGAAGACTGGTCAGGAGTTCCTCCCTGTTAGGTAACAGAACAAAAATGTGGCTCTTGGATGGATCATGCCTGCATGCTTACTACAGGCATGCTTTACATAGCCAAAGAGCAGCACCTGTGTAAAAGTCAAGCTTAAGACAGCGCAAGCAAGAGGCCTCCTGCCTCCGGGTTCTGGACAGGTAGGGCCGGCTGTCTTCTTAGCGCCCGAGATGGTTTAACCTAATGTCCAGGGGGTCACTAAGTGCCAGCTGGCAAAAGTTATAAGCTGGGAAAGGAAAAGAGTAAACGAGAAGGAACTTACAAGAGAGGGAGTATTAGAAAGCATTGAGAAGGCAAGAGATGGTGGACAGAAGGTCTCCTGTTCCCGGATCCTGCTTGAAATATTAGCCCAGTTATTGGGTTTTAGATTCTCTGGTACTCTAAAGATCTGAGATTCTCAGCTCCTATTCCAAACTAGGGCATCTGGGGAGAGCCTAGCCACAAGCCCAGCAGGAGGGTTTTCAACTTAAAAACAATTCTGGAAGCTGTCCTGGGTATTAAGTTTTTACATTTGTCTCTTCATAGGCTATAGGGAAGGGAGCATCTTGTTAGACTATAGAAATATGAATAAGATGATCTCATGGGGACATCTTATAAGGCATTAAATTATCACATTATGCTATAATTGCTTATACATGGAGTTGAGGCTTAGAGACTTTAAAAAGATACAATATACAGGTTTTAAAAATTCCTGAGTCACAATTCTCCATTGTCTCTGTAGTTCCTATTGTTGATAAATGAGAAAAAATACTCATCCTGTATGTTTCTCAATTTCTTTTTTATCATATTTTTCCCTCTGCTCCCGAGCACTGTAAAAAGCCAGCTAACTTTAGCAAATAATTATGACTTAAGAGTCTTAGCATTAACCAGGCAATGGCTTAACTTCCATAGCTTTGACCCCAAAGTTGTTACTAAGGCCTTTGTGAATACTAAAAATGAAAACAGACTTGCTTTTAACTGGTTTTGACACAGCAGGAACTTTCCGAAACAGTCAAACTCTTAATTTTCCATGCTTTGGAGCAGAGTGTACTGTTTCATCTTCCTTTGGAATGTGTTTTTATTCTAACATTTGAATATGGATGTTTCTAGAATTCTGGGAATTCAATAGACTTTAAACATAATAATGTTACCATTCTGGCTCAGAATGAAACAGCTCAGAAAAAACTAGAAATCAGGCCAACTTCTTATTCTTAATGATGAGTTAAATATGCAGGGGGATGGAGTAAAGTGGCAAAGGAACTGAAAGGCAGATTTGTCATGGATTTGGACAATCAACTGAACGGGACAGTTCAGACCTTGTTCTTCCTCAAATATTGCTCCCCTAAATTACTGCTATAGGTGAAAGCAAGTGCTCATTTGACTAGAATTTTAAAAGAATTATAGAAGTTATTTTTCCAAGTATCAATTATTTTTAAAGTATCAATAAATTAATCAGATTAGCATTTTATTCTGTCTTGTGTGTGTGTATGTGTGTGTGTGTCCATGTGGTGTTTTGTTTTAGTATGGAGGAAAAAAAATTAAGAGATTATATTCTCCAAGTCTACCTGGGAAAAAGGACCATTCAACACTAGCAATGACATAGTTAATATTTAAATTTTTCTCCTTTTTTTTTCTCTGAAATTATCTCCTTCCCCCATAAATATCCCAGTGTGGTCTGCCTGACATGGTGATAGGAGAAAGGAAAGGAAAAGGACAGGCTGATGATTTGCTTTTGCTTAAGATCCCTCCTAGTGGGAGGCAGGCTGGCAAAGCTATTCTCTATCATTGCCAATGGGTCCTCCAAGAAGGAGCTCCTGGAGGGAAAATAAACTAAGCCCTCGGGAGCAGATGGGTTAAGTAGTTTGGGGCAAATAAATTCATCTTGGTAACTCCAGATTGTCTCCAAATTTTAACTGTACATTAACCAGTTAATAAAATCTTTCAAAGAATCTTTCTGCATGCTGATGACTTACGTGATCCTAATTCTACTACTTGTACAAAGCCATCAGATGGTCGGAGACTCACTGAACTACACACACACTCACGGTGTTTTTGTCCAGTCTAGGACCCTCTGCTTTACTGAAAGGAAAGCACTGAGAACAGCCATTCAGCTGTTGCCTTAATAAGAGGTAAGAACTGGAAGGAACTTTGAAAACTTTGTCCAAGCCTTTTCCTTTATAGATAAGGAAAAAGCAGCCCAGAGAAGTTCAGTGAGTTTTCCCAAGTTCACACAGCTAGCACTTGGCATATCAAAGGCTGACATGCACACTGGGTGCCTGTCTGTGTTTCTCACCACATCTTGGGAAGAAATGTCCCAAGAGACATTCTGAAACTCATTAAAAAATTAACCTAATGGGGTTGAAATTGAGGGTCTTAATTAGTTATTAAATTTATTAAACCAAACTCTTTGCTGAGGTCCCTCAGGGCAGGTCACATTAAAATATTTTAAGCCATATAAAAACCTCATTTTAATTACTAAGTAGGCATGCCAGCCTGGAAAGATGGGTTTTGGATGAACATGCCTGTCAATTAATAGGGGCAAATGCTTAACAGTTCCACATCTTAGGCCTCTCCACCTGGTAGAACTCCCGTTCCTGCTTTGGTTTATCATAGGCCTTTGAGAAAGTAGAGTAATGAGAACTGTATTCAAACTTATGGGGTAAATGCACAAATGTGACCTTTAGGAAAAATACTAACTCTTGATGTAAAGGAGATAAGATGGTAATAGAGTGATCAATTTGCATTTTTAAGCAATCAAAGTAGACTAATTACAATGTACATTTGTAAGGAATCAAGTTGACTAAACTTGTTAATCCAGCTAACATTCATATAGGCATTGGACAAGAGTGTCCTACTTTCTTTGACCACTTTGGCCAAGTTTGTTATTTTTCACGGTTTCCTCGTGTCCGTTAACACAGTGGTTCCCAAAGAGCAGTGGTGAGAGCCCTCCAGACGGTTAACTTCCAGTAGTCCTAGTCTTTCGGCAGAGATTAGCGGGCAGCCACCTATAGTTACGAAGCAATGTTTTAGTTGCATGCAGTTTCATGCCCCGTTCTGTCTGGCTGTACGCTCTGCCTGAATGCCCTGTCTCTGCCTGAATGCCCTGTCTCTCTTCACTGACTGGCTTCTATGTATACCTCAAAGACTAGGTCCGAATGGGATCTGTCTATGAGCCTTTTCCTAACCCCAGAGGAATGGCACTAATCTCTCCTTGCACTATGTACCATTTCATTGAGCAAAGAATCCCTAGGACAGCCCTTTACAGAGCATATCAAAATCACTAATTTACCTTTCTACCTTTCAGAATAGGATGGAGGCTGTGAAGACAGACTGTCTTACCCAGCTCTGTGGCTACAGGGACAGCCTGGTTAGGCCTTTAGTTCATGCATGTCAAATGCATGCCATTGTTTCATTGTTTTACTACTCACTAAATGTGTTCATAGAATCTCTTCTCTGGTCTAATTTCTGGTTTAATCCTTGGGCCCCACCTCCACCCCTATTCCCACCCCAGTGTCCTGAGGGCTCTCATAATGGGGGGTTGACTTGGACTTTGACATAGCCTTCCCTTGAGGTTTTTCTTTCCATTCATTCTGATGGGAGTTTGGTAGGATTGCTCTTTTGGGCCAAGTTTCCCTTATTGATTCTAACTTTGTTTCATGTCATCTTGCTACTACTTTCTAGCATACAACCTGACCACATCCGGCTATTTATATACCATCTGTCAAAATTTCTTTACACTTTCACAGTCCCCAGCCTCTGCTCAGATGTGGCCTCTTTCATTTATTCATTTACATATACTTGCATTTCATTCATCCGTTCAATAAATAATTATTGAGCACCTACTACATGCCAAGCACTATTCTTCACTGTGTTCTGCCAGAACTACCCTTCTCTTCCTTTAGAAATTCTATTCATCTCCTGATCACCCCCTCTTAGAACTAATTCTTCCTTCTGTCTTCCACCTTTTAGGACTTGGGTTTTTGGGGGTTTTTTTTTTGTATCTAGGTTTTGGTCTGGCTTTCTTGTCCAGCACAGGAGGAGAACTTAGAGGACAGGTGACGGTGTGAACAGTTGTATCTCCCAACCAACCTGGCATAGCCTTTACAGGCAACCTTCCCACAGTAAAATTCCCTTGAATTGAAAAGTGAGTAAACCAGTAAGAAACCTGTAGGGAAAGGTAGAAGTTTAGAGGCTTCCAGAGTTTTCACTTGTATGCTTTTGTTAATCTCTTCCACAAGCCACAAAAATTAGCTACAATACGCATGGGGGACTCACAGAAGTCACCTTTAAATACAGCATTTTATGCCACTGAATTGTACGCTTACAGTGGTTAAAATGTTAAAATATTATGGTATTTATAGTTTACCCCAATTTTTTAAAAAAAGAAATCTTTTGCCCTAATGTTACGGAAATAAAAAATAAAAGAAGACAAACAACTTGGAGGCACTCGTAAGAGGAGTTTTTTCCAGGACAGAGAAAAAGAATGCCTAGAGCATTTTCTGATTCTTTTCTGTAAACTGCAGTCCAATTTGCATGACCCGTTCCTCTTCTGTAAATGGGAGGATGGGACGGATTTGTCAGACTGCCGTACAGACAGAGTAATGGCAGGATAAGCAGAGAGACTTTGTTCTCCATACCCTTCTCCTGCACCACGTCCTCCATCAATCCTGAACTCCTTTGAAAAATGACTTCCAGTGACATAGAAACATTCCAACCATCTCAAGGGTTAATTAAATATGCACAGATGACATCTGTGCTCTATTAAAATTATTAGATATGTGAGTAGCCATAATATTGCTACTCTTGGAGACATAAAAAATAGTAGAAAATTTGTCTTTTAAGTATACTGGTGAACAAATCTACCTTAATATCACACATACACATACCCATACACACATTTGCAACATATTTTTTAAATATTTCTAAAATACACATTTATAAAGTATTCATGTATAGTTATGTGGATACACATTTAAAATCACTCTCTAAAATAAGGATCTGCAATTTTCTAAAGTTACACCAGATCCTTATGTTTACCAAACAGGACAGCATGACAGGCATGGAACTGGGGCCCTTGTGATGTCACATCTCACTGAGCAAGCCCAGGGCAGGAGGTGCCCTAGAACTGCTCTTTCTGGACACAGCACCGCATTAAAGCTAACCCCAAGTTCAACAACATCAGTAAGACAAGGACAGGACTTCATGGCAGTGCCCTGCAGCAGTTCAGGAACGTATTAAAGCATTTGTCACTCTGGTGGCAGGAAATAAGCTGGAAGAATTTAGAGAATTGCAATCACACGTAACAGCTTCATTGCTGGGAACCGTAGAATTTGAATTATGTGCACACAGGCTTCTCCTTTCAAATGAATTCCTCTGGCAGGTACTGTTTACAAACACTCAAAGAAAAGGGAGTTCTGGATAAAATCAACTAGGGACCAGCTACCTGCAGTTGGACAAATGCTATCTACAGTGTAAACAGCAGGATGGGAAGCAGCTAGAGTGGGTGAGAATCAATTCTAAGCAACAAGTGCAGGTTTGTCAGCACCGCTGGGGGATTTTTTTTTCTCCTGGGGATTTGGTAGTTTAGAACTGTCATCTTGATGGATAGGCAATCACTGAGGCCCCTTTGTGGAATATTCCCCAGACCATAGGTTTGCACTCCTTAGCATCTATAACAGCACAGTGTGTTGGGTGGGGGCAGGCACAGTGCAGAAGGATGGTGGGGAGGGCTGTATTTCTGATCAGACTTCTCTAGCTGACAAATGACCCAAGCCCCAGGTATAGCCCTGTTACCAAGGAGACTGACCCATGGAGCCCACAGCCTGGCAAGGCTCTTAACACTTCCCAAAGTTGGCAGATACTAAGAATTACCAAGGAACTCCTTAAAAAAACAGATCCCGAAGCACTACCACCCAAAGCGTTTGATTCAGAAGATCTGGGCTGGAATCCAGAACTCTGTCTTTTTTTTTTTAATTCCATGATTGGTCTGTAATCCAATAAGTCTGGGAACCACTGGTTTCAGTGATGGCCCATTTTTGGTAATGCTTGGTAAAAATGAAGAGAAGAGAAAGAGAAAGATGACAGAATGGGATTGAGAGTTCCTTCCTGTCTCTCAGGGTCTTCAATGCTCTATTCTTCTGCACGGGTGTCCATGACCCTGAGGTTTTTTCCTGAATGATGGGAGGAGAAGCCCTGCAAGCTAGAGAGCTATGAACTGCTTCAGGAAGAAGAAAAGGCACCAAAAAAAGGGCTATGTGCACACTGATTAAAATGGTAACCCTCTCTGTGAAGTTTGGTGTCCCCAGGCAACAATTAGGACTGAACATTTGAATGAATCTAAATTACTCTAGTCTAGTTCAAATCAGTATTTTTCCCTCTATGAGTAAGGGAGGATGTATTTTTTCCCCTTTTGTGGACATGGTCTCTCACTTTTCTCTCCCTCGACAGTCCAGGCCTTAGTATTTAGAGATTTATAAACACCAAGTTAAAAAGTTTAACAAAAACACAAAGTTGTCAGCAACCTTTTTTTAAGCTTGAAAAAAAATGCATAAAAGCATCATTCTAGACCCCAATGCCAATCCTGTAAGATTCTTGTTATTGAGCATATTTTAATGAGATTACAAACATGGCATGTTCTATTTTTTGTATACCAAATAGGTGGCCATTAGTTTGAATGGCAGTGTGGGTACCACTGCTCCTATCTTCAAAGCATTCATTGCATAGTCACATAGGATATTCTACACAAGATGGCATTGCTGAGGGATAGGCCGGTGTACATGCACGCACACATGGTTCACAAGGCTGAATGGTCTAGAGAAATCCACGAAGGTACCGTCCGTGTGACTTCTGGTCATCACTCCCATCCCTCACATCAAATTAGTTTTCTTAAGAGGTTAAATTTGAAGATATATATCTCAAAGCCTTACTTTGACATGCCCCCAGTTGCACAATTTTTTTTGAATCACATTTGATAGCTTGTAAGGTTACCAAATTTCTAAAAGAACTAGAGTCATTTACCTCATGGAAAGAATTTTCAACTCTCTACATATATAGAATTTCTTTTAGTCATTGTAAGAAGAGTAATAAAAAATGGCAAATTATTATATTACTTAGTTTTCAGTGGGTGAATCCAGAAGCAATCTTACCAACATTTGTGTAACTCAACAGATATGCCAAGTCAGACAACCACGCTCTTTGCTCTGACATTATTTGGTAGAAAAGTATATGTAAACTTAAATAAATAAGATGCCGTTAAAAATAAATATCTCCAAAATGTAATATAAACTTAGAAAACAGTGGACACTGTAAAATGATAACCTAAAGTCCTAATTCTGTTTCCAAACATCTTTATCAGGACCAAGAAATGCCCTGGGTGGGGAAATTGTGCTAGTTTCTAGAGATGCAAAAAGGTATGAGACATGGCCGTGCCACAGCTGCTTACAATCTTATTTGGAAAAAAAGACCTTGAACATGAAAAAGTAAATAGTAAATCATAGATATACACCCTATTGCTTCACAGATCATCTTAATTTTGGGAAGAATCATTTTGATGGAAAAAAAAAATCAAGCCAGTGCAGCAAACATAGTTCAGACAGTTTAAGTGGGGTCTTCAAAGAAAAAATTCAAAGGAAGCGAGAACTAATTTCCTTTATTCTGAAGTGCTCAGAGAGCTTCACCTACAGCAATGTTTTTAAGCTAACTATTAGGGTTTTAAAACTTTTAAACCAAAATGACTACCATTTCCTAACAGACTTCAATGTATCGAACATTTCACATACATTATTTTGCATTCTCACCTCAGTCTCAAATGCGGAGATTATTTTTATTATTTAACAAATGATAAAACAGGGGCTTGAACAGGTTAGGATGTAGAGTAAGGTGTACTATATTACTGTTCGCTCTTATTGCCCCTCTTTGTGTCAATTCAGATATGGCCATTTGACTTGCCTTAGCCAAAGAAATGTAAGTCATGTGTGTCATTTCTGGCAGAAGCTTTAACAGCCAGTACATGGTTCACAAGGCTTTTTCTCTCTCTGCTGTGAAACCAGCAGTCTTCCAGGTGGAGGCAGCCTGGGTCCTGGAGTGAAGACTGTGGAATAGAACCTCAGTCAGACCATGATGGGCATGTAGCATGAATGAGAAACAAAACTGGTATGTGGTCAGCCACTGATATTTTGGGATTATTTGTTTTTGCAGCAAAACTTAGCCTATCCTAACCAATGTACATAGTAAATGGCAAAACTAGGATTCAAACCTTCCTTAAGTCTGTTTATTTTCCAAGACCTTGGTAGAGAAGAAGAGTGCATGGCACAAAGTACACACTCCACAAATATTTGGTAAAGGAGGGCATGCATAGCTGCTGCACAGTATGGAACACAGTACTTTACCTGTGGCCTGGCCCACATAACAATTATTAGGACACCTTTACAGTGAACATCTGTTAATGAGGCTTAGAAGGCATTAGCTTTTTTTTGTCAAACATACTTACTTCTTTAACAAAAATGTATTGTTTACCTAACATGTACAAAGTACAGAGTAAGACTTCATGGGTGATGCAAAAATAAAAGTTAAAAATAATTTTCTTCCAGCTATTCATAATTTCATGAGTGAGAGTCACACGTTCACAGCCAGCTGTGTCGCAAGGCAATATATAAAGGGCTGGAGAGAGTGTGTTGAATGCAGACTAACTGTGGAACTAGGAAGTTGTGAGTTTCATTCATTCATTCTACAAATACATGTTGAGTATTAACAATGCGTTGGGTGCTATGTTTGCCTCTTCAGATACAGATTTAGAAAATCCCAGCTCCACATCCATTCATGATAAAAACTCTCAACAAAATGGGTATAGAGGGAAAGTACCTCAACATAATAAAGGCCATATATGACAATCCCACAGCCAACATCATACTTAACTGTGAGAAGCTGAAAGTTTTTCCTTTAAGATTGGGAACAAGACAAGGATGCCCACTCTCTCCACTTTTATTCAACATACTCCTGGAGGTCCTAGCCACAGCAATCAGACAACACAAAGATATAAAAGGCATCCAGATTGGTAAGGAAGAAGTCAAACCGTCCCTGTTTGCAGATGACATGATATTGTACATAAAAACTCCTAAAGAATCCACTCCAAAACTACTAGATCTAATGCCTGAATTCAGCAGAGTTGTGGGATACAAAATTAATACACAGAAATCTGTTGCATTCCTATACACTAATGATGAACTAGCAGAAAGAGAAATCAGAAAACCAATTCCATTCACAATTGCATCAAAAAATAAAATACCTAGGAATAAACCCAACCAAGGAAGTAAAAGACCTATACACTGAAAACTACAAGACACTCATGAGAGAAATTAAAGAAGATACCAATAAACGGAAACCCATCCCATGCTCATGGATAGGAAGAATTAATATTGTCAAAATGGCCATCCTGCCTAAAGCAATCTACAGATTCCATGCAATCCCTATCAAAATACCAACAGCATTCTTCTATGAACTAGAGAAAATAGTTCTAAAATTCATATGGAACCACAAAAGACCCCAAATAGCCAAAGCAATCCTGAGAAGGAAGAATAAAGTGGAGGGGATTATGCTCCCTGACTTCAAGCTCTACTACAAAGCCACAGTAATCAAGACAATTTGGTACTGGCACAGGAACAGACTCATAGACCAATGGAACAGACTAGAGAGCCCAGATATAAACCAAGCATCTATGGTCAATTAATATACGATAAAGAAGCATGGATATACAATGGGGAAATGACAGTCTCTTTAACAGCTGGTGTTGGCAAAACTGGACAGCTACATGTAAGAGAATGAAACTGGATTACTGTCTAACCCCATACATAAAAGTAAACTCAAAATGGATCAAAGACCTGAATGTAAGTCATGAAACCATAAAACTCTTAGAAGAAAACATAGGTAAAAATCTCTTGAATATAAACATGAGCAACTTTTTCCTGACCGCATCTCCTCGGGCAAGGGAAACAAAGTAAAAAAGGAACAAATGGGACTACATCATGCTAAAAAGCTTCTATACAGCAAAGGACACCATCAGCAGAACAAAAAGGCATCCTACAGTATGGGAGAATATATTTGTAAATGACATATCTGACAAGGGGTTAACATCCAAAATATATAAAGAACTCATACACCTCAACACCCAAAAAGTAAATAATCCTATTAAAAAATGGGTGGAGGATATGAACAAACACTTCTCCAAAGAAGAAATTCAGATGGCCAACAGGCACATGAAAAGATGCTCCACATCACTAATTATCAAGGAAATGCAAATTAAAACCACTATGAGATATGACCTCACGCGAGTTAGGATGACCAACATAGAAAAGAATAAGAATAACAAATGCTGGCGAGGCTGTGGAGAAAGGGGAACCCTCCTACACTGCTGGTGGGAATGCTTTCAACCATTGTGGAAAGCAGTATGGAGATTCCTCAAAAAACTGAAAATAGAAATACATTTGACCCAGGAATTCCACTCCTAGGAATTTACCCTAAGAATGCAGGAGCCCAGTCTGAAAAAGACATATGCACCCCTTTGTTTATCACAGCACTATTTACAACAGCCAAGAAATAGAAGCAACCTAAGTGTCCAACAGTAGATGAATGGATAAAAAAGATGTGGTACATATACACAATGGAGTATTATTCAGCCATAAGAAGAAAACAAATCCTACCATTTGCAGCAATATAGATGGAGCTAGAGGGTATTATGCTCAGTGAAATAAGCCAGGTGGAGAAAGACAAGTACCAAATGATTTCACTCATCTGTGTTGTATAAGAACAAAGCAAAAACTGAAGGAACAAAACAGCAGAAGGCTTGAGGAACCCAAGAATGGACAAACAGTTGCCAAAGGGAAAGGGATTGGGTTGGGGAAGGGAGGGGAAGGGGAATAAGGGGCATTACAATTAACACACATAATGTAGCGGGGGGGTGGGGCACAGGCAGTATAGCACAGAGAAGACAAGTAGTGATTCTATAGCATCTTACTACGCTGATGGACAGTGACTGTAATGGGGTATGTGGTGGGGACTTGATAGTGGGGGGAATCTAGTAATCACAGTGTTGCTCATGTAATTGTGTATTAATGATACCAAAATTAAAAAAAAATTTTTTGATGACAGCCCCAGATTTCAAAAGCTAGTAGGATATACAGTTTCATTAAAAGGGAGTTACAATAAAAGCTGTGATAAATATAAGGTCAGGAAGCTATGGGTATGTAGAAGAGGAACATGAAATCAACCTCGAAAAATCAAGGGAGACTTTCTGGAGGAAGTGATCCTTAAGATTATTCCTAACAAATAAGTGAGTGTTTACAACACAAAGAAGGGAGGGGGATATACTGGTAGAGAGGAGGAGTTAATTCAAGTCCCAGCAAACAGTGGGTGAAAAAGCCTGGCAGATAACAAAGACAAGATAGTCTGAAAGAGTGTGACTTGCTCTTGGAGACAGCAAGTAGCACACTGTCTTAGCTCAGGCTGCAGGAGCAAAATAGCATATACCAGGTGGCTATAATGACAGTAGTTTATTTTCTCACAGCCACACTGGGGCTGGGGCTTCAACATATGAATTTTGAGGGGATATAAACATTTGGTCCCTAATATGCACTGTGGATGTAAAATAAGATACAATTTGAGGAACAGTGGAGGGGAAAAGGAAATTGGAAGGTGAGAAGTACAGAGTACAGTGGACACTCATTAGATATACTCTCAGCTCACAGTGATTCCCAATTCCTTGAGAATGCCCTACACCCAGGAGAGTCACCGACGGGGCCATGTGCTCCTCCCATGAGTCTTGAGATTAATTGATTTATCCAAGCTGAACCAATAAGAATATTATTCCTGGGAATTCTGAACCAAGTAGCAAGTGACACAGAGCCTGGGAATCTTGAAGTTGAGTCATACTGATGACAAACCCATAGACAGAAGGGCCCTGCAAACAATGCCCATTCACCATACTTAGGACTGGTAGCCCTGGATAAGGTTTTTAAATTCTGGCTGCTGACATCCTCATAGCTGCCCTGGTTCAGTTTCTTCCTGGCTCTTGGCTATTCAATTCCTCCAATTCCTTAAGTTTCTCTGATATCTTCAAATAACCTACCTTTGTTTTTTTCTTGAGTTAGCCAGAAGCTTGTGAACAAAGGAACTTATACTATTAGAGATTATTATATCATGTTAGTATCTCGATTTTACCCTCAAGGCAATGGAGAGTCACTGAAGGGCTCTGAGAAGGGAAGTAATGTGATAAGACTTTTGTTGTAGAATGATCTTTCCTTTGGTGATATGAAAAATGGATAGATTAGAATTATAGAGATCAGTTAGAAGGTTATTGTAACATTCTAAGCAAGAGAGAGTGAGATTAGAAGGAATACAGCAGGTGAATGGATTTCAGAACTATTAAGAAAGAAATAGAATCAACAAAGGCTTAGTGATCAAATGAGTGAGAAAGAACTGGTACATTAGGAATCAAAGATGACTGCAGAAAGTTGGGTTCCAGTGACTGAGAAATGGAAAATGGTACCATTCAATAAAGGAGGACTTGGACAGACTATAATGTGGAGAGAAATATTACTCTTTAATTTGTAACATATTGAGTTCTGGGTACTGGTCAAATGTAGTCATAAGTCTCAGCAATTAGATATGCTAATTTAGAACTTAGTAGCAGTTTTTGACTTCTAGACTTAGGAACAATCAGTGTATAGGTTGTTCATGCTTAGTGACCATTGGCAGTGGATAAAAATACCCAGAAAAATAAAAATGGGAAGAGAGATGGGAAGAGAGGGAAAAAGATGAAATCCTGGGCAAATGTCAACATTTAAGAGATAAGAGGCGGGCATGAGATCAT
This sequence comes from Smutsia gigantea, assembly GCA_032199065.1. NCBI lineage: Eukaryota > Metazoa > Chordata > Mammalia > Pholidota > Manidae > Smutsia > Smutsia gigantea. Next base: position 187,516 of record JAVSCE010020387.1, on the reverse strand, counting down.
ACTGTCCTAGAGGGTGAGACCGAGAGAGTTTCATAAAGGAAATCGACAGCTGTGTCAAATGTGTTCGAGAGGCCAACTGAGGCAAAACCTGAAAATTCAATTGTATTGAGGAATGAGGAATGTATTGCTGACCATGGTAAAAGCCACTGCAGTGGACAGTGTGAGGCTGAAAGAGAGTGGAATGAATTCAGGTGAGAAGGGTAAATGACAAGCACAGGCCCTCCCTCTCCCCCAATTCCAGTTTAAAAGGTTTGAAATGATATTGTTCAGGGGAACAAGAGATGTTGTAAGGGACACCAAGAAGGGTTTGAGGTGAGGTTGGAGATCTTAAAAGAATAGTAACATCAATAAGTACTGATCAGTGCTACATATAAGGTGGAAAAGGGGGATAGTCAGACTGACCCAGAATTGGGATTATTCCCGGTGGTTATGTAGAGGAGTGAGGAGAGATTGAATTGAGAATATTAAGCAAGAGAAAGATTGAAATGATGTATTTTTGTCTTGAAACTGCCTGGAGAAGGAAATGAGGACAAAATGAGACTAAGAAACTGGAGGTCGGGTAGAGGAGTCAAGGAGGTTAGGGCTCCCGATGCAATTAAGAAATATGCATTGATAAGGTTAGGAGATTGTGGTCAGATATTGGCTGTTTTAGATATCAGAGAGGGAGGATTCCAACTGAGGACAAGATTTGGGATGTGATCAGGAGTGTAGAATAGAAACAGTATATAACAAGTAAAGATTAAGGCTCTGTGAGGCTAGGATACTTGAGCATGTCTATATGTTGATGAGAAGAATTCATTAAAGTGAGAGTGTCAGCAGGAAAGAGGTGAAATACATTAGGAAATTTTGAGGAGGAGACTAATGGTGTATTTACAATGCAGGGAACTACCAGGGCTTGTAGAATATCCTGAGGCAAGAAACAGTACAACAATTACCTTAGATTTAAAGGGATAAGGGAATGGAGCAATTACTAGAACCCGGAAGGAGAGGGCTGACTTGAGAGGGCAATGACTTTGGTCAAGTCAAACAGCCAACTCAGGAAGACTTAGAGGGGAAGAAGAGAAATAAATGCTCCTATCTCAGCTCCGCCCTCTCAGATCTCCCACTGAGGCTTCCCATCGGCCAACCCCACCAGAGAATAGAGGGCAAGCTTGCTGATAGAGTTCTTTAAGACTTCAGCATCCCCTAGCACAAACAGGGTAGAGAAGGATGAAAGAAAGCGGCCCTGGAGAGGCAAACCATGTTATCCAGCCTAGGGAGGTTAGAGATACAGGCTAGAGAAGGGCAACTGGCTAATGTGGATTTCTGACAAGGTGGGAGGAGATGCGATCCAAGCCTCAGGTAGATGAATAGAACTTAAATAGGAAAGATAACTCCTTTATTATGAGAAGAAAGAACTAATAGGGATAGATTGTATTAGCAGATGGTCTTATGGTCCTCATTTTGTCATGAGGCAGAGGTCATCAGTTGAGATGGAGTGGGGAGACCATGAGAGTAATAAAGGTTTGGTGTTATCACTGGGGAACAGAAGAGAAAGCTACCTGGAGAACTGCAGCAGGATTGCTGAACCATACTGAGGGCCCAGCCATACGGTCATGAACTTAGGGCAAAGTCAACCTGCCCTTTGTGTGATTTTTCTTGTGTTGTTTAATTGCATGTGTGCATGTATGGAGAAAGCGGGTAGTTAGGCTCCATGGATTGAATTTTTGCCAAATGGAGGCGAGGGAGTTTTTGAAATGATGAACTATAAACCTAAGTTACAAAGGGAGGAAAGTGAAGGCAGTGGGGACTAATGCATATGGAAAAGCGGAGGAGTTGATAGGGGACTGGTGCCCTGATAAGGCATAGCCGAACAAACTAGTTGTGGAGAAAAGCAGGATGCCTGAACTCATGACTTTGAAGGTTGCATTGTTCTGCACCCTTTCAGTTATAAGAAACTAAACTCAAACTAGCTTAAAATAAGGAGAAATGTATTGGCTCATATAACTGGGAGGTCCAAGGGCAGAGGTAACTTCAGACATACCTGGATCCATGGGTTGGAGGACACCACCAGGGCTCTATTTTTCATTTCTAAAGGTTCTTAGAGGTTTCCATTCCTTATTCTCTCTTGCAACAGACAGACTTTCTCCATATGGCTCCACATGGAAAGATGGCTTCCAGTAGCTCCAAGCTCACATATAGGCATCTCATGATCCTTTAGGAAGACAGACTCTTCCAGTGTCCATAGACCAAATGTTCTGGAAGGACTGAGACTGACCCTTGCTTGGCCTCAGCCCATCCCTTGAACACTTATGTGTACTGAGCACCATGCAAACTATCTTATATCCACAATAATATTTACTCTTCATGACAAATCCTATAAAGTACTGAACTGGCTGGTCATTTGCTGTCTCTCCACTGTCCATCCCCCTTCCCCTTTCCTAGTAGTGCTCAGATTTTCTCTGGGGGGAATAGAGTCTCCCCCATTCTTAGCAAAATATTAAAGAATGACAAATTCCACTCTCGGATCCAGGGATAGTCCCTGACTGGTTTAAGCTAATCAGTACTTACCTCCCTGGTCTTTCATGGGATTTATTAGTATGTAGCTCTTTTTAATTTATGTACATATACTTTAAAAAGCGTTATACTGCAGAAGCATAAAGAAGTGAAATTACTTTTAAAATAACATGTATTCCATTTTTTTATATTATAAAATCATGTCCATTGTAGGAAATATAAATGGTTTATATCATTTATAGTAGGACTCAGTTTTTATGGTCATTTCTATAGACTGAGCACCAGATCTTTGACCAGAAGAAAAATTCTTCACTATTTAAATCACCTTAACTTTTTGATCGTTGCAATTTATATTACCTAATTTAGGAGCTCAGTCATGATGAAGACAAAAATTACTCATCTCTCAGTCTCTCTCTCTCTGTTTCTTCCCCACATTCCTGCCTTAGATTTGTGTTTGCGTTTATAGCTTTTTACACAAAACAAGTTAAGTATAATCCTTAAAAATTGTTTCTGTTTTTGTTTGTTTTTTGCCTACAACATATTCATAAAAACATTTACCAAGGAGCAATAGATAAATATCTGTCTTTACGGTCAAGAACCTACGATGCTATTTGCCACAAAAGTAGAGAGATGAAGAAGTAGAAGAGTAAATAAGCACATAAGGAGTTCATTTGTATGATTTTACATATCGAATCTTGCAAATTCAACTCATGACGATAAACTTATCGAAACAAAACAAACAAAACATAAAAAACTAAGAAAGTAATAAACACAATGCTGCTGAAACTCAGCTTGCCCACATTCTCAGCTCTGATTTGGATGTAACACAAGTGTTTTAAATTGCACTGGGTGGAGGGCCCGGCAGGAAGGAAGCATCGGATATTGCTGGAACATATCTTTGAGCAACAGCTAATGAGAAAGGTCACCATTATGCTTTGCTTTCAAACGCTGTGTCTGTTTTGAAATTCGTACCGAGCATTTCATAGCAAATGCTGGCTTATAATCATTGAGGTATACCACCCTATAGTATTAACCTTCTTTCCAAGTGGAGAACAAAAATTAAAGTTCATGTTCTCACCACTGTTTTGATCAGCATATGCAGTAAAAGATAAAACAACTTCTTATTTATGTGCTCTGGGTTCTTGGTTATTTGTGAAATTCCACTAGAGGATTTAAAGGAAATGGAGTCTTAGAAATTTTTTCCTGCAGATTTAGTATTATTTGTACTCTTGTTAAACTCATGGCCAAGGTTTGAGATGCAATGCTTTCTGGGCTTTGTTTCCTAACATTTTATTGCATTTGTTTAATGGATCAAGTCAGCGGCACTGAAATCCTAAAAAAGAGCCTAGCCTTTTCTGTGAAAAGTGTTAGCTGACAAACGCAATAAACTCCAGAAGGCCTCCTCCCAGGAAGGGCTGACTTACATCAAGAACGGTAAAAGCAGTAATAGACAAAGTTTCTGCTACAACTTTGGGGGAGAGCGAGAGTGAAATCTATTAAATCTCTCCGTCTGTATTTTTGGTTTTCCCTGTTGGCTAGGCTGTTGTATTCCCATGTCCGCAGCACGTCCCACTGTGGGAGCCTGGAGCTCTCAGAATAAACTTTGGGAAAGGCTGGCTAGGGAGTCAGAGGGAGGAAGGGGAGGGGGGAAGGAAAAGGGGAGGGGATGGCTGTCTTCCTGTGTTTAGATGACCTTTCCTTGTGTTTATCTGGAGGGACTGGGTAGCCACGCTGTGTTTGGTGTCAGGCTGCCATGTTGCCCCATGTGATCTCTTTCTTAGCATTGTATGGCTAAAGGGGTTTTGCTTCTGCTGGAAGAAGTAGATTTAAATCTCTGAGGAAAACAAAGTATACAAGTCGGCTAGGGCTGAGTGCCTGGAGAAAGAAGGTGTGCAAACTGGCGCATACGCCTGTGTCTAGCAGATTTCCTGTGGGAAAGATCCCAGGGTCTCTTGAGCCATTTGAGGAAGGCCCACCTGGGCTTCCCACGCCTCCTGAGAACTAGCCCAGAGATTGTCTCCTTTTCCTGAATCCTCGGCATTAACATAATGCCCCCCACCTGTGGCAATTCCCTAGCTAGTTCTTGAATGAGTAAATAAATGAACGAATGAATGAGCAGAGTCATTGAGAGGTGACTGGGCAACAGGCAGTGGGGTCCCTACAATACTTAATTTATTTGCCAGTCCCCCACTCTAAAGGCCCTGTGTAGCTCCACTTCAAAGAGACCAGTTTCAAGTCGCCCTGCCTCACATTCCTGGAGGATGACTCATTGTTTCTTCTGAGCAGGTGAGGCCAACTCCTCCGGCTTCCACTTTTCCTCTCCATCTCAGTGTGGTCCTCCCGCCCAGGCCTGGCCTTACCTTAGAAGTTATTTCCCCAGAGAAACTAGCCCTTGATGCCCTCACTCTCCTCCATCCACATTAATCCCCCCAGATATCTCTTACTGAAACTCCATTTTCTAAATAGCACTGTCTTGTCAATGAATTTCAGCCCTGGGCAAGTTCACTATAGATTCAATGAGACCAAAGAAATGACAGCAGAACATTCTTGGGGTGAAAGGGTTATACCCATCTTTATTCCCACGGTGGCAGGTCCATCACTAGGATCCCATCCACTCAGAGCGAGTCTGCATGCAGCAAGCCGGTCTCTGCCTCCGGGCCTCCCCACCCCGGCAGCCGTCTCAGTCTGTCCTCAGTGCCGTCACCACTCCAGTCTCATCTCTGCTCTCCTGCAGCCTTGCACCATGCCACCGTATCTCTTAAAGCACTGGGTGGAGGTCTTTATATAGAGCCAATAATGACATATTGCCCACACGTGTGCAGTGAGCTAGCCAACCAGGGCCAGGTGAGAATTCTGGCCACAGGAACCTTCACTTTATCCACAAACACTTAACACAATTTCTAAATGTATTCATTTGTGTGATAATCATCCTGTGTTTTCTCCACTAGATCCCGTACTCCTAAAGAGAGGGGACCATGCCTGTTTTCTCATCATAGTGTTCTCAGCACCCAGCACAGGACTTGACATATACTAAGCACTCAGCAAGTGGGTATTACATGAATGAATGAGCAAATTAGTAAATGGATTATATTTGGAAGGAGAATTTATATTGGGTTGCTGAGTGGGGGTGGAGGACAAAGGTCAGAGTCCAAAAGCCCTGTCCCAATCAGACCTTGGACACTTCATAGTTTGAGATTCTGGAAGGGGATGAAGTGGTTAGCAGACATAAGTAATATGCATTTTTACCTCCGGAATACCAGTGATTTTCTCTTTCATACTCAAAATAGTAACTTCTTCCACCTTTTCAGTAATAGTTTTTTGGTTACCAGGTCTCCAAACCTCAGAAGGACCCTTGATTTTTCCCTTTTCCTTACACCACACAGCTTCCCAATAATTCTTGTCAGTTTCTTCCTTTCCATTCCCTTGAGGACACGGGGTCCAGCATGATAGTCAGGCTTCTTTCCCTTGCAAGCTACGGAAATTCAACTCTAATTAGCTTAAAAGCAAAAACCAGGAATGTATTGGTTCATGTATCAGGGAACTTGGAAGCTGAAGGGTGGGTCGGCTTCAGACACCCCTAAATCCAGCAATCAGATGGTCGCTCGGGATTCCACCTCTTTCGCCATCCCCCAGCTTTGCTTAGACAGCTATGACCCCCGCTCACAACCTCCTCACGGCACCAGAGAGGATTCTGATCGCACCCATGGGACCCCTCCTGAATAAATCCCTGTCGGTGGATAAGGCAAGGCTCTGACTGGCCTGGTTTGGGTAACATGTTTACTCTTGGGGCCTGTCTTTACGAGGTGGTACAGTCACAGAAAGAATTCCTCAGTGGAAGAAAGAATTGTGTTACCAGAGTCAATGAAGACATGGTGCTAGAAAATCAGTAGAATAGAATGCTTTCCTGCAATGGCCACTCTGTGCCAGGGGCAGTGGTAGGCCCTTAACCTACACAAGATAGAATACATGGGGGAAATGAGAAGGTGCTATGGAATCAGATTACTTCCATCCAAACCCTACCTCTTTCTCTTACTAGCTTGTTATTTTGGACAAGTTAACCTCTCTAAGTCCAATTTTCTCGTGATAAAATGGTGATGAAAGATTATTCAGCCCTAAGAGGTAAGGAAATGCTGACACATGCTACAACACGAATGAACCTTGAAGACATGCTAAGCGAATAGGCGAATAAGTCTGATGCAAAAGGACAAATACTTTTTGATTCCACTTATATGAAATACCTAAAGTAGTCATATATAGAGAGACAGGAATTAGAAAGGTGATTGCCAAGGCTGGGGGCTGGAACAGGAAGCTATTTTTTAAGTGGATGTGGAGTTTCACTTCCAGAAGATGAAACAAGTTCTGAAGAGAGATGGTGGTGATGGTCGCACAACGATGCAAATGTGCTCACACTCCATAGTGCACTTAAAAATAGTTAAAATGGTTAATTTTATGTTACATATATTTTACCACAATAAAATAAAACAGTGATGTAGAATTAAGTGACACAACAGGCATAAATGTCAAATATTACTCTCGTAATAACCCTTTGGATGAGGTATTATTATCCGTATTTTTATTGCTGATTAAATGGAGACTTGGAAGTTAAGTAACTGCTCCAAGCCCACCCTGGTAGAAAGTGTCAGAGCCAGACTCAAACCCAATGCCTAACTCCCGAGCCCTGCTGTTTTCCATTATACCACATTTTTTCCCCCAACATACTGCTTGCTGGCCAGCTACTAGTGCCTGCTTAATATTTTTAGATGCTGCTTTAAGTCAAATTCCTGTTTAACAAAAGCTTAAGGGATCTACTCCTGGTCTAAAGCCCACATGCCTCCTCCTGGCACACTTCTATTTGCAGTCTGACCCCAATTACTTTCCTAGCCTCATCTCAAGATCAAGGTCCTGCTTTACCCTGCCCTGCGTTATCTATGTCCATAGCATGTACTGGTTCTCCTGCTGGGACAACGTTGAAACTCAACCCACATTTCAAAGGTCAGCTCAAGACATGACTCCTCCAGAAAGCCTCCCCTAACTGAAAGAGAGACATGGTCACTTCTTCCCTTCAACTGCCATAGTATTTATTGTTTGATAACAACGTATAATATACCACATTGGCAAATTTATTACTTCAGTTGTTCATGTTGTAACTCCACAGGACGCCACTGGCTCATGGAGAGCAGGCATTATTTTGGGCACTTCTTTATATTTCCCTCAGTGCCAGTTAAATGTTTTGCATTGAGCAGCAACTTAAGAACAGTTTCTTAATGATGCTGATGCAGGAAATATAATTAATGGTGACTAGTTCATGTAACCATAATTTGGATTGAGGAAAAGCATTATTATTATAAAAGAAAAGTATTCTTTTCTTCCTTATTAGAGAAGCTACTGGAACTTTCCCTTGTACTTTTAGGTCAGATTAGGACAAAATGTTTCCTGGTCAGCTTGGAAGTAAAAGGATTGAGCCTGGCTAAAAAACTGATCTGCTGGTAGGACTGTGTGAGATGGAGATGTCTCTTGCTGATTAAATTCTGAGAAACAGGAGCAGACAAAACTATGTATGAAGGAACCAGAGACAAAGCAGTAAGGTGTATTTGTTTTTCTTTTAAGCACATCTCAAAAAATACAAAAGATCATTTCAGGTTCTGCAAATAGTGTCTATTGTGCAAATACTTCAGTCTCTAATAGGTCCTGGAAATGTTAATCATGGTGTCTTCAAGTCCACGAACCTTCCTAAATAACACTGCCCCTTATCTCCAGCACCTGCTCAAAGGCTAGTCCTCCATGGACCATGTAAAAGACCTGCAGAAGTTCCCCAGAAGAATCTCAGTCAGGGTGCTGGAAAAAGCAGCCAGAGCTGATATTCAGCAGAATGTCCTCATCCTGTAGTTCTGAGTGGTCATGGGCTTTGTTCTGATTGGCTAGTTCCTGTACTTTATATATTTATATTTTTATATTAAGTGTTTTATTCCCCTGGGCAAGGGGTACAACACTAGAAGTGCAGGCAGTTCTGTGTGGTAGGAGCATAGAACACCAGTGAAAGAAAGACGGAAGATAAGGCAGGAAACGTAGTTAAGGACCAGGGCTTAAAGAACTTGAAAACAACCATTAGGGCAGATAAGCCATAGAAAACTGTTAAGAAGAAAAATACTTTAAAGAAATTTTCAAAAGATTAGAGAGACTAGTTAACAGGCTTTTATGATGGACAATTGAACCAAGAACTTGGCAGTGCCAATGGACAGGAGGAGACAGATGTAAAAGATGTATTTTTAGGTAAAATTGACTGGATTTATGATTGGGTAGAGACAGTGGGAGAAGAGGTGTCAAGAGGAGGCAAAATGTGAATTTTCTAATCGGTGGTATGTGCCAAAAATACATTGATATTTCATGTTTATTTTCACTGTTTTACCTCACAGTTCAGGGCATAAGTTGTGGTTGGTCATACAGAAGATACATAGCAGAGCAGTTAAATGTGAGGCTGTTGGCAACTCTGGAAAAATGCAGTCACTTCATCTGACCACATTTTGGTTCATTGAGAATCTAGACTGGAACAACTCATTTAGGATTGCATGAGTCCACCTTGCCATGCCTGAAGGTGGTATGGAGAATGTTCTGAAGGCTTATGGGAACCATGAAAGCAGCAGCTAGATGCCTTTGGAGGGGGACATTTCCTAACCATCTTACAGGGCATCATTTCCTCTTCTTGCAATAGTTGGGTTCTGGGTATCATTGGATTGCTATTCTTTCACTGGGTCTTCCCCACCTACAACGCAGGAAGGATGGGAATGGGGAGAGCCTGGGAAGCCCAGGAGGGGAAACTGGGTTCTTTTCCCAGGGTAGAAAAGAGCGTCACCTTGCTGAGGCCTCCCTTGTTGGGGAGGGAAAACATAAAGAGGTTGATTAAGATCCGTAAGATCTATCATCCATCTGTCATTTCCATGGTCACATCCCTTATGACTGCCTTCTTTGATAGTTCTTTCACTTTGTCTAAGTAAGAAAAATATAATAAACCTAAGCAATAGGAAACATTAGTAGACTTTTATATTTCATCTGGATTTGGGTCTTCCATTTTCTAATGTGGGATTTTATTTTGAATGGTATTTTTTCAGAGACAGCAGCAACAGCGATGACAACCCCGCCTCTCAGTAAGGACCAAGGCTGCTGCGTCTTTACTGTTTGAAGAGTAAGCTGTTCTTTGGACCTGTGAAGAAATATTCAGATGTCATAACCTGAAAATACCTCAGCACTTTCCCACAGTCTAACAAATCCCTAAACTGCCAAATGGATATGTACCAACATTTCCAGATCCCCCTGGGAACACATTTGTGAGGCTGAGGACCAAAGAAAATGTTAGGGAAATATATATACACTCAAAAGTGTTCTCCTGTCACAGGGAAAGTATATCTCAGTATAACATGATAAAAAAAACTATATCTATCTATCTATCTATCTGTCTGTCTGTCTATCTATCTATCTATCTATCTATCTATCTATCTATCTATCTGACTGGGAGATATGATGAAATAAATTATTTATCCAATACAAAGAGCAGTTGTAATTTAGCTTTCTTGCCCACAAGTTAAGATTTTAATTTTATTGCAATGTTTAAAACATCCACAGAATAAAGAAGTTGTACTTCTCTTCATTTACTCACATATATTCCTATTTGGTGAATAGAAAGCACAATTATTTCTATTCTATCTTTACTGAAAGCAAGACAAAGAAATACAAATATCTTCATTTCTTTTGCCCCCTCCCCCTGTTATGCTTCCCTCAGCCACACCCGATCCCAGCAGGAACCCAACAACAGGTCATTCTTCTGCATCTTCCTGAGCAGCTGAGCTCCGAGGAACAGAATCGCCCGCCCTGCAGGTAACTGCTATTACACATTCTTGGTTGCCTCCTCATCTGGAGGACAGTCTAATAAGCTAGCTCTTCTCTTTCCGTAACAATTATTTCTCTCACATCTTCATTCTCCTCAGATGTCTGATCTTCTCCTCCATGCCTTATTGTAAATGGATGATTTTGGATAATGTTTCATACAAAAAATATAGGCAAGTTATGACCATAACTCTGAAAGGATTTAATAATGGAGCATAACATGATTATAAAGGTTGTCCATGAAAATAAATTCACAAGAACAACCGAGAAAATGAGAAAAACAAAAGCAACAGGGGCAAGGTTTCCCTCCCAATTATCAAAGAAACTATAAAGCTACCATAATTAAATAATGCAGAATTGTTGCTGGAATACATAACACATCTGTGGCACAGAACAAAGACCACATGTAAGAACATAAGATAAAGTTAGTATTTCAAACTACTGGGGAAGGATAGAATATTTAATAAGTGATGTTGGAAAAATTGGCTAGCCATTTTGAAAAAATAAAATTTTATCTCCATTCTCACCAATTCAGAAAAAAAGCAGATTTATTATAAAAGTACCAAGTGAAAATATGGGAGTGTTTATGATTTTCATAATGGGAAAGGCCTTACAAAGGAAGACTTAAAACCAAGAAATAAACAACCAAAAAATGGACAAATTGACTGTCATTTGACACCTACATTGACCTGTCATTTAAGGAAGTCAATCTTGCATTAGGTATCAACATGTTCTGATCTATTCATTTCTAAGACTCTCTTCCTTTCAAACAGTTATGTTCATTTCAAACAGTAGCACTGTTTGAAACTTTAAAAAATTAGAAACAGTCTACTCCTTCTCAGTCTCCCTTGGTGGCTTCTCATTTGTGGGCCACCTGACTCCTAAATGTTAGCATATTTGGTGGCTGGTCCCGAATCTCCTTCCCTCCTCAGTCTCTACTCCTTCCCTAGATGATAATCCCAACCATTTTCATGAAGATAGGAACCATCTGTGTTGTTCCCTATTTTATACCCACCCAGCACTTAGCACAGTACCTGGCATTAGAGTTGGTGCTTAATAAATAATCACTGAGTGAATGAATAAATGACCAATGGTTTCCTGGCTCTTGCTCATATTTATTAGTTTTTACTACCATGGAATCATGTAAAGGTGTATTTAAGTGTTTTAAAATCATTTTGGAGTGAAAAGTACTCCTGAATTTAGGAGTGTAATTTTAGTAACTGTCCTTGGCAAGAGCACTGCCAGACCTTACCTCCCATTAAGCAATGCTAGACTTGGGGATTTAGAGAAATACCCAACATGTTATCAATTCTTTCAGTTGTTATGACTGCTGGGCAACATATACTCATTTTCAACCTTTGTAAGACATGGGTTTCTGAACAGTTCCAACTAGCAAAGCATTGATGCAACTGCTCTTACTCCCTGAGTAACACCCAAGAGGAAGCAACTTTTTATGTCACCTTTTTATGCATCTTTGAATCCTTAGTGGATCACACAGGACCTGGCACAAAGTATGTGCTCTAGATCTGAATTGATTTGACTTGACTGAACTTGAATTATTTTGATGATGATGGAATGTCTTAGAAAAATGGACTTTGGTAATCAATGCTTAATAATGCCCAAATGATAATAATCCTTCCTAGTTTACAAAACATTTTCACATAGGTTATTTGGTGAATTTCCCTTCCTCACCAAAAACATACTAGAATATAGGAAGGAAGAGAGGAATAGTAGTAGTAGTAGTAGCAGTAGCAGCAGCAGTAGCAGCAGTAGCGGTAGTAGTAGCAGTTATAGTGGTAGTGGTAGGAGTAGCAGTAGCAGCTGTAGTAGTAATAGCAGCAGTAGTAGTAGTAGTAGTAACAGTAGCAGTGGTAGTAGCAGTACCAGCTGTAGTAGTAGTAGCAGTAGCAGTAGTAGTGGTAGTAGTAGCAATAGTAGTAGCAGTAGCAGTAGTAGTGGTAGTAGTAGCAGCAGCAGTAGTAGCAGTAGTAGTGGTAGTAGCAGTAGCAGCTTAGTAGTAGTAGTAGTAGTTGTAGCAGCAGTAGCAGTAGTAGTGGTAGTGGTAGTAGTAGCAGTAGCAGTAGTAGTAGTGGTAGTACCACTAGCAGCTGTAGCAGTAGTAGTAGTAGTAGTGGTAGTACCACTAGCAGCTGTAGTAGTAGTAGTAGTAGTGTTAGTAGCAGTAGTAGTGGTAGCAGCAGTAGCAGCTTAGTAGTAGTAGCAGTAGTAGTGTTAGTAGCAGTAGCAGCTGTAGTAGTAGTAGTAGTAGTAGTGGTAGTAGCAGTAGTAGTGGCAGTAGCAGTAGCAGCTTAGTAGTAGAAGCAGTAGTAGTGGTAGTAGCAGTAGCAGCTGTAGTAGTAGTAGTAGCAGCAGTAGCAGTAGTAGTGGTAGTGGTAGTAGTAGCAGTAGCAGTAGTAGTAGTGGTAGTACCACTAGCAGCTGTAGTAGTAGTAGTAGTAGTAGTGGTAGTACCACTAGCAGCTGTAGTAGTAGTAGTAGTAGTGTTAGTAGCAGTAGTAGTGGTAGCAGCAGTAGCAGCTTAGTAGTAGTAGCAGTAGTAGTGTTAGTAGCAGTAGCAGCTGTAGTAGTAGTAGTAGTAGTAGTGGTAGCAGCAGTAGTAGTGGCAGTAGCAGTAGCAGCTTAGTAGTAGTAGCAGTAGTAGTGTTAGTAGCAGTAGCAGCTGTAGTAGTAGTAGTAGTAGTAGTGTTAGTAGCAGTAGTAGTGGTAGTAGCAGTAGCAGCTTAGTAGTAGTAGCAGTAGTAGTGGTAGTAGCAGTAGCAGCTGTAGTAGTAGTAGTAGTAGTAGCGGTAGTAGCAGTAGTAGTGGTAGTAGCAGTAGCAGCTTAGTAGTAGTAGTAGTGGTAGTAGCAGTAGCAGTGGTAGTAGCAGTAGCAGCTGTAGTAGTAGTAGTAGTCATAGCAGTAGCAGCAGTAGTGGTAGCAGTAGCAGGAGTAGTAGTAGCAGTAGCAGCTGTAGTAGTAGTAGTAGTCATAGCAGTAGCAGCAGTAGTGGTAGCAGTAGCAGGAGTAGTAGTAGCAGTAGCAGTGGTAGTAGCAGTAGCAGTGGTAGTAGCAGTAGCAGCTGTAGTAGTAGTAGTAGTCGTAGCAGTAGCAGTAGTAGTGGTAGTAGTAGCAGTAGTAGTAGCAGTAGCAGCAGTAGCAGCTGTAGTAGTAGCAGTAGTAGCAGTAGTAGTGGTAGTAGCAGTAGTAGCTGTAGTAGTAGTAGTAGCAGCAGTAGCAGTAGTAGTGGTAGTAGTAGCAGCAGCAGTAGTAGCAGTAGCAGTAGTAGTAGCAGTAGCAGTAGTAGTGGTAGTAGTAGTGGTAATAGCAGTAGCAGCTGTAGTAGCAATTTACCCCACAATCCCCACCCCTGCTTCACCAGAGAAATTAAGTAATTTACCCAAGGTCTTGGTGTGAGTCCCTTTCCATTAGGTCCTGCTGTCTCTAATAATCTGGTACAAAAAGCCAGGTGGGACATTTATGGATTGTATTTCTTAATTCTACTGAAACACATAGTGCCTAGAAAAATAAGGTGGAAAACTACTATGTAGGATGTACCCTCTTTTTCTATAAAGAGGAGGCCTATGATACCTGCTATAAAGGCCAGTCATGTCATCATTTACTTTGCTGTCATCTCTGTCAGGTGGGATTGCATCTTGTCCATCATTTCAAATCATCCTGGTCCTACCTCTTACTCCAGCCACTGCTGCAGGAACACATTCTGAGCAAGTTTCAAGGGACACCTGATGTGGGTGGCCTCACCTCACCCTGCACCTGTCACTCTCACCTCCTCCCCTGGGGTCCACTTGGTGCTCACGCGTGTGCAGCCCTGGAAAGAGGAGGAGTCAGTGCCCAGCGGGCCACCCTGAACCAGTAGAGATGGAATCTTTGGACACATGCTCCTCCTGTCAGTCCCCTCAGGGGACAGTCAGATGGGCTCCTCAGAAGGTCTCCGTGGATTGCACACCAGTCGCCCGCAGCCCTGACTGACTTAGTGACACAGCCTTGGGCTGGCCTTCCCTCCCTCCCTCCCCGTTTCACTCCTCTTTCCCAGTCCTGCTCCGCAGGATCATGTCCCAAATGCACAAGGTCATGTGTGCAAGCCTTTGGCCCAGGTTTTGATTTGGGAGGGACCCAGACTCAGACACTTCTAAATGTAGTGGAGGAGTATTTCTGTGCTATACTTCCTGACATTTATTTCATGCTTATCTTTCAGGTATTCTCTATCACTGTCACAACAAATTTATGATGGAGGTATATCTACTTCCATTTGACAGATGAGGAAACTGAGGTTCAAAGAAGTTAAGTAACGTGACCAGGTCACATCAGCTAGAAAAGGGTAGAACCAGGACTCAGCAAAGTGGAGATCAGTGCCCATTTGCTATAATACAGCCATCTCCTATCAAAATACTTGCTAAGCACTTTGACCTCAGGGCCTACCACTCTGGAAAATGCTCTTCCTCGCTTATCAGCCTTCTGCCATGACACTCACAGCTGTTCCAAACACATCCATGCTTTTTCCAGGCTCAGATACACCATGCATAGAGGATTTCAAAGGAACAAACTGGAGCACGCTCAGTAGAAAGCAACCAGGATGTTTGTAAATATACTGGAAATATTCGCATCTGAGGACCAGTGAAGGAACTGGATATGTTTAATTCCAGCAAGAAAACTCAAGAGGACCAAAACAGTGATTTTCCTAAATGGCATCATATCAGAGATAAACCCCCTGCCTAATACAAGATGCAAGTCCTTCTTCCTCCCCATGATCACTCCATGCTTCATTTTTCTTCATAGCACTTCTTAACACCTGACACTATCTTTTTATTATTTAAAGTGTGTCTCCCCACTAGAAGGTAAGTGTTTGAGGGCAGAGTTTGAACATTTTGTTTATTGCCCTCATCTCTAACACTTAAAACACTTACTCAAAAATTCAGTGGCAGCCTCCAAGACCTGCTCTCTAGCTTCAGTGGGGTGGGCAAGCAGGGAACATCTGGGGTGTTTGTCAGGGGTGAGGGTGAATATTTAGGTTAACTGAACCCCAGATTCTGTGATTCTGTGGAATTATGCTCCCTGAGGTCATCAATAGCTCCCTGAACCCCAAATCCAGGGGTCATTGTCAATTACCACCCTTATGGATGACGTTTTCTCTCGCCTCTCTCATCTTAGGAGGGTATTGAGCTAGTCTCCTTCCCTTCTCGGACCGCCACGTCTCTTCTCTGTCCCCCTCGGCTGCCTACTCTTCCACCGGCTGGTCCTTTAAATGTAGGTGTTACTCAACTCTGCTTCTGATCTCCTCTTTAAACAACACTCTCAACTTCTGTTAATCATTATCTTTAGATGCTATCAATAGTATGAAAAGATTAGCAAAAATGCTAGAAGGAATATTTTTAAAAGCAAAACACATTTTGCTTTGTATTTTAATGAGGAGTCCTGATTTTGAGAAGATCTAGTTTTGAGCCCAGCTGTGCCACTCACCTGTTTTGTTTCTGTGGCCAGGAATCCTAACTCCTCTGGGCTTCCATTTCTGCATTTATAAAATGAGGATAATAATGCCTTACCTTACATACATTATCTTAATGTGTGAAGTTTGAATGATGTATGTGTGGAAAGGTTCTGTAAAAAAATAAAATAAAAAATTGTATCCATAAAAGGATTCTGTCTTGAAAGAAAGAAGTCATTAACCCATTGTCCATAGGGAATAACAATTGATGCAGGGAATTGTCCTTTCATTTCTATGTACTTATAGGGAGAAGGTTGTAAGGTTGTACTTGAGGCCCAAGGTTGCCTTTTAGGCCCTATATCAAGACCCAATCAAATTAGTAATGCACTGTAACTGCCTGTGGACCTAGGATTGAATTCTCAAATAATCTAAAAATATACAACAAACAGAACTGGGCTGAAATGCTTCTTTTGCCCAAATCAACCAGGACTCCATTTCACTCCTGGAAGTTAACAATCCTCAAATTGTCATTAACTTCATTCACATCGGCCCTGCCTGTTTGCCGATTATAATTGGAATTGGGCCCAATCCTCCTCCCCAGTAAAGGGGTTTCAGGCAGACACACCAGGATATTTTGATAGAAGGGGAAATCTCAACACATTTCAGGCTGAGCTTTCTTTTTAGTTACAGAACACAAGGAGACAACCTTAGTTTAATTTTACTTTTTGCTGCTGTTTTTTATTTTTCCCCCATGACCTAGAAGTTTGCACTTTGAGGGGAAAAAAATTCTACCTTTTTTATGATTGGTTCCCTGAGAAAGCTGTTTATTAAAAGTAGGAAATATTTTAAGCTGCTCAGCTGAGATTTTAATGGTTCCTGTCTAATCGTTAACACACAAACCTCCTTAACCAGACCATTTGTGAGGGGTGACTTCTTAACAGGATCTGAAATCAACCCCTTCCCAAAAGTCCTGTTAAAAATTACACATTTGGAATTTTGTCCCAGCTTGACTTAGCTGCTGAATTCCCTTTTCATATTTCCTGAAGGGAGGGTGGCAACATTCTGGCCCAGTTTGCCCAGGATTGAGGGATTGCCCAATGCGTGGGCTGAGATAATCACTCTAGAAAGGAAACCCTAGTCCAAATCACTCACAAGACAGTTGAGGAAACTCAGACCAGCAAGATGAGAGGATTTTCCTTGATACCACATAAGCACACTCACTCACTGTACTGCTGGCACTGGGACCCTGATCTCCTAAGTCCCACATCAGGGCTCTGCTGACCCACTGTCCTTGTCCTTGGTGGTAGGGTGTTCTAAAGCAACATAAAAATAACGGCCACTTGTACATCCATGTTTACAGCAGCATTATTCACAATAGCGAAAACATGGAAGGGACCCAAGTGTCCAACAGGGTTGATGAATGAATAAGCAAAAGGTGGTATACACATGCAATGGAATATTATCCAGCCTTAAAAAGGAAGGAAATTTTGACACACGCTACAGCATGGGTGGAATGTGAGTATATTGTGCTAAGTGAAATAAGCCAGACACAAAAGGACAAATATTTGTATCTGACTACACTAGGAAGTCAAAATCATGGTGGCAGAAAGTAGAATGGGGTCACCAGGGACTCTGGGGAGGGGAAAATGTAGAGTTAGTATTTAATGAGTACTGAGTTTTGGTTTTGCAAGATAGAAATAGTTCTGGAGGTAGATGATGGTGAGCATTATATAGAACTGTACATTTTTAAATGGTTTAGGATAGTAAATGTTATATGTACTTTACCACAGATTTTTTAAATGTACAAAAATAATGACCACAAATAGCTCATTTCATTGGAGCAGTGGTTCTGTTCCTGACGTCTGGCAAAGTGTTTTGCAGCTATTTATTAGCCTTGGGATGTCTTGTCAAATCAAACCACATTCTTTAGATAAGGAGTTTGGTCTGCTTTGATATTTAATGACCTTGTCTTTACTTTGGACATAGACTTTCCAGATGCGTAACACCCCTAACGCCTAGTGGGAGCTCACAGCCTGGCACTAGTACGTGCTCCACATACATTTTTCAAATAAATAAATAACAGAAAAGGCTAACATCTATTCTGAACATTTATTCAGAGGCAGGTTTACCTTTAAGGCGATGAGGCTGAAGTTTCTGAACCTCTCACTTTTACACGCCCTTCCCAGACCTCAGCCGGGGCCTTAGCAATGTGTTCACAGAGCCATCAATTCATATAAAACCTGCAAAATAAGATTTGTATTCTTTTTATTAAAGAAGGCTCCTAAAGTTGTACAACCTTCAGGCCCCACAAAACCTGGATCTGCCGCTGTACTCAACTGCCTTTTCTGAGGGCTCTGCTAATTTCTTGCCATGGTTGCCTCGTATAATCCGCACAACAACCCTGTGAGGTAGCGCCCTTGTTATCTCCACCCCTCAAATGAAGAAACTGGGTAACTTGACTACAGTTACTCCACCAGGCAGGGATATGCCAGGAGCTGCACCCTGGCATGGGAGGCTAACTTGGCACCTCCACTGAGGACTGGGGAGGCCACAGCCGACTCCAGGCCATGTGAAATTCGGTGTGTACTTGGTAAGTGTTATTATTTCACCTGAGTAACAACAATGACAGCTAGACTTTTAAAATCACCGGTAATTTGGGGAAGACATTTACTACAGAGGCTTTTTCCTGTCCCCACCTCCATGTACTATTCTTGTTTATTATATGGAAGGAAATTTAGGAAGGGGAGGGGAATGATAAAAGCAGGCTGAAGAGGGAAGGGAGAGGAGCAGAGATGTAATCCGACATTAACTAGGTTTCTCGGCACCCCTCCCCAGCCTTTTCCCTTTCTTTCTGAGGGATGGGCCAGGGTGCTTTGTCGTTTGGGAAGTTCCATTTTGGTTGTTTATTATTTGTATCTGCTCTGTCCTCCTTGGACTTCTACCCTGGGGACCCTATTTCTAGTCTACAGTCTCCACAAGTCAAAGGGCAGAAAGGAATCTTTCCTGTAAACATCCTCTGGGCTGCTCCCGGAAAAGGTAACAAGCAACCACCACTTCCTGCCTTTATTCTGATTCTCAGAGCAAATCATACCATTTTCTGTTTCTCTACATTTCTTGGGGTCAATGGGAGAACAGAATTGAAATGTCACAGGATTACAAATATCCTCCTATTGAGGATACTTCTCTTTTCACGTTTGGATTTTCTGGCTACAGAACTTTCATGTACCTGGCTTCCATTAAGACGCTGTGCCTAGCACTGTGGCCCTCAGGAAGTGTTGCTGACAGACTCATCTCCTCAAAGAGGTGCTGCCATCAACCCAAAGGCAGCACCCCCCCAGGTTTCTGTCCCCGTCCAAAGTTTTCTGTCCTGGTTTCCCTATTTCCGACTGCAGTGACGTCACCACCCAGCTAGCCACATCTTAGGGTGACTTCTGCTGACTCCTCCCTCTCTTCAGACCCCATTAGCCTTGAGCACCATGGGCTTTCCTTGCTGTTGATGCCCAAACTCAGTCCCTGTTTTCTTTTCTCTTTGCTGATACTTTGTTCTTGGCTCTTCTTCTCTCGGGTCATTGCTTCCTGACTGGGTTCTCTGCCTTTAGAGTCACTCCCTTCCAGAGGTGGATTTATCATTTAACTAATAAATCTCAAACTCCAGGATGCCTTGCTTACATAGACAGACCCCTTTCAAACCTTTGTATCTAATTTCGTATTTGCAACTTTACATCCCTTTTCTTAAAGAAAACTCCCAAAACAATATATGACTCAGGATTCTCAAAACAGCATCTTCTGCACCCTTACCCATTTTTCACTTAGCTGCCAGATGAATCTTTTTAATTCTAATAGACTTTATTTTTTAGAGTGTTTTAGGCTCACAGTCAAATTGATCAGAAAGGACAGACAGAACCCACATAACCTCTCCCCTACAAAGGCACAGCCTCCCCTCCTACACATATCTCATGCCAGAGTCGTACGTTCCCTACAACTGATGAACCTAGTCACACATCATTACTATTCAAAGTCCACAGTTTACATTAGCAAGAATCTTTTTATTTTTATTCTTCAATATTTTCACCATTGAAGAGTTTTAAGCAAGGCACCAGTGAGAATGCATTAGAAGAGATTAAGTCTAGAGATCAGGTATATGGCTGGGAAGCTATTCAGATAGTAAGGAGGGTATAGTAGCTTGAACATAGAAAGAAATGCAATCAAGAGACATGCAAGAGTGGAGGTGTAGGACTTAGTGGTAACTTGGATTTTGAGGCCAGAAAGAAGTTTCGTAGATGTCTACAGGGATTTTATATACACTTATTTCTTTACAGTGGTGTCAACTATATTCATAAAATTATGCAACCATCACCACTACTTATTTATTTTTACTGTTATTTTAATTTTCCCTAGCACCCAGTACATGAAGAACTGTTCTTTAAGTAGGTACCTACTCTACTGGTTTTTGGGGCATTACCTAATGCATTTGTAGTAGTCCCAGCTCCATAAAATCTAGTATACACTTCCTTTAGCAAAACTCCTTATTGAGGGATAGTTCCCCTTCTTTATCAAGTGATTTTCATATCTCATTGTTAGACAATATCCAAAACCATCTAGTCCAACACTTTCTTTTTCAAGGGTCCAGGAATCTGTATGTTTATTTTGCTCCCTGAGTTATTCTGGAACAGGCAGCCTGGTGATATCACACTGTGGTTTTCATTTGCATTTCCCTGATGATTAATGATGTTGAGCATATTTTCCTGTATCTGTTGGTCCTCTGTATATCTTCTTTAGAAACATGTCTATTCAGATCTGCCTATTTTATAATTGGTTTGTTTTTTTACTATTGAGTTGTATCAATTTTTTATGTATTTTGGATATCAGCCCCTTATCAGATATATGATTTGCAAATATTTTCTCCCATTCGTAGCTTGCCTTTCCATTTTGTTGATAAGTTCTTTTGCTTTGGAGAAACATTTCAGTTTGACGTAGTCCCACTTGCTTATTTTTGCTTTTGCTTTTGATGTCAGATTAAAAATCTTTTTGCCAAGTATAGCACAGGAAAGACAAGTAGTGACTCTATAGCATCTTACTACACTGATGGACAGTGACTGCAATGGGGAATCAGGGGACTTGATAATATGTGTGAATGTTGTAACCACAATGTTGCTCATGTGAAACCTTCATAAGATTGTATGTATATCAATGATACTTAATTTAAAAAAAATCATTGCCAAGACCTACACAAAGGAGCTTACTGCCTAGTTTTCTTTTAGGAGTTTTATGGTTTGGGGTCTTACATTCAAGTCTTCAATCCATTTTGAGTTAATTTCTGTGTATGGTGTATGATAGTGGTCCGGTTTCATTTCTTCATATGTGGCTGTCCAATTTTCCCAGCACCATTTACTAAAGAAACTATCCTTTCCTCTATTTTATATTCTTGGCTCCTCTTTTGTAAATTAATTGACCATATATATGTGGGTTTTTTTAACTTTTTATTCCCTTCTTCTGATAAATGTGCCTGTTTTTATGCCAATACCATACTGTTTTGATATCCATAGTTTTGTAATATAATTTGAAAATTGGGAGCATGATGACTCCAGTTTTGTTATTGTTTCTCAAGATTGTTTTGGCTATTCAGGATCTTTTATGGTTCTATACAAATTTTAATATTGTTTGTCATATTTCTGTGAAAAATGTTACTGGAATTTTGGTAGGGATTGCATTGAATCTGTATATTGCTTTGGGTACCACGGACATTTTAACAATATTAATTCTTCCTACCCAGGAGCGTGGAATATCTTTCCATTTATTTGTGTCTTTAACTTCTTTCATTAATGTCTTATAGTCTTCAGTGTACAAGTCTTTCACTTCCTTGATTAAATTTATTCCTAGGTTATTTTATTATTTTTGATGCCATTGTAATGAGGTTGTTTTCTTTCTTTATCTTTCTGCTAGTTCATTATTAGTGTAAAGGAACCCAACAGATCTTTGTGTATATATCTGTATCCTGCAACTTTACTGAATTCATTTATTAGTTCTAATAGTTTTGTGATAGCGTCTTTAGGGATTTCTATGTATAATACCATGTCATCTGCAAAGAGTGACAGCTTTGCTTCTTCCTCTCCAATTTGGATGCCTTTAGTGGCCTAAGTGCTGTGGTTATGACTTCAAGAGTAGGCATCCTTCTTGTTCCTAATCTTAGAGGAAAAGTTTTCAGCTTTTCACCGTCAAGTATGTTAGCTGTGGGCTTGTCATATATAGCATTTATTATGTTGAGGTATATGCCTTCTATGCTCACTTTGTTGAGGGTTTTTATCATTAATGGGTGTTCAATATTGTTAAATGCTTTTTTTGCGCCTATAGATATGATCATATGATTTTTATCCTTCATTTTGTTAATGTGGCATATCATGTTGACCAGTTTACAGATGTTGAGCCACTCTTGCATTCTTGGAATAAATCCCACTTGATCACAGTGTACAATCCTTTTAATGTATTATTGAATTTGGTTTGATAATATTTTGTTCAGGAGCTTTGCATCTGTGTTCATCAGGGATAATTGGCCTTTTTTTTTTTTGCCTTGGCCTTGTTTGCTTCAAAAAATGAATTTGGAAGAGCTCTCTCCTTTTCTCTTTTTTTGGAACTGTTTGAGAAGGATTGGCATTAATTATTCTTGGAATGTTTGGTAGAATTCACCAGTGAAGCCATCTAGTCTTTGACATAGTTTGCTGGGAGGTTTTTGATTACTGATTCAATATTCTTACTAGTAATCTGTCTGTTCATATTTTCTTTCATCATGATATAGTCTTGATAGGTTGTATATGTCTAGGAATTTATCCATTCTAAATTGTCTAATTAGTTGGTGTATAATTGTTCATAGTAGTCTATTATGATCCTTTGCATTTCTGAAGTATCAGTTATAACATCTCCTCTTTCATGTCAGATTTTATTTGAGTCCTCTCCGTTTTTCTCTTGGTGGATCTAGCTAGCTAAAGTTTGTCGGTTTTGTGTATCTTTTCATAGAAGCAGATCTTAGTTTCACTAATGTTTTCTATTGTCTTTTGCATCTTGGTTTCATTTATTTCTGCTCTAATCTTTGTTATTTCCTTTCTTCTACTAAACTTTGAGTTTCATTTGTTCTTCTTTTCTCGAGGTATAAAGTTGGACTGTTTCTTTGAGATTTTTCTTGTTTCTTGAGGTAGGTATTTATCACTAAGAACTCCTTCTTAGAACTGCTTTTGCTGTATCCTGTAAGTGTTGATATGTTCCACCTCCATTTTCATTTGTCTCAAGGTCCTTTTTGATTTCTTCTTTGACTCATTGGTTATTCAGTAACACATTGTTTAATCTCCACATATTTGTGAATTTTCCAGTTTTCCTTATGTAATTAATTTATAGTTTCATACCATTGTAATAAAAATGCTTGATATGATTTCAATTTTCTTAAGTTTATAAAGACTTGTTTTGTGGTCTAACATATGAACTATACTGGGGAGTGTTCCATGTGTACTTGAGAAGATTGTGTATTCTGTTGCTTTTGAATGGAATGTTTTATATATATACAAATCTCTGTTAGGTCCACCTGGTCTAATGTGTCAGTTAAGGCTAATGTTTCCTTACTGATTTTCTGTCTGGGTGATCCATGCATTAATGTAAGTGAGGTATTAAAATCCCCTACTATTATTATGTTGCTGTTTATTTCTCCCTTTAGGTCTCTTAGTATTTGTTTTATATTTTTAGGTGATTCTTTCTTGGGTGTATAAATATTTACAAATGTTATATCTTTTGGTTGGATTGACCCTTTATTATGTACTGCCCATCTTTGTCTCTTATCACAGTCTTTAAAGTCTATTTCATTTGGTATAAGTATAGCTACTCCAGCTTTCTTTTGGTTTCTGTTTGCATGGAGTATCTTTTTCCATCCCTTCACGTTCAGTCTGTGTGTGTCTTTACATCTGAATTGAGTTTCCTGTAGACAGCATGTAGATGGATCTTGTTTTTTAAATCCATTCAGCCTTTCTGTGTCTTTTGATTGGAGAATTTAGTCTATTTACATTAAAAGTAATTATTGATAGGTATGTACTTATTGTATGTTGGTTTACAGTATGCACTTTCAGGTTTACAGTAAATTTTGCACAAGTCACATATCCACTTTATGTCAAAATGTCCATTATCTCTCACAAAAAAATGCAAGGATAATTAAAGACAAAGTTCTTTAAAAAAATTGTTGTTATTGCATTTTGTTCATTGTTTACTAGCTATATTTGTAGTTTCTCTCTATAACTTTCTTCTTCTCTTGCTCTTCCTTTGTGGTTTGATTACTTCTTTTAATCTTTTAAAAATAATGTTCTATTATGTTACTTTTCTGCCTTAAGACTGCCCATTAAAATCCTGCCCGCTTCTCTAAAGTCTATCTCCCTATTTGGGTATTCAAGGTTATCCATAATCTGCCCCAATTTTCCTCTTCAGATTTATTTCCCAATAATCACCTATGCATACTCTCTACAGAAATAAACTCCAAGCTAGCCCCCCCCCCTTGTCACCTCACAGCACTGTTTGTTCACATCACCTTCACAGAGAGTATGATTAAATTCAACTTAACAAAGATATGTTGAGACTTAATATAGGATGTCCAGTCTGACCATTAAAATCCTGCCTACTTTATCCTGTTCAGTCAGTGAACCCTTCCTGTCCATCCTGCTCGCTGCAATTCTGCTTGTCCTAACAGCAGCAGTTTCTAATTTGGGGGATTTAATGGCCCAGTAAGACTTTTCAAAATAATAATGAAGTCCAATATAGGATTGTCAATTTTTTATTCTGCCAAAATAAAGACTTAAAAAATCCTACTCCACCATCACAATTATCTTATTAAAGAAAGGATATTTTACCACTCAAAAAGCACAAATGGCACAATCTCAGAAAAATGATCAATTCTTTCAATTTATTACACTCAGCTTTAGAAAAATTCACTACCTTTTTCTTTATCATGTGACTGTCTGAGGTAGTGAAAACTGCTCCGACTGGCTGGCATTTGGGAGTAATTCTACAGCACTTCTGGTGTCCGTCACCTGTTTAGCACTTATTCACAAGCTGCCTTGGGGCACATTTTGCCTCACTGACTCTTTATTTAACTTCTTGTGCACATATGTCATGTCCTTAAGTAGGTGAGTTTTATATGGAACCTGTATAAGAAAAGAACTGGGCCTTTTACTCCCCAACAAGGCCATGCACAGAGACAATGTTTGATAAATATTTGTCTAATGAATGAATCAGCCTAGAGTAGGTTTTCTAAGCCTGTGTAACCAATAAGTCTCCTCATAATGGAGTATGAACACCCCATCCCAAGGCAATTTCTTTCAACAGACATCTTTAAAAAGAGTTAATTGGTACAAATTGCTCTGACTTTGAGTGAAAACTGAAAAAACTTTTTAAATCTTATATGAAAACTGAACAGCTTCTTCCTCAAGGCAGCAGCAAGCCCCAGCGAAGAGAATCAGGACAAACACACATTCTGTAACCTGTTGTCTGGCTGATCCCAGTTATCTGGGGCTTTGTTGGTAGGCACGCGTGCAGGGTGTGCTTCTGGCGTGACCTGACTTGATATGGCAGGTGGCTTTCCTTCCGCGGCTCTTACCCATGCGCCTAAAGCCTACAATACCTACATTGTTTCGTTCTCTACCTCAGTAATTTAAAAAAGAAGAAGTTTAACATCTTCCTGGCCAAGTCTTGCTTTCAGATTCTGGAGTTGACGTAGAGCAATACAAAAAGTGTCTTTTGGATTAAAATACTCTTTTCACTCAGCATCCAAAGTTTTCTCCCAAAAACATAAATGAGATAAGGTCACATCCATGCTACAAATAATCATTGCCTTTCCATTTAATTCCATTCAATAACTATTAAGTAGCTACTACATGCCAGGCCCTGTTCTAGATGATGGGGATATATTAGTAAACAAAACAAAAAAATTCCTGCCTTCCTAAAGCATATGGATGGCAATAGGGGGAGACAAACAAGAAAATAATTAATAAATAATATACTATGTTAGAAGGTGGTAGGTAGGTGCGAAGGAAACTAACTGGCATGAGAGAGCTGTTATAATTTAGACGAGATGGATGGGGCAGGCCTGATTAAGACTAGCTGGAGTGAGGTCCTAAAGGAGGGAAAAGGTGTGGGCCCCCAGGCTCTCTGGGAGAAATGCCTTCCTACAGCATGACCTCCCCCAGTACCTTGTCACCTCATCATGCCCACCGGCCCTCCCTCACTGCTCTCCAGCCACCGTAGCCATCTCTTTCCACCTCAGAGCTTCACACACAGGGTTCCATCAGCTCAGCATCCTCCCTTCCCATCCCTGGTCCCCGGTCAGCTCCTTGTCCTTCAGGTCTCAAACTAAATGGCCTTTCTTCGGGTGGGCTTTCTTTAGTCCCCAATCCACTGTAACTTGGGTACCTTCCCACAGTTATTTTATGGCCCTCCTTTCAGATACTTAACAAATACTCTTTAAATAAATGAACAAACAAAAAGGGTTAAAAAGAGGTAGGCTCATTGAGGACGGAGGTTCTGACTTGTTCATTTATCCTCACTGCCAGCACATTGTTGAATGTATTTAATAGACTTTATCTTCATAAATAAGCTTCATCATTGAAGACAGATATAGGAATCAAGTTATGATTTGCTTAAACTTAATCATAATAATAGTAATATGTAAACAAGATGAAAAACAGATATGAAGCACTAAACTCGGTTTGGGAAATGAATCTCCTCCCTACTTCTCTCCTTGAGCAAAGTTAACCCTTGGCTCAAGTGAAGTAGGCCTTGGTTTCGGCCTTTGGCCCAAATGGGCCCTTTTGGGAGCACTTCCCACCCAGTGAAGGGCCCGATGATACCTCCCTCACTTCCTGTGAGTCCTGCTTTTCTCAACAGGAGAGTCCTACCCAACAGAGAGTTTTTGCTCTTTCTTCGTCCCTATGTCATGTCCTTCCATTTCCTCTGTGCCTGTCAAATTAACTAAAAATAGCTGTCATATCTCAAATTCTGAATTATTTGAGCTAATTAATACATCTTTGAATTTTCCCTCATAATTGTTCTTACTCTTGGGGTTATCTCCAGGGGTATTTTCTTGTTAATATTTGCTCAGGAAATACCATAAGAATATAAATATATCCATTTAATCCCTGCCTCATTTCAAAATGCATCCTAGGTGACTTATGAAAAATCATGCAATATCAGCACAACAAACAAAAAGACAGTAAAGTAAAGCAAGAAATAATGCTACTACACAGAAATTCCAACCCTAGGACTTCAATCAGTTGCTTGAGAGGGGCCGCCACTTTGGCTCTGAGCAGCAAAGGGACCAGACCAGTCACAGGGCACCTAACAGGGGCTCAGGAGACTTGTGACCTGAATGAAGTCTCTCCCTGCATATTCAAAAGGGACACTGATGTCAAGAACATAACTAAAGCCAATGAATTTCCAATAATTGTTTGTTATGGTGTCCCTCAGGGAGACCAACCTTACTGACTAATGCAAAGTGAAATGCTCAGAAAAATCAGTTCTCTGAGGGAAAAGAATGATGTCGTTCAAATATGAAGTTCTATAATGATCTGATTTGACTCGGAGATAAAACTCAAAATAGCTGAAAGAAATGAAGCTGCATCTTTCCCTAGATGTTATTTCCTCCAGTCAAGCTTCGATAAGAATCAAGCAGAAGGGAAGTCAAGGGTAAAGTGTCTGGTGGGGACCTAACGTGTCATAACCCTTTATTTTTGATTAATGCAGGTCCACCCCTAAAAACTGGGTATCCACTTGTGAAAACAAAGCTTCCTGGCCAGGCCAGGTGCTCGCATGACCTACCTCTGGAATGAGGCCAACTAAGGCATGCCCGTGGGCAAGGGCCACATTTCCTTCAAAAAGCAGTCCTCGTTTGCTCTAACCCAACAGATGGACCGCCAAAGTCCCGTGGGGCGTGACGACCATGTGACATACATAACAACCCCCCCCCCACAAACATATCATACATTCCACAGTTAAATATAAATTTAGTTTTTTGTTATCCTGTTTTGCTTTATTCATCCTGTGTTTCCCCACCCTCACTGGAGTAGATAGTTGAGAATTTGCTGTTAAAGACAAAATTAACTCGCAGAGAAAAAGTCATTTTGGATCAGTGCTTGGGCCCCAGGCTATTGGTTCAGTGTTTAATTCGGCCCCTTGCCAGTTCAACCCCGCGCACAGAGAGGTCGCCCCACACAGCTTCCTGCACCAGCAGGGGTGACTCTGTGTTTTAGAAAATACGGACACTTGGTAAGCTGTCCAAGGGAGTTTGTACTGAAGGTATGCATTATTCAGGAGAAAATATTTTCAGCACTACTTGAAGTCTTTATTCCTGACAACGCATTAAGAATTGAACACAGTGATCTTATTGTTTTAGCTGTTGCTTTTCCCATTACTCATGCAACATGACTGGAAAAAAAACGAATGATGATTTTTCCCTCCCGCTGTGTGCTGTTTGTGTGAATTTTTTTGAACTTTTGGTTTGGGATGAATGCGCCTAACAATCCACCATCTGGTGTCTAAATATTTTTACAGACATGACTCCAAATACCACAGAATCATGCCACGGCTCAGGTTATGTGGCTCTTTTCCTCAGGCAGGCTTTTTATTAAAAGTGATTATTCTTTGAATTATGAAAATCTCAACCAGGAACATTAAGATTTAGGTTTGAGAAGGAAGTTCCCGGTGTTGACCAATATAAAAAAAAGAGGGAAGGGAGAAGGGAGAACTCCCCTTGGGGCTAATTTCAAGGAAAAATAATGAACTTTTATTTTTGTTATCATACTCAGCAATATACAAACTGAATCAAAGTGACAACTTCTGCTACATTCCTGCTGTAATCGTCGCTGGTGGGAGAAGATAAGGCGGGAGTAAGCTCTGTGGGAATCAAGTTTCAGCCCTGTCAGGTGTAATCAGAACCGTGGTCTTAAAACAAAGGCCTCCACTCCACCTCCTCAGTGGGAGGACCGTTCACTTCCCCATCCCCCAGGCACTAAGAGGAAAAAGAAGAGTCAAACCTCCAAGAGCAAAATAATCCCAAACAAAACATCACTCGCAAGCCTGAGGGTTCTCTCCCCTCTTTACACCCTGGGATCAACGCAGTGACATGCAATACTGGATGACTCCCCCGACACGCACAATGAAATAAGGTCAATGGATTTTTACAAAGCTTGGGCTGTAGTTTTGAGAATTAAGATTCCCCTCCTGTGCCTCTGTTACGGAACTTGGGTATTGAGTCCCTAAGAACCCACTGTGTCAGGCAGGGCAGAAAGGATTTTGTTTTTCCTCTGAAAGAAAAGACATAGTACATTTGCTCAAAATGTCACCCAATATTTTAGAGCCCAGAAAAAAATTGCTCTTGTAAGTGAATGTGCCACACAGAGAGAATTTGTATTGCTGGATTCCCTGGCAAAGTTAAAAATGGGGGAAGACAGAACCAAAACGACAACATACCTTTGAAGCTTCCAGCTTTGCTAGTGAAGCTAACTGAACTGTCTATTAAAATAATCACACAGCTCAGCACATCTATAGCGAGTTGTTATTGGTAAGACTGTCCTGGAATGACTGGAGTTTGACATGGCTACCTTGGAAGGAGAGCAAACAGTAACACTCCCATTTCAGTGATGGGCAAACTAAGGCCCAGTGGCAATTAAGCAGTAGTGCCACGGTCCCTGAGGGTCAGTGGTGAGCGGGAGATAACTCAGAAAGAGCAGAGGAAGCGTAGACATTGGTGATAAGGCACTGACTAGAGGAAATTAAAAGCCTGCAGTGTGGGAAAAGAACAATTAGCCGAGACAGAGGGGCAGGAAGGAATACAGAATGAATTACAATCAGAGGAAACCAGGCAGCAACCAGAGAAGGACTGGTGGGGTGGGGGCCTGCGAGGAGTCCAGAAAAGTGACTTCAGAATGTGAGCTTTCTTTAGGTGGTGCCAGACCCCTATTTTTTTGCTGCAGCTCATAACTTAACTGTTTCCTACCTGGGAGTGTCAAACTCTGAGGCTTTATTCATGAAGCTCTTAGAGATTGTTGCCTGAATATTATGAACTCCAGATAAGAATGACTTCATAATTAGTTGAGAAAAATCAGTCCTCCTCTCCCCCAAAAAGGGCAAAAGTTCAAGCCTGAGTCAGTAAGCAAAAGATTCCCATCAGAAACCTAAGAAGAAACACCTATAGCCCAGGTACTCTTAGCAAGTGCGGATGGTTTGAGAGCCAAGAAGAAAGTACTCATGAAAGTGAGATTTTTTATTTTAAAGAAAACATTAAAAGTGTTTCAAAGTAATGTCTATGACTATCAAAATTACCTAAGGGGATGAAATGTTCTATACTCATAGGAGGTGATAGAAAAAAATATGGCTGTTTTTATGAAAATAAGAATTTGCTTATTTTTTGAATCAATGTATAGCATGCATGATCATGGGCACAAGAGAAAAAAGATTTACTGTGAGCCTGAAATAAAATTGTTTTTGAGTCATTCCTAAAAATCAATTGGCAGAAAACTAAGAGGAAGTACGACTTCGGTGAGCCAAGATGTTAAAATCATGGGAGAAAGGCGAGTAGAAGATGCAACTAGACTCATTGAAAAGAAGAGGAGAGTTGGTTAAAGTCAATGAGGAACGCTAAATAGGATTAGAAGAACCAGATACTATTACAAAGGCTTGATTGAGGGGGCAAACTGGATAATAAAGCAAATTACGGATTCTTAAAAATCCTCTGTGACCAGGAAATGAATTAACTGCTCAAACTAATAAGTAAAGACAGATCACGTGAGAATGACCAGCTGTTACCATGGGAAAAACAGAAGGTTCTTGATTTACAAAACAAGCATACTTAAAAAGAAAAAAAGTATATGTGTGAGTGTGAGGGGGGTGTCTTTGAAACAACTCTAAGAGGGTGCAAAAGTGAACTGAAAAAATTTAAAGCAGACAGTGATGGAAGGATAATCTTAGAAAAAGCCAACACAATAAAAGGTTCTTTAAACACCTAGAAATTATTATGGGTGTGGGAGAACATTCAGGAACCTGGAAAATTGAACTAGGTTTTACTTTATTTTAGTTCAGCTTTTGGCCTTTCCTTCATGAGGCTAATAAAATGTGTAAGAAATAGAAACAGGGTCAGAAGAGTGAAAAATTAAAGGCAATTAGGAATTTCCCCCCAATAAATTCATATGACTCAAGATGAGACAACTGAGGGGGATGAAAAAGCTGTAGAGATTAGTACTGCCTTAATGCACTGTTTGGATGGCTCCTTGGAAAGCAGAGATATTCAGGGAAATGTGAGCGAACTGAATGTAGCACATTTCTAGAAATGGACCAGGGAAGAAGCAGAAAACTGCTAGTCTTGTGGAAGACATGTAAATTCATAGACAAGACCGGCAAATAACATTTATTGGCATCATCATCATATTCTGCAAGTGTTATTTGTTAACTGACATCATAGGGACTGGTTAGAAGTATTAAGAGCAGGTTAAACAACCCCTCCCCACTTTGAGATTCTAACACTCCCAAGGAGCCATATCAGTGTAGACACAAAGGTTCCCAGAAGCTTGGACATCCAATGAGAGAAAAGCACATGCGTTGTATGGTGTTTGTAGGAGCAGGAGACTCTCCGTTTCAGATTCATCTATAAAGAGAAGACATCAATGAGAATGTGTGCATGGAGAAATGCTCAGAGAGAGGTGATGGAACAGTTTGCTTCGTACACAGGGGAGGCAAGATAGGATCCTTCTGATATAGAAAGAGGCCCTGGGAAGGCCCCGAGCCAGGATTGGCAAATCAGACTGAGGAATCCTGAGCAGGGCGGGGTAGGAGCGTAAGTCTGGTAAGGAGAGATGGGAAAGGTTAGGTATTCTAGGAGGCAGTTTTGAGCATAGACTCCAGAGTGGAAAAAAACTGGGTTTGAAGTCCAGCTCAATCGTAATCCTTTAAAAAAAAAAAAAAAAACACCTCTCTGTGCTTTGGCTTCTTCATCTCAAAAAAGGGGTTTTAATAGAACCTATGTTGAGGATTGTTCTAAGAGCTAGGTGAGATAATATGTGAAAACTAAGAACTCCAACAAAAGTTATCACTGTGGATGAACTGTAGTCAGTCTGAAGTTGAGAAGACATACCATCCTAACTTCTTCAGCGCCGTCTCTGGCTGGCTTTCTATTTCCTTTTCAAACCTTAAGGACCACAACCCTATTTGGCTCTCTGGCTCTAACAGAAGGTGGGAAGGACTACTTCACCCTCAATTTTCCTTTTTTTCCACTCAAAACTAGCCCGTTTCTTTTCCACCTGACCTTCCTCCCTGTGGACACAGCACCCTCACTCCTTTCCAAGGCTAACTTCTGTCTTGCCTTAAGGATCCCACCATGTCCTCAGCCACCTGTCCCAGGGTGATGCTTCATCACCGAGACCCTCCCTTCTCCCAGCGGCAGTGACTCCTCCATTAGGCTCCCTCCCCTCAGCCTCTAGCCTGACCCAAGTTCTCTCTGGTTTTGTATATCTTTCCCTCCAAAGTGCAGGGGCAGCACGCCCACTTCTCTTCTTCCCCACTTGAGATCAACTGCCCTCTATCTGCATTTTGCCTCCTTACTCTGTCAAAAGGGTCGGTTTGATTGCCCCCAAAGAAAAATCTAATAAGCCTTTTCCTTTCTATTCTATCCTAGCTCTGGTGGATTGTGTTTAGCTTCAGTGACTGGTTGCTTTCTCTCTTTTCTGACTGTTCCTTCTGTCTTCTTTTCTTGACTCAGCCTGTTCTTGTCTGTATCTCCAAAAGTCCTGGACAATTGCATCCTTTTACTTACACCTACTTTTCTCTCAAGAAGCTAAATGCTAGCTTATTTCTTAGGGACAGAAGCTAATTTTATTTCTCTTTGCAATCTCCCAAAGTGATTTAGTATAGTTTCTAGAACTGAGTGGAACTCCGTAAATATTGTTGAATTATTCTGAGTTGACATCATGACGTGATTGAGTTATGTTACGAATCTTAAAAGAAAGAGCTGTTCATTTTTCAGCAAAAATGCAGATGCACTCAGCTATTAATTAACACTTTAAAATGCCATAGAAAAGGTGCAGAAGAACTACATAATGGGCCTAAGAACATTAATTTTAAAGATGGAAGTAGAATTGTTTAGAGAGAAAACTCTCATTTGTTTAGCAAAAGACCTTGGGTATGAAAGATAAATTTCCAAGGATAAACTGCCTTATATAAGAAGAATATCAAGAATTAAAGCATGGCAACCAGAGGGAAGAGAAGAGAGACAGGGAAAGAGGAGCTGAGGGAAGTGAAGTGGGGGCCGTGTTGCCAGGGACCTCTGTGAAGAGAGCCAGGAAGTGGTTAAGGGTGGTCGAGTGCGTTTTAAACACAGGGGTGTCCGATATGTGGGTTCATGTTACTGGCTATGCTGTGCTGTAACCCCGCAGGATGCCCAGCATTCCTGCCTGTATTTTAGAATCTCAAAGTCTGCAGTGTGGTGCTCCCGGCAGGTGGGGGCGGTGGAACTGGTTAGATCTCTCTGCAGGAGAAAGTGCTGCCAGGAGAGCAGGTGTGTCAGCCTCCAGGTGCTGCACCTCTGGGACCCAGTGCAGTGTCCTTGCCAAGGCCACCATCTTCCTGGGCTGCTCCAGCAAGTGAAGAACTCAGTGGGGAGCTACAGCTGGGCCGTGCCTGCCCAATGCAGAATCCCCCTGTGCACGATCATTGCTCTAGCTCTCCCATCTACCTGCTCAGGGCTTTCTCGGAGCTGTGTGGTCTGGGGCTCTTCCTGCCAATCCCCCTCCCTCCCTCCCCTTCTTTCCACAGGTGGCAGACTACATCATGTCCTATGCCTGCTCTCTCTCCCTCCCTTTTAGCCTTCACAAGCATTGTCCTCAAGCAATCTCTTGCATTTCTAGTTCTGTCTTGGTGACTGAATCTCAGAGCACCCGAACTGACACAGGGGGATGTTTTTCTTGGGGACAGGGTGTAGGGAGTGCAGGAATTGGAGCAGTTTCCATGAAGGGGTGATGTGGTGTGGAAAAGAACAGTGTATACAGGAGGTGAAGGGCTGAGTGAGGATTGAGAATTCAGCAGAAGCAGGAAGCTGGAGCCAGAAGTGACTAGAGGAAGAACAATCTTCCAGGAATACCTAGGATTTGGAGAGGAAAGCTTTATTTCTCATATCATTTTAACTTAAAGGATAAGACAACCTCAGAAGCCGGGGGACTTTCCAGGTGTCTTGCTGTGTGTGAGGAGGTAGAAAGCAAAAAGTTCATTCTTAGTTTTGTGAAGGGAGACCAGCAGCCTGAGGGAGTGGATGGGGGGAAGCGAGTGGGGAGAGAGCTTGCCACTGTTCCTGCAGTGTCAGCCATGAGGTTTAGTAAGGAGCGAGCTGTTAAGACTTGCTGATGAATAAAACCTGCCGCTGTGAGTGAGCACACGTTTCCTGAACTGGATGAATTGCATTAGATATCCAGTGACCTGAATGATGTCACCAAAGAAGTTAGTGATCATTAAAGAATTTGGAAGAAGGAAAGGGTTATGAACTGGGGGTTGAACAATGTCACTGTGGCATTCCAAATGAAACCAGGATGTTCTGCTTTGTTAACTCAACTTTTGAATATTTATCACTTTTACATTTTAATTGCTTGATCCTGCAAGATGGTGTGTCTCTCTGCCTTAAGACCATCTCTGACTCACTTACCTCTAATTGTTCGAGAATCCCGAGACTCACTCAGTCTAAAGGGAGAGGTGATGAGAACTGATACTACTTACTACAGTATGTGCTTTCCATGCTCTTTATCAAGCTATGTT
Organism: Smutsia gigantea; assembly: GCA_032199065.1. Lineage (NCBI taxonomy): Eukaryota > Metazoa > Chordata > Mammalia > Pholidota > Manidae > Smutsia > Smutsia gigantea. Next base: position 152,891 of record JAVSCE010020387.1, on the reverse strand, counting down.
TACATAATTAAGAGGGCCCACTAAAGTGACTTTTCCTGAGCAAAGAAAATCTGCTCCATGTTCTGGTCTGCATTTTAATTACCTGTCAGACACCCTATTACCCAAAAATGTCAGATGATACTACCAACTAATATCCAGTTAGTTGATGAGATGTTCGACAAGATTCTAGAATGGGTTGTAAAGGCAGTTTCCATAGCCCATCATATGATCAATAATTGAAGGTTTACTAGTATCTAACTGAGGGTACCTGGCCCTTCATGGCCACAGGACATATATGAATCATACAGTAAAAGGGCAGCTTCTGTGAAAACTTATCATTCATGGTCTGAGTTCTGAACTGCCTTTCTAGATACGTTTCTCTTACTGTTTTATCCTCTATTCCTGGCCCTGGGAGCGAACACATTTACTGTTTGATGCCCTTCCCCATTCCTTATTACATCTTTGGTCTTGATGTTACATTTCCCTTGTGATATAACTGTTGCTCCCTCCCCGCGAAGATACAGTCTTCCCATTTGCAGGGCTGCATTCCAAGTAAACACGCTTCCGGGAAAACTGTGGGATACCTAGCGGGTTTGGAGGAGGAACTGGATACCAGGAAGGCATGAACTGACATAACTCTGCCTCCACATATTTGAAAAAGGTACTTTTGTTATCTTCTATGGTCCCTAGGGATAGAATGAGGATAATGGGACATTAAAGGGGTAGAGTATAGCTTAAAACAGAAAGAAGAAGGTATCTGACAGCAATCAGAGCAGCCACAGCTGTCATTTCCTCGTCCCTGAAAGGTGCCAGCAAAGGCTGGCTAGACATCAAGGGGAAATGGTCACAAAAACAAGTCTTGCATTGCATGGATCGTTTCAGTAGGGGGCCTTGCTTCAGTGCTGATTCTAAACTTTCACGATTCTTTGAGTTAAAAAGAAATAAGCAGATGCTTGGCTAGAAGGAGCAATGTGGAATGAGAACCACTGGAGCATCACTCTCATCCAGCTGCTGCCAAGAAGGAAATTCAACACTGGGATGAGAAGCCTGAGAGTCTGAGTCTAGGTTGGGAGGGAGGAACCATATCCTCAGAAGGGGCCTGATAAACTGCCTGTGTTTTTCTGTGCCAAATGAAGCACCTTAGACCAAAAGCATGTCAGTAATTTTCCTCTTCCCACATGGTTACTCTATAATAATTAGTTTTACTACTTTTTTCACAAGCTATTACTTTAATTATTTTAATTAGATTGTTCATGCACTCATGTTGTTTACAAGCACTATTCTTTTTATAGCATATCAATAAACAGGAGAGGGAAACTACCCCCTTGGAGGAAGCCAAGAAGTTTTTACTAGGTAGGCCATGGCCCAGAGCATAGAGAAGCTGCTTCTTTGCCAACCTGGAGAGCGCCCAGCATCCTAGAGGCCCCCAGAGAGGGTGGGATCCCCTCCTCTGGGCAGGGCCTAAGTCACATTCGTATCCCGTGGCCACCGTCCCTTCAGTCAAAACAACAGAGAGCAAATAACGCGTTTTCTGCGTGTTGCTCTGATAACACCCTCTGCGGAGTAAACACAAAAGGGATGGATGGTTCAAGTCAGCATTTATTAAAATTCCACCTAGTGTTTGGTTTCCTCGCTATCTGATTTGACTCCTGGCTCCACCGCTCCAGCTGTGCGACCTTGAAAAAGTAATTTCTCAAATTCTCAGCGGGCCTATCTGTCAAATGACGGTCAGAGCAGGAAGCCGGGCACCGGGTGGCCGCGCACACGGCACCGGCGGCATCTCTTCTGCTTCCCTCCTGCCCCCTCTCCTGGCCCTCGGTCCTCCACTACCCTGGCCAGCAGTGTGGCAGGACCACACACGTGCTTTGGTCCTAGACTTCACGGTTCTTTTTTTATTGTTGTTGTTTTCTTAATTTATTTTTGTTCTTAAGCTTATTCCTGACATAAGCACAAAAGAGAAAATGAAGTAAGTTGAGAAAACAATTTCCAAGGACTCACTGCCATTCGAAGAGTCCTAGCGGGTCACCGGAAAGCCCGCAGGTCCCCTTCTCCGCGGGGGCGAGGTCAGACTCGCACGAGTTTCGCCCACGTGCTGTTCTGAGCACGTGTCCCTCCGCAGGCTTCTTCCCCGCCTCCTGAGGGCCCGCCAGCCAATGGGATGTGCCCTGCAGGTGCGCACGGCTCCTCAAGCGCTGCCCACGTCCTCGAAGGGTTCCCCGGGGACGACACAGGGTCTGGAACTGGAGGTTTTGGTGTTGCTAGACTAAAACCCTGACTGTGTCTAATTTTTGTTATCTAAAATCATGTTTTGAAGTTTTTCTTGAAACAGAGCCCTGCTGCGGTGCTCCTGCGCTGTTTGCTCAGGTACGTACTGGTCATGAGGAAGAAACCAGGCGTCCCCCACACAGGTGTTTCTCGTAAGTAATCCCTCAGTGCAGCGCCCTGGGGCTCCTTATAGCAGATCCCAACACCCCACTTTCGATGCCGTGGGGCTGCTAAGTCACCAGCAGGGAAGTGTGATTTAAAAACAAAAATTTTCTTCATTAAAGTGTTAATAGATTAATAGATAAAACTTTCTCCAGGATTTTTCCTAACACCAGGATCTAAAACAGGGAAAAAGATTTGGTCTATGCTCAGATGTTTGCCCTTGACTGCATGTGTTGTGTTTCTGTTCCAATTAAACATGGTAACCAAATACTATTTTCGGTATAATTTAACCAAGTAAAGGAAGAACTGGCCACGGAGATTTTCAAAGGGAATCTTTTGGCACCATCTTGTGACTATTTTTGGTACAATTTTAGATAAAACCAAAGGCAGGCCCCTTAAGTTTTCAAAAGCCGTCTTCTGGCACCCTCCTGCGGCCAATGACCAGTAAGGGCCAGAGCTGGGACGTGAAGCCGGGCCGTTCCCTTGGGGTCAGTGCCCCACAGGCCTACTTCATATACCTCTAACTCTCCCAGGACTCTGGGCATGATTCTAGTGGCTATTGTCATCCTGCCTTATCCTTCACTGTTGCTACAGCCCTTTAGTAATGTCATCTAAGTGCTTGTTAAATGGTAGTGTATTAGTCCTGAAAAAAGTGCCTGAAAAACTCCCCCTTTGAAGTGAACTTTAGGTATGATAAACGTTGACGTGCAATGTAAGATACATAGGTAAAGTCTCATTTTAGCCTCAAAAATGCCAAATTTTCTATATGTGTTAAGAACCACAAACTTTTAAAGCTGGCCAGCCAAACCATTGCCCTGTCTATGCTGGATGTACTTCACAGAGCTTTTTATCCTCAGTACTAGTGACAGTTGGAACCCAATTATTCTTGGTTGTTGAGGGATTTTCTGTGCATTGTAGCAGAATCCCTGGTCTCTACCCAATAGATGCCAATTATGACAACCAAAATGTCTCCATTTTGATGGTGGTGGGAGCAGTAGAGAGGCTCAGAATTCTCTTGGGTTGAGAACTATTGAAATAAAGTGCAGATCAAATGGAGAAAATAAAAGGAGCATTAGAGCTGGTATAACTTTAATTTTCCCGAATTGTTCTGAGAGGGAAGAAGAATGGCAACAATGAAGAAATGCCATTGGCCTGGTTGCAAGGTCAGCCCCCAGAAAAATAACACAAAGCTATCATGATTATTCACCCTGCAGCCGGAGAATGCACCATCCCCTTCCATTGAGTCCCATGGAAAACTCAATCTTGAGTATGTAAGATTTTGTAACTGCATTATAAAATGTGAGTGTTAGTTTCTAGAATATCCTGAAGACTAATTCATGATTTCCTGACCTTCAGGTTCTCTCTGTACTCTGGCTTTCAACGTCATCTACTATTTCACCCATTTTTCTCTGCACCCTTCCTCTTGAGCTATTCTCAGGTAGTGATTGCAACTCTTCTTCACATTTGGTATTCACTCAAAGACTTAGACACCCTTCCACACATATAATCTTCTGAGAGTTTCTCTAGGAAAACCTCATCTCTTCTACCACTATTTAGGAATGCCAAAATAATCTAACTTAAATATTTCAAAATATCATGCCTTTCTGCTACCACTTTTAACTCAACCTTCTTTCTATGGTCAACATTTCATTCGTTCAATGATCTCATTTGATGATTACCTCTTGTTATATTCCAGGCACAGCGTTAAATGCAAGGGATACAAAAAAATTAAGCTGGGGAACCTACTTACAGTCCATTACTAGAGAAGGAACTGGAGAGAAATTACAATGCATCGTGTGTAGCAAGTGATAGGATGCAGGTGTCAACGAAAGGCTCTAAGAACCTAGAAAAAGAACTAATTCTGCCTGAAGATAGTCCAAGAAGGTTTCACAGAGGAGGTGGCACGTAATCTGGGTAAAGAAGGATGACTAGAAGGTGTTTTCCAGGCAAAGAGCACCCCAGGCAGAAAGAATAAAATTGGCAAAAACCAGATCTGTGAATAAGTCTTATTAGTTTCTATCCTTGCCTTCTAGATAGTCTTCCCCAAAGATAGGAGTCTTGTCTCTCTTCCTTCATGTGGATGTGCTCCATGTCAGATGGGCGGCCACCATGTCTCTGAATTCGCTTTCTCTAACCATACAACTGTGGTTGCTCCAGGCTCTCCTACTTTCCCCTCACCGCTTCCTCATCTAACTACTCTCTCCCTTTCTACTCAAATCCAGCTGCCAGAACATGTCACTTCCATCCCTGTTGTCCCTAATTCGTCCACCCTTCATCTCTTGTCCTATGACCATTACTGCTATTTAGACACAACTTACCTCTGTCCTAGAACCTGAAAAATCCTCCTAATCGGCTCATGGCTTGCAATCTCTCCCCTTTCCAATCTATCTGATCATAAACCACAACTTACAGAAACATAATTGAGATTTTGGATCACTGCTTATGTCTCAGCTGTGGGGCTGCTAGGGAAAGCAGGTGTCTGGTGTTTTCAGCCTTTCATGGGAGATGAGCCCTGTAGTAAAGAATAACTGGAGATGGAAGTGACCTAGAAAATAACAGTGTGGTCAACCATTCTCACGTCCCTGCCATGGCCAACCAGTCTCACAGGTCTGGCTTTCATGCCTTGTTCCTCAGGCCCTCTGCTGAGTGCTCGCCTGCATTCTTTGGTCTCTCTGCTACATGGTTCCCTACCTTATTGCCTCTAAACCATTTCTCAAATGTCACCTTTCCTGAGAGGTCTGCCCAACAACCCTCTGGGGGAGAGCAGCCCCTATCCTTCCTGGGGTTCTTCCCCTACCTGACTAATCTATGTGTTACTTTCTGTCTCCCCTCCACAACAGCAGGAACTTTGTCCACTTTTTTCTCTTGCTGTATTTCACAGGGCATATAAAAGTGTCTGGCACACAGTCAGCACTAAATAAACACCAGCTGAATACATAATGAAGAGTTAAGTTCCCTTACCTCTTTCCCTAGGAGGATCTATATTCTCCAGCTCTGAGATATGAGTCAGATTTTTCCCACCTCCAAGTGCTAAGGTAGAGTGGGAAAGGGAGGATTTGACTGGCCTGAACGCCCCATCCTTTTGGCTGCAGTCATTGGCTCAGAGTGGGGATTCCCCAAGCCCAAGCCAAAGAGGACACGCAGTGGTTGGTTCAGGGCTGGTAAGGTCTTCATCTGTCTTTGTCTTCTCCTTGTCCTTCTCCCCCGTTGAGCCTTCAGATGAGATTATAGCCTCAATCAGTAGAACTGCAACCTCATGAGACCTTGAGCCAGGAGTACCTAGCTACGTTACACAGGGATCCTGATCCTCATAAACTGTGTGACAGTAAATTTTTACTGTTCTTAAGCTGGTAAGTTTCTGAAGTTTCATAGGGTAATTTGTTATGCAGCAATAGCTAACCAACACAAATGGGTACAGAGAATTTCATTATGTAAATGTAGGCTGTTTCCAGCTTTTCCCAAGTGCAATATAACATTGAACATCTTTGCACATATATTCTTGGTATTTCTAAAAATAGTTGCTCAGGATAAATTATTATTCATGGAATTGTTTACTCCCATTTTGAATTATACTGCTGTCAAGTTATCCCCCCAAAAGGTTATATACTAATTTATAGTCCCAATAGAATGTGTCTGAGAGTGTGTTGCCCTATAACCTTACCAATACCAAGTATTGTACATCTTCATCGTTTACCAATTTGAGAGGAAAGAAAATAGGTATCATGTATTGACTCTCCTGACATGCACTGTCTCAGCGCTTTACATGCCCTTTTCTATTTGATCCTTACAGCAACTCTATGATGTAAGTACTATTATTATCCATTTAATACCCTGATGTTGAAAAGAAGACTTGGTTACATAATAATTAAGTTGGAGATCAGGTGGTCTCAGGCAGTCTGATTTCAGAATCTGAGCTTTTAATAACTGATGAGATTGAGCTTAGTCTTTTGTGGCCATTAGTATTTCTTTCTCTGTAATTACATATTCTCATTCTTTCTTTCTGTGCTGGATAGCTGCTGTTGCCTGCTTCAGTTCCCCTCTGCCCTTTCACCCAGCTCTCACCCTGGGCGGTGGCTTCTGTGGGCTTCATCAGCTGGCCCCAGTGCCCTCCAGCTTCTAGCTGCATTCAGCCAGTGGATTGCGTGGCAGCAGATTAGATATGGGAGGGAAATAAACTCAAATTTACTCTGACTGGCTTTGTCCTCAGAACAAGGTTCATTGCTCTTCTAACCTGCCCCTCTTTCCATCAGGACTTCTGTATTTTCCCTCATAGTAAAAATGAAAACTGGTTGGCCACAAACAGTCCCACGTACTGGTGGTTCCTTTCACCTATAACTATACAAATAATCCCTTGTAAATGAACCCTCTTTGCTTTATCCTGTTTTGAGTGTGCTATAATTTTCAATTCTCTATTAGGTAGTCTTTTCTCACTGAATTGTAGGCACTCACTCTATATTGAAGTCATAACCCTTTGTTTATCATTTAGTATGGGAACATACACCTGGTTTGTTGATTTTTGTTTTGTTTTAAGATGGTTTGGGGTACATTTGTTTATATTTCACCCAAGACTCCAACCTAGAAAATGTGGCCTTGACTTTGAGACACCCCCCTGCAACTGGCTTCTTCCCTAGCTGGGGGTGTCTAGCTCCTCATCTGCTTGTGGCCGAAATATCATTTCCCCCTCCTTAAAAGGTTACTTTCCTCTTTAAGTATTTGGAAAGGTTTTGTCTTGTGCTCCATCTGTGCTGTCCATCAGGAGATACTCTTCAGTGTCATGTGCGAACTCTGCTTCCAGCTCTGCTGTGGACCTGGATAATCTCAGAGCTGCCCTGCCTGGAACTCCTGGGCATGGTCCCCTCCCCTAAAGGGTCCCTCAACAGCATGTGTGGAGGTGTGCGAGTGGGACAGGTCACATTCTTTTTTTCATTATACACTCCCTTTATTATCTAAAATGCTGTTATACAAGCCTGAATGGCCTTTATCAGACTTTGCATTTTGGGTGGGAGAGAAGTGTGGGAGTGGATTGCCATTGAGGTAAAGGGAATTATAATTACAATATTAATTAATTATAATATAATACAAAAATATAATGTGGTGGGGGAAGGAAGCTAAAGCTGAGGGTTAAATGTGATTTTTCTAGAAGTGCACTTAGGAAGTTCTTAACCAAGGAGCACCCTTGCCCTCCATTTGGGGAAAGAGGAGGGAGGCAGTTACATGTCTTAGGGAGGAGAAGGGGAAGGGGAACCAGAAGGGAGAAGCACATGTCACTCTGTCCCCTTAAAGGAGAGCAGGACCAACAGTCAGAATCTAACAGTTGTCTTTGCAACAATGGACTAGGACACTTTGGAAGATGTAAGTCCCCTGTCCTTGGAAGTATGATTAGAGGGAAAGCATAGAAAGGATTCCTGCTTTTTTTTAGGAGAAAACACAAAGTCTTTCTCTTTACCTCACCTTTAAATGAGTTCTGTACTATTTAAGCATATAAGTGTGAAGTCCAAGTTGGACCTGGTTGACTTTTAGGAAGGAAAAAATGCTAAGGGAAAGGGGGACATGGCTCTGAGCAAGGGTAAGACGTGCAAACCAGACCTGTCACATTTTTGGAGGGAGAAGCTGTTGGGGTGTGTGTTGCACAAAACTAGATGCTGGTAGGCTGGGATGGGCTAAAAGCTTCATGGACAGGTGATTAGCTGGGGAGAGGGAAGAAGGACCCTGTTGGGATGAGGGCCAAAGAACAAGTCCTCAGATAAGCTGGGGGGCTGTGCATGTGCATATTTGTGGACATCCTGGGAAGGGAAGTGACCTCCATGGCCTGGGTGCTCAGGGCCAGAAACACAGAGGCAAGTCAAAGGAGATTGTGTAATCAAAGGCTATAAAGATGACCTTTGCTTGGGAGGAGACATTTATCACAAGGACTGGATAGAGGTAGTGAATATTTTTAATTCAGCTTTATTGGTGTATAATTTGTATATGATAAAAGTCACCTACTGGGGAGATGGAATGGGAACAGAGTTTCTCTTTGGGGGGATGAAAATGTTTTGGAAATGGTGATGTTTGCACAACATTGTGAATGCAGTTAACGTTAGTGAATTGCACACTTAATGGTTAAATGGTTGAAAATTTTATGCTATATGTTTTTTACCACAATAAAAGAGTCATCAGTTTTAAGTGTACAATTTGAAGAGTTTTGACGAACGTAAACAGTCATTTTCTTACCAGAAATGGTTCCTTGGTCTCCTTTTGAGAAAGAATTAAAGGATGGACACAAAGGTGGTTGAGCTTTAAAAGTTTATTTGGAAAACTAAAGTTCAGAGAAAGACAAGAGTAACCACAGAGAGCTGGGGTGTGGGCAGAGCCAGTCACATGGAGGGAGTCACATGGAGGAAACAATAGGGACTTTTACATATAAAGGGAAATGAATATTCACTAAGTGGGGTTAGATTTCAAAGGGAACAGGTAGAGTATTTTTAGAATTCTGGCTTCCTCCACGAGGGGCCAATTTTTTACTATATTTGGTTCCCATGGGAACTGTCATGGCATGAGAAGGTGTAATTTTTACAATGCTAAGGACATAGAGGTGTGATTTTTGCCATGTTAAAGAATGTATAATGTATTTTGGGGTGAAATTTGGATTAACTTTTCCATGTTGGAACTAGCTGGTTTTGGCTGGTCTGTTATCTATATTCCCACTCCACACGCCATAAGAACAGTTTACACAGAATGTGTAAGTAATCATCTAGTCAGCTGCATGTAAACACCACCTCGGCCTCCCTCTCCCTCTCCCTGCTCCTGTCTGGCTCTCTGCTTACTCTAACAATTTAACCACCATCATAATTAAAAAACAGAAAAGATTTCATCACCCCCCAAGAGTTTCCTTGTGCCTTGTAGGAGTCAATCCTCTTTCCTCATCCCTGGCAAACACCATCTACTTTTTGTCACTATAATTTTGCCTCTTCTAGAGTTTCATGTAAACATAATCATAAAATATGTACTTCTTTTGTATCTGACCCTTTAATTTAACATAATGCTTTTGAAATTAATCCATATTGTTATGGGAATCAATATTTGTTTCTTTTTATTGTTAAGTGGATGTACCACAAGAGTATGTTTCATCCATTTTCTGGTAGACAGACATTTGGGTGTTGCGTTTTTTAAAATACCAGCCTGAATTAAATGCTAGGCTACTGAGGAAGGAGGTCTCACTATCCTATAGGATGTGGTGCAAATGCTGGCTATGTCTGCTCATGAATAAAGGTCCACAGACAAGGCCTTTCTTTGTATTTTCTTATGATACCTTAACATGACCTGCAAAGGATCTCCAAATCCCAGACTTTCCCTTTCTCTAGTCCCCAGATCTTATTCTCTGAGCCACACCCCATGTGAGGAACTCTGTGGCTGGGGGTCTATGTTGCCAAGCTCATGAACACAGACACTCTAGTAACAAAGACGTTCTCCCATTGTGGCTTCTTTCTACATGTTTCTCTAGCAGTTGCGTGGTAATCCAAGGAGATGTAGGCCAATAGAAGTTTTAATAACATTTATGTTATACAGGTGTGATACATAATTATATCATCTGCATCTTTCTTCTTGTGTTAGAAAAAATTTCATTATATTTTCACAGACTTATCATTTATTCAAAATTATGGTTTAAAAAATTTTTCTTTCTCATAAGTTCCATATTGGATTCCTTTTTGTGGCATTATTACCCCAGGAAATGTCTTCAGACTCTATGTGCAGGTACCTTGTCGTTAGGAGCCCTTTGCTGGTATCTGGTTTTAGAGTTTTGCTGACATACCTTACACTTATTTCCACCTCTGGACCTGTCCTGTGAGCTTGACATTTTAGACTGTGCTTTTTGTCACAGAATGGCCTGGGATGCGAGGAAGCGCAGTATCTCTTTGACTGTCCTGGTCCACAGGCCCCAGCTGGCAAACCTGGCTTCCTAACCCTGCCCACCTTATAGATCTTCTCCCTCATGAGATTTGCTCCTTGATAAGAGGCTGGAGCATGTAATGGAATACTTTGAGGCTCTAGCTGTACCTTCCTGTGGCCCCAGAATGGACTAGAGCACCTAATGAAGAAATGTCCAGGATCTGCCCCCACCATGTTAAACTACAGTTCTCTGGTGGCCAGAAGGATAGCTCATACACCCTGGTCTGGGCAGCTGTTTCTGGAACAATTAACCAGCAATGTCTTTTCTGCTACAGATATGCTTAAACCAGGATGTGCAAAATTCCAGCCTGGAAGAAACGATAGTGCTGACTGGTGACCCTGATGGACACCCATTGTTTTTCTGTGTCTAGTACCACCCTCACTCCCTTCTTTTGGTAATGACAGTCCCATTCTTTCGGAAACTCTTCCTTCCCAATTTCACCTGTGTGGTTCTGCTATAGGAACCAGTCCCAAAAGTCTATCCCACTCCCAAGCCCAATGTACAAGACAGTGACCCAGCCTGGTCATTCAGAGATATTCCCAGTGATACTTTCTCTTCCCTTACTGGCAATGGAGACGTTAGATGTCATTCCAGAATTACCAACAAGTGAATCCCTCATCCTATGGGGAAGATTGAGAAAATGAACCTATGCAGGGAAATATCTCTTTTTCTGTCAGGACTCCCTCTCCACACTGGATACAGACTTTATTCACTCGTTTGTTAAGATCCCTACCCTTGAGAGAGGATTAAAGATGGTGGCATGAGAGGTGAAACAGAGGCTTCCTGCTAAAACCACATATAATACAAAAATATCATTAATACAACTATTCCTGAAAGAGCAACAAGAATGAGGACTGCGCCAGACTGCATACACCTGGAGAAAAGAGCAGACCTCATGGAACAGGACACCAATAACTCCCGTGCGAACCCCGACATTGCTTCAGGGGCTGAGCAGCTCCAGAGAGTAGAGATTCTAGGCACTAGAGGGCACCATATACAAATATGAAACACCAAAGAAACCTGGTTCAAAGTAAAATTATTAATACAACTCCGGAGAAATATTTAAATGACATCAACCTCATGAATCTTCCTAAAAGGGAGTTCAAAATAAAAATCATTAAAATGCTCATAGAGGTACGGAAAGATATTCAAGAACTCAGGAATGAATATCTGTCGGAGATCCAATTGTTGAAGAGCACTATGGAGGGTATTAAAAGCAGATTAGATACGGTGGAGGAGATGATAAATGAAATAGAAACTAGAGAAGAGGAATACAAAGAAGGTGAGGCACAGAGAGAAAAAAGGATCTCTAAGATTGAAAGAATATTGAGAGAATTGTGTGACCAATCCAAACAGAAAAATATTTGCATTAAAGGGGTACCAGAAGAAGAAGAAGAGAGAAAAAGGGATAGGAAGTGTGTTTGAGGAGGTAATTGTTGAAAACTTCCCCAATCTGGGGAAGGAGATAGTCTCTCAGGCCATGGAGGTGCGCAGATCTCCCAACACAAGGGACCCAAGGAAGACAACACCAAGACATATAGTAATTAAAATGGCAAAGATCAAGGATAAGGACAGACTATTAAAAGCAGCCAGAGAGTAAAATAAGATCACATACAAAGGAAAGCCCATCAGGCTATCATCAGACTTCTCAACAGAAACCTTACAGGCCAGAAGGGAGTGGCATGATATATTTAATGCAATGAAGCAGAAGGGCCTTGAACCAAGAATACTTTATCCGGCAAGATTATCATTTAAATTTGAAGAAGGGATTAAACAATTTCTAGATAAGCAAAAGCTGAGAGAATTTACCTCCCACAAACCATCTCTACAGTGTATTTTGGAGGAACTGCTATAGATGGAAGTGTTCCTAAGGTTTATTAGCTGTCACCAGAGGGAATAAAACCACAGTAAAGAAAGTAGAAGAGCTAATTACTAAGGAAATGCAAATTAAATTAACTATCCCCAAAGTCAATCAAGGGATAGACAAAGAGTACAGAATATGATACCTAATACCTAATATATAAAGAATGGAGGAGAAGAAAAAGGAGGAGGAAAAAAAGAACCTTTAGATTGTGTTTGTAATAGCATATTAAGTGAGTTAAGTTAGACTCTTAGATAAGGAAGTTAAACTTGAACCTTTGGTAACCACGAATCTAAAGCCTGCAATGCCAAAAAGCACATACCTATCCATAATCACCCTAAATGTAAATGGACTGAATGCACCAATCAAAAGACAGTCATTGAATGGATAAAAAAGCAATACCCATCTATATGCTGCCTACAAGAGACTCACTTTAAACCCAAAGACATACACAGACTAAAAGTGAAGGGATGGAAAAAGATATTTCATGCAACTAATAGGGATAAAAAAGCAGGAGTTGCAGTACTTGTATCAACAAAAAGACTTCAAAACAAAGAAAGTCACAAGAGATAAAGAAGGGCAATACATAATGATAAAAGGGTCAGTCCAACAAGAGGATATAACTATTACAAATATCTATGCATCCAACACATAATCACCTACATATGTGAAACAAATACTAACAGAATTAAAGGGAGAAATAGAATGCCATACATTCATTCTAGGAGACTTCAACACTCCACTCACCCTGAAGGACAGATCAATCAGACAGAAAATAAGTAAGGAGAAAGAGGCACTGAACAACACATTAGAACAGATGGACCTAACAGACATCTACAGAACTCTACACCCAAGAGCAGCAGAATACAGATTCTTCTCAAGTGCACATGGAACATTTTCAAGAATAGATCATATACTAGGCCACAAAAAGAGCCTTGGTAAATTAAAAAGATTGAAATTGTACCAACCAGTTTCTCAGATCACAAAGGTATGAAACTAGAAATAAATTACACAAAGAAAATGAAAAAATCCCACAAACACATGGAGGCATCACAACATGCTCCTAAATAACCAATGGATCAACAGAGATCAAGCAATATATGGAGACAAATGACAACAATAATTCAACACCGCAAAATCTGTGGGATGCAGCAAAGGCCATGCTAAGAGGAAAGTATATTGCAATACAGGCCTATCTCAGGAAAGAACAATCCCATATGAGCAGTCTAAACTCACAATTAATGAAACTAGAGAAAGAAGAACAAATGAGGCCCAAAGTTAGTAGAAGGAGGGACATAATAAAGATTAGAGCAGAAATAAATACAATTGAGAAGAATAAAACAATGGAAAGAATCAGTGAAAGCAGGAACTGGTTCTTTGAGAAAATGCACAAAATAGATAAACCCCTAGGCAGACTTATCAAGAAAAAAGGAGAGTCCACTCACATAAACAGAATCAGAAATGAGAAAGGAAAAAATCACTAAGGACACCACGGAAATACAAAGAATTATTAGAGAATACTATGAAAAATTATATGCTAACAAACTGGATAACCTAGAAAAAATGGATAACTTTCTAGAAAAATACAACCTTCCAAGGCTGACCCAGTAAGAAACAGAAAATCTGAACAGACCAATTACCAGCAACGAAATTGAGTTGGTAATCAAAAACCTAGCTAAGAACAAAATCCAGAACCAGATGGCTTCACTGCTGAATTTTATCAAACATTTAGTGAAGACTTAATACCCATCCTCCTTAAAGTTTTCCAAAGAGTAGAAGAAGAGGGAATACTTCCAAACTCATTCTATGAGGCCAGCATCACTCTAATACTAAAACCAGGCAAAGACACCACAAAAAAAGAAAATTACAGGCCAATATCCCTGATGAACATAGATGCAAAAATACTCAGCAAAATATTAGCAAACCAAATTCAAAAATACATCAAAAAGATCATCCATCATGATCAAGTAGGATTTATTCCAGGGATGCAAGGATGGTACAACATTTGAAAATCCATCAACATCATCCACCACATCAACAAAAAGAAGGACAAAAACCACATCATCTCCATAGATGCTGAAAAAGCATTCGACAAAATCCAACATCCATTCATGATAAAAACTCTAATGAAAATGGGTATAGAGGGCAAATACCTCAACATAATAAAGGCCATATATGACAAACCCACAGCCAGCATTGTACTTAACAGTGAGAAGCTGAAAGCTTTTCCTTTAAGATCGCAAACAAGACAAGGATGCCCACTCTCCCCTCTTCTATTCAACAGTCCTGGAGGTCCTAGCCATGGCAATCAGACAACACAAAGAAATAAAAGGCATCCAGATTGGCAAGTAAGAAGTTAAACTGTCCCTGTTTGCAGATGACATGATATTGTACATAAAAACCTGAAAAAATCCACTCAAAAACTACTAGATCTAATATCTGAATTCAGCAAAGTTGCAGGATACAAAATTAATATGCAGAAATTTGTGGCATTCCTATACACTAACGATGAACTAGCAGAGAGAGAAATCAGGAAAACAATTACATTCACAGTTGCATCAGAAAGAATAAAATACCTAGGAATAAACCTAACCAAGGAAGTAAAAGACCTATACTCTGAAAACTACAAGACACTCATGAGAGAAATTAAAGGGGATACCAATAAATGGAAACACATCCCGTGCTCATGGATAGGAAGAATTAATATTGTCAAAATGGCCATCCTGCCTAAAACAATCTACAGATTCAATGTAATTCCTATCAAAATACCAAAAGCATTCTTTAATGAACTAGAGAAAATCGTTCTAAAATTCATATGGAACCAAAAAGACCCTGAATAGCCAAAGCAATCCTGAGAAGGAAGAATAAAGCTGGGGGGATTATGCTCCCCAACTTCAAGCTCTACTACAAAGCCACAGTAATCAAGACAATTTGGTACTTGCCCAAGAGCAGACCCATAGACCAATGGAACAGACTAGAGAGCCCTGATATAACCCAACCATATATGGTCAATTAATATATGATAAAGGAGCCATGGACATACAGTGGGGAAATGACAGCATCTTCAATAGCTGGTGTTGGCAAAACTGGACAGCTACATGCAAGAGAATGAAACTGGATTATTGTTTAACCCCATACACAAAAGTAAACTCGAAATGGATCAAGGACCTGAAGGTAAGTCATGAAACCATAAAACTCTTAGAAGACAACAAAGGCAAAAAATCTCCTGAATGTAAGCATGAGCAACTTCTTCCCGAACGCATCTCCTCGAGCAAGGGAAACAAACGCAAAAATGAACTCATGGGACTACATCAAACTAAAAAGTTTCTTTACAGCAAAGGACACCATCAACAGAACAAAAAGGCATCCTACAGTATGGGAGAATATATTTGTAAATGACATATCCAACAAGGGGTTAACATCCAAACTATATAAAGAACTTATTGCCTCAACACCCAAAAAGCAAATAACCTGATTAAAAAATGGGCAGAGGATATGAACAGATAGTTCTCCAAAGAAGAAATTCAGATGATCAACAGACACATGAAAAGATGCTCCATATCACTAATCAGCAGGGAAATGCAAATTAAAACCACAATGAGATATCACCTCACACCAGTAAGGATGGCCAGCATCCAAAAGATTAAGAACAACAAATGTTGGCAAGGATGCAGAGAAAGGGGAACCCTCCCACACTGCTGGTGGGAATGTAAGCTATTTCAAACATTGTGGAAAACAATATGGAGGTTCCTCAAAAAACTAAAAATACAAATACCACTTGACCTGGGAATCCCACTCCTTGGAATTTACCCAAAGAAAACAACTTCTCAGATTCAAAATGACATATGCTCCCCTAAGTTTATTGCAGCACTTTTTACAATAGCCAAGATATGGAAGCAACCTAAGTGTCCATCAGCAGATGAATGGATAAAGAAGAGGTGGTACATATACACAATGGAATACTATTCAGCCATAAGAAAGAAACAAATCCTACCATTTGTAACAACATGGATGGAGCTGGAGGATATTATGCTCAGTGAAATAAGCCAGTCGGAGAAAGACAAGTGCCAAACGATTTCCCTCATTTGTGGAGTATAACAACGAACCAAAACTGAAGCACACTCATGGACTCCAAGAAGGGACTAGTGGTTACCAAAGGGGAGGGGTGTGGGAGGGCAGGTGGGGAGGGAGGGAGAAGGGAATTGAGGGTTATTATGTTTAGTACACATTGTGTGTGGGGGTCACGGGGAAAACAGTGTAACACAGAGAAGGCAAATAGTGCATCTGTGCCATCTTACTACACTGAAGGACAGTGACTGCATTGGGGTATGGGTAGAGACTTGATAATATGGGTAAATGTAGTAACCACACTTTTTTTTATGTGAAACCTTCATAAGAGTGTATATTAATAATACCTTAATAAAAAATAAGAAAAATAAAGTTCCCGACCCTCACCTGCCCAAGGCATGGGCATGTGACCCAACAGAGGCAAATCAGATTCTCTCCCATGAAAACTTGAATTTTGAGCTGTGTGACACAAGAATAAAAAATGTTGGAGCTGGGTCATTCTAAAAAGGATGGCCTGGAGAGATACTCCATTAATTCCTAGATCTAGATCCCTGTATATGCCCTGCTTCCTGGCCTTGCAAAGACACAACTGTCCAATTCTTCCTGTATTTCTCTGAGCTATTTCATGATTCTGTAATAAATTTCTTTTTTTACTTATATTAACCAAAGTAGGTTTCTGCCATTTGCAACCAAAACACCTTCTAACTAATAAATCTTCTAATGCCTGTTGCCTCCCTTGATTAAGGTCTCCCCCAGTCATCACCATTGCTGGGTCCACTTCATCTACCAATATCCCATCTCCAACTTGCAATAAACTGGGATGGAATATAGACTATGTCTCACAAGAGATTTAGGAGGAATGCTGCGACTCAGAGAAGCAGTTGCTAAAACTCGTCGCTGGGAACAGTTCTCCGTAGGTCTCTTGTGTTTCTGCGCATTTTGCGAGTACAGCAACTGACTACTTTCATTATGGACTATCTTTTTAAGGATATTTGTATAACAAACTAGATAGAGACAGTGCATGTTTGCTTTTGTCTGTTATAAAAGGTTCTTAGCTCAAGGTCTCCCTTAGAACACAATGCTCTGTGAGAGCTAGGGCTTGGGGAACGGGCACAAATTCTGTTACCAGGCTGCTGCCAGGTATGTGAGTAATAAAGGCCTATGGCCGTGATCCAAGAGTCTTGTGTTTTCTCCCAGCATCCATGAAACTGTGGTAGGCTGACTTAGATAATAAGGATAGTAAAATCTCAGATCCTTCACAGTTCTTGACCAATTAACCAAGAGAAGATGTAGAGAAAGATGTGAAAGGGGAAGAATGAGGGCCTCCTAGGTCAATTAATAGGTTTTTGAGGGAAGTCTCTGGGAATAGGTAGTGAACATTGACCAAATTTTATAATCAATCAGGCATTATATGGCTCTCCACTTTTTTGCCAGTTATAAGGAGGAATTGAAGAGTAACAGGCTGAGTCCTAGGAAGTTCAAAGTCAGTGTTGGTAACTCATCCTTGTGCATGGAGACTTCCTTACCAATCTGGCAGTCAGCTTCCAGCCAGCCTCACTGTAACAACTGGTACTAATATTCACTCTGGAGAGCCCGAAGGTTTTGCCCCCTTTTGGAAGAATGAAACAGCTGGGTCACTTTATGGCTTAGTCACTTATACAGTCGATCTTACCAGACTTCGATCTATTCAGACAAGAGCAAAATGTCCCAGGGTTTTTTGCAGTGGGTCCCCAGCTGCTATAATGGCCCTTTGGGGAAAATTACTTGAGACAAACTTCCATGGGAAGCCATAGCTGAGGCATTAACTTACATTTGAACTCATATTGCCTGAGATTGGATTTACAGTGCTGTCGTTGGTAACCCATTAGAGAATGAGAAACTGACCCAAGGAATTCTACACAAGTTCTTATGGTCAATTCTCAGACTTGGAAAACTTGCATTAGAACTAGATGAGGCTTTAAGAGATGTTATTTTGATTCATGGGGCAGCAAATGCCTCAGGTTGAGGTAGATGCCTTAAAAAAAAGTTGCTGCTGTGTGAGCCAAACCCACATCAGCAAAAGGATGCAAACCCATGTCAAGAGCCAGAAAATAATGTGGCTGTGGCCTCCGAGGCAAGAGGTTCCTAAGGAGGAAACAGGTGGTATCAGCCATGCAGACTTTCACCCAATGTAAATTTTCAAACTAGCCAAAAGCATTCCAAGTGCATTTGTGTGAGCCACGGGTAGCCACCACGCTGTTTGAAACTAAAAGTAATGGTAAAGACTTATTGGCCTGGAAAGGCTCTTTCTCTCTGTGCCCCTGAACTCTTCTTCCCCCCTCTGCCCTTACCTCAGCTACTGATAGTACAGGTATTTGATGGAACTTCCATGCTCCCATCTGTCCATAGGCTGCTGGCACTGGAACAGCCTCCTCAAAAATTGACTTAAAAAATCTGACTACTTCCCTCACCTTCTCCTGGTCTATGCACTTCAGTAAGGCAGTTTGGGCACTGAATGCATCTGTTCTCAGAAAGGGATCATTTCCTCTTGGCTGCTTTCTGGGTAATGATCAGGACAAAAGGGTGGGATGTGATATTAGACATATTTGGAAAATTTGAGATTTCTCCCTGACCATTCCTGGGCATAACATGTCTTTCTCTCCCTTAATAGCAACCCTGGTCAGCCTGGTTGATACATCCTTCAGATAGCCCAGCCAAAATGGGACCTGGAGGATTCAAACTTCACTCTGGTTCTGCCACCTGGATTCTCTAGTTGGACTGACATGGTCCTAGATCATAAGGATAATTGGCAATTGGTGGCGCACACCTTCACCAAATCACCTGATAGTGGCCCACACAGGCTGATGTGAGGGTCATAATGGGTCTGTATAACTTTTATAAAAATGTCCAAGTCATACTTGCACCTTTTTTTTTTTTAAACAGAAGGTCTGGGTGTGGTTAAGGGATGATTGCAAAGCAAGGTGAAATCATCAATACTGGAATTAGGCACACCATTGTTGAAGCAGTGGAGGGCAGACAATAACAACAGCACATGGAACAGGAGCATGTCAGACCCCAAGAGACTCGGGATAGAGAGGGATTTAAATGATCTCTGTTTCTCAGAACCATCCCTGGAGCCTTCCTCATGAAGGGAAACCCCCTGGTGAGCTTTACCAGCCCTTGTAAGTAAGTGCCTTACATTTAACTGATTGCTGGATCTGCCATCCTCAGCCCAACAGCTCTATAATTTGTTCACTAGTTCCCTTAAGCTTACTGAGAAGTTGGTCAGAAACAGCAGGGGATGGCCCCAGCTCCTACAACTCCCCCACAAAAATATCTGCTAGCACCTCCAGATGTTTTCCCCACCTTTGTTCTCATAACCATCACTAGGTAATTTCCATTGATGGACAAATGCCATCCAGCTGGTGGTGTGGACAAAGAGATTAGATTGAATACTCTCAGGTAGTCCTTCTAAAAAAAAAAGACTAAACTCAATTAACTCAATTATTTAAACTTAAGTGGGAATTTCAAGGTAACCAGCTGGCCAAAAGGTATTTTTGGAGGCACTGTCAACATCTCCTTCTAAATGATATAGGTCCTATTTAATTTAATATGAGCATTTATTTATTTCCATGGGCATCCACCCTTGGGACTTGTAACTTTGGGGGAAAAATATGTTCTCAGCCCACGGCAAATTACCTGTGAAGCCAAAATCAGTCAAAGGGAGAAGTAAAGTGGGAGAAACCTATTTAATGCTTACAAGCAGTCACCCACTTCTGCTCCCCTGTGTCTCTCACGACCTGGCTGCAGAGGAAACCCCACCTAATCTCTGGGTCCAGATATACCCTCGCTCCCCCAACCCTTGTAATCATCTGTTGATATGGAGATGGACTACTTCTCTCCACCCCTTGGAAACACCTGCTGACATGGAGATGCATGCACTAAGGTCTGGCGAGAGATTCTGGAAATACTGCAGTTTTACCCATAGACTATACTTGTTTTGTGGAATCCAGGTATTAAGCTTCTTGCCTTCTGAAAACACAATAACTTGCAACTTAGCAGTGGTCATTCAACATCTTCAAGTGTTTAAAGAAGCACTAACAGCAGATCATGGCAGTATCCTCACAATTGTAGAGATTTCTCCAAAAAGAGGCTACCCTTGGTTTCCAGGAGATTCCCAGAGAGATAACTGACTCATTATCTGTGTTCTTATCTTTATGTCAGGAGTCTTCCAATTTAAAAAGGTGGTACAAAATTAGTCCCTGACTTAAGTTGAAGTGATCAGTACTATCATCCCTGGGAGGCATTCAGTTTGGCCTCAACTCACTGGTCAGGGTTGTTATGGATGAAAGGATTGCCCTAGACTTCCTCTTTGAGAACCAGGCAGAGCTTGTACTGTCACTGACACATCCTGCTATATCTGGATTAATGTTTCAGAGCAGGAGAAAGATCAATACACAAACAGAAGGAGAAAATCCCAGGACTTTCTAAGGTAGGAACTGAGGGAATTTGTCCAGCTGCCCGGGTCTGGAATCCTGGGAGGCATGGTTGAAGTCAATACTGCAGGTTGGCCTCATCCCACTGATTGGGGTCCTAGTGATAATAGCCTAATTAAATGCTGATGAAACAACCTGAACAGATGTGTTTCAGCCTCTACTGGTCAGATTAATCAGAATGGCCAATGGAGTGGTAGACTCATGGAAAAATTTTCCAAACTCCAAGACAGTATAGATAGACATGCTCATTGTCTAGTATAATGAAGATAAAGTTTACTTTTAGAGCAGAGAGCAGGCAGGCTTACTTTCCATTATAAAATATTTGAGTTCTCTAAGCTCAGGATTCTTCCCTGTGATGAAACCCATTGTATGTGTTGATGTCACTCTGCCCTTTTTGCATCACCCTGTGGGAACTGGGGCCTAGGAACCAGTAAAGATGCTCATACTTTGGCTCTTGCTATTGCTATAATAAAGTCCTTTGCCTCTGAGCCAGGAGGCTCAAGTTTTCTGCTAGGATCCATGCAATTGTGACAGGCTAACTTCTTAGCTTGTGAGTCGGGTAACATAACAGATCCTTCAAAGTTCTTGACATCAATCCATCTTATTTATAATGTTTCTAATGGTTTAAAGCTTTCCACCAAGTAAACTCAGAGTAGTCCTTTTCCACTCCACCCATGAAAGAAAAACAAATGAGGGGCTAGGGTGACATTTGGCATCTTTCACAGCTTTTCCCGCATTTGTGCGCTTGCCCAGGCTTTTTAAACAACTCTCTCCCAGAGGGTAAAATTACCTCAAGAGATCTCTCCAGGCTTGGCCCCTTGCCCTATCTTGTGTCATCCTATCTCACCCCTGCAACCTATCTGAGTTCTCTGTCCACTTCAGTTGTGGCAGTCACCATTGCTTGGCCATCCAGTGTCCGTTCTCTATCCTTCCCCCACCTCCTTCAGGATGAGTTCCTGTTGGACCCCAAACACCATTCAGACATTCACTTATTTTGAAGCAGCCAGAGGAAGCCAACCCCACCCCCAGCTTCAGACGTGGAATTGAGTGGTCTAAGAGTAATCCACTCATTCCCTTTGCCAATAGATCGGTTCTGGCTGATGAGGTGTTAAATGAAGTCTGAAGAGGAACCTCTCTGAAATTCTACCTTTCTTTCTCAAAAGAAGGCCCCAGAAAGAAGCAAATCCTATTTCTAGATGTGATGTTTAGAGCTTCTGTAGCCATTTGCTACCAGCTTGAAAATGATGCCGTCATTCAGGATGGCAGAACAGAGAAATGATGACAAAGTTGTGCTTCTCAGTTGGTCAAATGTGAAGCCCACTCTTCCTCTGGGCTTCCTGTCAATGTGAGAGAATACATTTCCTAAATGTTTAATTCTGTTTGAGTAGGGGATTCTGTTACTTATTACCATATATTGAGCTAAGTTCTGGGCATTCTTCTAAGTACCTTACATCAATTCATGTAGTTAAGACTTACAACAAAACTATAGGTTTACTATTTCCCTCATTTGGAAAATAAGGAATCTAAGACATAGAGAGCTTAAATATCTTGGCCAGGTGACACAGGTAGTTAAATGGCAAAGCTAGGATTTGAATCCAGATCTGGCTCAGAATTCACAGACATAAGCACTACTCAGTCACTTCTTACTAGCTGTTCCTTGCAACCTACATCATTCCAACTGATCCTAATTTCACTTTGCTTCTTAAGGTGTCCTCAACTGACACTTAGGCTTTGAACCCCTCTGGTCCCCAGGTCTATGCTACAAGACCCCTTTACCCTCCCATAGCCACCTGAGGGCCCACTGCTTGCCTAGGATAAGAGGTCACACATTAATATCTAATCCCACTCCTGTTTGGACACCAAGGAAGGCAGTCAAAACTTAACATGTGAGCTCTTATTTTATATTGTGTTTATTGTAAGCACCTTGATATGATCAGCCTGTTCAAAAGGCATTTGTTGTATAAACCAAAGAACACCTTTTAGGAGATGCCTGTTGGTCCTATGATTTGGCTGGCAGCAACTGGGAGCTTTAATATTTGTCCTGTCACCACTGAGGAAATAGGCAAGCAGCTCCTCAAGCCTGTCTCAGGAATAGATGAAGACATAGACGTAAATATATAATAACCAAATCTTATATAGTCACAAGAAACTCCTGCCTCTAGCAAAGCTTTATATAGTCTCCTATATATCAATCACCTGACAAGCTGTACAGTTACACTCACATTATATGACACAGCAAGAGGAGATATAATCACCAGACAGGGTCAGTTTACCTTTGCTTCCCTGCCCTTTGTCCTGGGCAGTCTATTGCTTTCTCCTCATTGAAGGTTCTCAGCTGCTGAACACATTCTTTCTAGCCTGTAATCAAAGGGACAGTCTGGACTTTGCATTAGGACACTTTGGCATCTCATCTACCTTGTTAACCCCACTGCTCCCCGCCATGGTGTCAATAATCTATCAGATGAATTTCCAGAATTATTTCTTAAAAATCATTAAAGAAATCAGGGGAGAGGTGAAAGGGATTCTAAGTCTGTGGTTAGAGGTTATCAGTGGGCAGCTCTGAGTAAGTCAGGAGTGTGCTACTCCTTTCCATTTCTGCAACAGAAATGTTGAGTAATTCATTTCCAGACTTTTCTGAACGAGAAGGTGTGCTATCTTGAATGAAATGAAGGTAGGAAGACTTCACATTTAAAAGATGCCAAAATGTTACAGGATCTCCTTAGAACTAAATGATTTGATTTCTTTCCCTAAAATCTTTCATATTATAAACATCTGAAGCTTCCTTTAAAAAGATCTTAAATGAAACAGATGGTTCAAACTGATTTGAATTTAGAGCTCAAAAAACTATAGAGTTTCTTTTCTAACTCACACTGGGCTTTGAAGATAAAGGGCAGAGCCTTGAGAGGTCTCATGCTTGCATGAATAGCTAAAGAAGAGGATGCTCAAAGAGGGTTGGGATTTTTCTTTGTGTGCCCTAGGGAAAAAATTATCTACTTATTTTACATTTTTAAAATGCAAATATTCTTTTCTCTAGGCAAAAAAAGAGAGAGAAATGATAATAAATATCAGAAAAAAGATGGAGGAGCTACAGTTATGAAATCCTATGTGTTCTTTCAGAATGCTTTGCTATCTGAGAGCCCTCCTGGTTTCCTCACAGAATAGTTCAACGCCAATAAAATGTTCAGGGTAATGTGTTTATCTTTTGGAATAAAGTGCTAATTCTCATTTTAGATAACAAGTATTTATTTAGTTATCCTTATAATAATATCATCTTTAGTATGGTATACTATAATAGTATTCTTTTTTTTCTGATTTTAAAAGCAACTTATGTTTAATGTAGAGAATAGAAAAGCCATTTTATTTAAACAATAAATATTTTTGAGATCCTACTTCATGTATCAGCTAGGAATGCAACTTCCGATCTCTCCGACCTCAACAGCAATAACAATGAATAGGCATGACTTAAAAAAAATTGTTAAAAAAATTTTTTTAAATCAAAATTGCAGTTACTCTTAGGGCATAGTGTCTGGAAGGGAACAGAAGAAAGGCTTCTGTTTCTTGAACTAGGTGCTGGTTACACAGGTGTGCTCAGGACATGGGTGAAAGTTCATGGGTGAAAGCTCAATCCCCCAATCAACTCTATGCACCTGAACGCCCATCAAGAACTGTATGGTAAATCCATTGTGGAATACTCACACGACAGCATACTATACAATGATGGGAATGAGAAATGTACAACTAGAAATGCCCATGATGAATCTCAGAACATAGTGTTAAAGAAAGTACATTTGACGTGATTCCATTGAATGAACTGCAAAGCAGGCAAAGCTAATCTATGCCATTAGACATCAGGATGGGGGGTGTTTGGGGACATAATGACAGGAAGGGGGCATGAGGGGAACATCTGAGAAGGGGAAATGTCTGTTTCACGATCAAGTGCTGGCTACTTGGGTGTGTTAAGTTTTTGAAAATTCTGTGTAGCTTAAAAACAGCAACAGCTTTAAGAGAAAATAATTATTACTATTTCCACTCACAGCTGGGGAATCTGAGATTCTAAGAGGATGATGACTTGGTCAAGGGCACAAACTCCTTAAGTGGTGGGGCCAGGATTTGACCCAGGGTACCTGCCTCCCGGGCCCAAGTGCATAACCATTCCGAGGAGCTTCTGTTGTTCCACATCCTCCTCAGCATTTGGTGGTGTTAGTTTTTTGGATTGGGTCATTCTGATAGGTGTGTGGTTGCATCTTGTTGTTTGGATTTGTAGTTCCCTCATGACATGTCAAACATCTTTGTACATTCTTATTTGCCAACCAGGTGTCTTCTTCGGTGAGTTGTCTGTTTGGGTCTTTTACCTCTCCATATAAATCCAAAAGTATAGTTCTTTCTGTGTTTTAGATAACAGTCCCTTATCAGATATATCTTTTAAAAATATTTTCTCCCAGTCTATGGATTGTCTTTTCACTCTCTTGACAGTGTCATTGCAGAACACAAGTTTTTAATTCTAGTGAAGTACTGCTTATAAATCACTCCTTTCATGATTCATGCCTGTGGTGGTCATTATGAACTCCAAAGCCATAGATTTTCTCCTATGTTATCTTTTAGTAGTTTTATAGTTTTGCATTTTACATTCAAGTCTATGATCCCCTTTAAGTTAACTTTTGTAATAAGTATAAGTCTCTGTGTAGATACATTTTTTTTTGGCATGGGTGACCAGTCGTTCCAGCATCATTTGTTGAAAGACTATCTTTTACCTATTGTATTGCCTTTTTTCCTTTGTCAAAGATCAGTTGACTATATTCACTGTACTTCTGAGCCCTCTATTTTGTTCCATTTAGTTATTTGTCTTTTTTTTTCCAGTACCATACTTTTTTGATTACTGTAGCTTTATATATAGTGAGTCTTGAAATTGGGTAATATCAAATCCTCCAATTTTGTTCTTCTCCTTTAATATTCTATTGGCTATTCTAGGTCTTCCTCTCCGTATAAATTTCAGAATCATTTTGTTGATATCCATGATATGACATATTGGAATATTCTTTGGGATTTTGTTGAATCTGTAGATCAGATAGGGAATAACTGACATCTTGACAATATTGAGTCATCCTATCCATATACTTGGAATAATCTCCATTTATTTAGTTTTTCTTAGATTCCTTCCATCAAGGCTTTGTAGATTACTTCATATAGATCATGTACACACTTTGTTATATTTATACCTAAGTATTAAAATGTTGTGGTGCTAAATACTTTTTAGTATTGTGTTTATAATTTTAATTTTCACTTGTTCATTGATGGTATGCAAAAGTAATTGGGTTTTGTGTATTAACTTTGTATTTTGCAAACTGGCTATAATTGTTTATTACTTCCAAGAGTTTTTGTTGATTTTTTCAAATTTCCTGCATGGACAATTATGTCATATGTGAACAAAGAGTTTTATTTCTTTCTTTCTATATACCTTTTATTTCCTTTTCTTGTCTTAATTGCATTAGTTAGGACTTTCAGTATGATCTTGAAAAGGAGTGATGCATCTTTATCTGGTTCCTGATCTTAGCATGAAAACCTCTAGTTTCTAGGACTTTTTTTTGTAGATTTTTAAAAATCAAGTTGAGGAAGTTCCCTCTATTCCTGGCGTGTGAGAGTTTTTATCATGAAGAGGTGTTAGACTTTTTCAAATGCTTTTTCTGCATTAATTGACAATGATCTTATGTTTTTTCTTCATTAGTCTGTTGATGTAATGGGTTACATTAGTTGATTTTTGAATGTTGAATCAGCCTTGCACCCTTGGAATAAACCTCACTTACAGCACTTGGTCATGCTGTATAACTCTTGGCTGAATTCAGTTCGCTAATATTTTGTTAAGGTGTTAATTCTTCCTTAAATGTTTGGTAGAATTTGCCAGTGAAACTGTATGGATATAGAGATTTAATTTTGAGAGGTTTTAAGATTACAAATCCAATTTCCTTAATTGTTATGGGGCTATTCAAATGAGCTATATCATATTGACTAATTTGTGATAGTTTGTGTTTATAGAGGAATTGGTCCATTTCATCTAGGTTGTAAAATTTATGTGTGTAGAGTTGTTCAAAATATTCCTTTACTATCCCTTTTGATGTTTGTAGGGTCTATAATGATATCATCTGTTTCATTCTTGATATTGGTTATTTGTGTCTTTCCTCTTTTTTTTCTTGGTTGTTCTTTGTCAATTTTATTGGTCTTTTCAGAGAAGCAGCTCTTTGTTTCACTGATTTTTCTCTGTTGTTTTTCTGTTTCAATTTCACCAATTTCTGTTTTTAGCTTCATTATTTCTTTCTGCTTGCTTTGGTATTTTGCTCTTTTTCTAGGTTTTTGAGGTGGCAGATTAGATTATTGATTTAATATTTTTCCTTTTTTCTATGTATGCATATGGTGCTATACATCTGCCTCTCAGCACTGTTTGAGCCATGTGCCAAATGTGGATATATTGTATTTTCTTTTTCATTCAGTTCAATGTATTTTTTGTTTATTTCTCTTGAGACTTCCTCTTTGACCTATGAATTACATAGAAATGTGTTGTTTAGTTTCCAAGTGTTGGAGATTTTCTTGTTACCTTTCTGTTATTGATTTCCAGTTTGACTCCATGTTTTTGGAGAACATACTTTGTATGATTTTAGCTCTTTTAAATTTGTTCAGGTTTGTTTTATAGCCCAGGATGTAGTCTATCTTGGTATGTGTTTCATGGGTACTTGAAAAGAATATGTGTGCTACTGCTAAGTGTTATGTAAATGTCTATTAGATCTTATTGGTTGGTGGTCTTACTGAATTCTTCTGTAGACTTCCTAGTTTTCTGTCTAGTTGTTTTATCAATTGTTGAGAGAGGGGTGTTGAAGTCTCTAACTGTAATTTTAACTTTGTCTATTTTTCCTTGTAATTCTAACAATTTTTGCTTCACATATTTTGTAGCTCTGACATTTGTGCATGTATTTGCTTTAACACACTGACTATGAAGAAAGACTTCATTAAAATAAGTACATGGACTTTGTCCTATGCAGTGATAAGCTCGTATGACTGTGCCATGTGCCCTGCAGCAACAAGCACTGAGGGTACAAAGGACAAGTGTGTACTTCATTGAGTAAATCACTGATCACCAGACACCTCTCAACCTTGCTATTTTCAGACCGAAATCTCTGAGACGAATCTCTTATGGTAGGATTCTCTGAGTTCTCCAATGTCATTTATTATGATTATCTTGAAATGGAGTCAGCCCCAGTGTTCTTAATGAGGGTTCTTAAAAATGAGCTTTTAAGTGCGAACTGATTTACTCAACTCTTATAATTAAAAAAAACAAAAACGAATAAAAAAGCATCGTTATCATAGGCTATATATAACTTTTCCCAGATTACCCTGCTTCACTTCCAAATAAGGATATTATCACTTGCACTGAAAAAGTTATTACTAAAAAATGTGAATGCCTTTCAAATGGGTAGATTTCCTTTCCTTTCATAATGCAACAGTAAATGTTTTTAATACAAATGTGTATGTACAATGTGTTGTCCTTGTGACTTTTTTGCTTTCTCATTTATTGTGATAGTCTTTAAGAAATGAGCTTAATCTTTGGTCAGAGTTTTTGCACTGAAGTAAGAAGAAAGTTCTGGGTAGTAGGGGTTGAAGGCCTCTGGTGTCTACCTTCCTTCGAAGAACCCATCTCAGATTAAAGACTTAAATGTAAGATGTGAAGCCATAAAACTCTTAGAAGACAGCACAGACAGTAAACTCTTGACCATCAGCACTAGTAATTTTTTTCTGGAAACATCTCCAAAGGAAAGAGCAACAAAAACAAAAACAAGTGAGACTACATCAAACTAAAAAGCTTCTCCTGCACAGCAAAGAAAACCAGCAATGAAACAAAAAGGCAACCTACTGTGTGGGAGAATACATTTGCAAATGATATATCTGATAAGGGGCTGATATCCAAAATATATGAAGAACTCGTGCAACTCAACACCGGAAAAACAATTAACTCAATTAAAAAATGGGCAAAGGTCCTAAATAGACGCTTTACTAAAGAAGATGACATAAACATGGCCAACAGACACATGAAAAGATCCTCAACATCACTAATCATCAGGGAAATGCAGATGAAAACCACAATGAGATATCACCTCACACCAATCAGAACAGCTACTGTTCAAAAGACAAGAAATAACAAGTGTTAGCGAAGGTGTGGAGAAAAGGGACCCTTGTACACAATTGGTGGGAATATAAATTGGTTTAGCCACTGTGGAAAGCAGTGTGGAGGTTCCTCAAAAAACTAAAAATAGAAATACCATGCAACCTAGCAATTCTACTTCTGGCAATTTACCCAAAGAAAACAAAATCACTGATTTGAAAAGATATGTGCCCTCCTATGTTTATTGCTACATTATTTGTAATAGTTCAAGATAGGGAAGCAACCTAAGTGTGCAACAATAAATAAGTGGATAAAAAAGAAGTGGTACATATACACAATGGAATATTTCTCAGCCATAAAAAAGAGTGATATCTTGCCATTTGTGACAACAGGGATGGACCTAGAGGGTATTATGGTAAGTGAAATAAGCCAGGCAGAGAAAGACAAATGCCATGTGATTTCACTTACATGTGGAATTTAAAAAACAAAACAAATGATTAAAACAGAAATAGACTCATAGACTAGAGAAAAAACTGGTGTTTGCCATTGGGGCATGGGGGAGGTGAAATGGGTGAAGGGGATACAGAGGCACAAAATTCACACTATAGAGTAGTCATGGGGATGAGAGTACAACATAGGGAATATAGCTGATAATATTATAATATCTTTGTATGTTGACAGATAATAACTACACTTATTAGAGTGAGCATTTAGTAATACAGGTAAACTGTCAAAATCACTATATTGTACACCTGAAACCAAAATAATATTGTATGTCGACTTATACTTCAATAAGCAAATGAATAAAAGAAGAACCCATCTCTCTGAGCTTTCTGTGGTCAGGGGTCTCTGAATGGGATGAGAGAACACTGTTCTGGCACCTCTTATAAACAACTTCAGGTCCTTCTGACCTCCTATTCCATCTGCGCTGCCATTATCAAAGCCCCTCAAGCTTCAGCTGGCTTTGCCTGGGCTTTCTGATGCTGACACGAGACATAACCCTGGGGGGACCTGCTCCCCAGAGGGTACTTAACACTACAAGTGGTAACCTTTGTCTGAAAGAGGACAAAAAACTATGCATAAATGTTTCCCTCTTTCTTTCCTTGAGTGAATAGTTCTGAGGCATATTTCATGACTTTCAAAAACTTCTCAAAAGTAACCAGCCATGCTAAGGGATAACCAACCCATAGGGGTAATGAATTCTTACGTCGATTTTCTCTCCTTCCCCTTTTATTCTCATTTCTCATTCCATGTGCCCAGGTATCATATTCCTACCTCAACTAACTGCACATAAGCCTTTGTCTCAGGTTCTGCTCCTGGCTAAAATAACAGTCTCTCCTACTTTCCTGCACTCTTCATTAGTCCTATTACTGACAGGCTATTAGTTTGGTAGTGGTGATGATTGTTACAGAGCTTCTTTTATCTAATGAAGTCATCTCAGCTATTTTATTCTTCAAATTAAACCATCCTATTTTTAGCAAGGTTACCAAGAGATTACCATCAACAATATTTCTTCATTTTTATTGCACTTATCTATTTTGTTTTTCATTTCTACACCTCTTAAACTGAAGAACCCCCACAAATGGAATAAGTGGCATAAAAGATGTCTGAGTAATGCATGGTATGTTAGGTGAGTTTCTGCAGGGACACTCATGCAGAAACCCATGGATACCCTATCTCTGGACAGAAGAAATCAGAGCTGATGGGCTGCGTGGGGACCACAAAGGTAGCAGGTGGTTTTCAGGGACCCACGCCACAGGGCTTCTCCGTCCACCTCACTCAGCTATTCCCACTTGTCGGCCTCTCTTAGGATTTGGCTGTTTCTGAAACTAGCCTATTTTTTTGTACCTTATTTATCTCTCCTCTACCTTATAGCATCTGCTTGCTCACAATTTCAATTTGTGGTGATAACTAGGGCTTGTTCTGACTCCTCAAGGCTCAACTCCAGCCTCTTCCCCTGTTGCCATGAGCCTCACATCATGGTGGCACTGTGTGCTTCCCTTCGATGTCCAATGTGCCAGGCTAAAATCCTTACCGCACTGTTCCCAGTCATATGGGAGGGGGACAGACAGGGAGGGAGGAGGGAGGGAAGGAGTTCTAGTTCCTTCTCTTGTGCTGAGTCACGTCCTAAGCTGCCAATTACCCCATAAAATAGCCCTTCTTCATAAAGCTTAGGAAAGCCCCAAATGCTATATTTGGAATGCTCATTATGACCCCAGAAAGTCAGAAAATATAAAGTTATTATGGGCACCTGAAACTCCAGGGGGAAAATATGTTCCCAGCCTGGGGCAAATAACCTGGGAAGTCAAAATCAGTCAAAGGGAGAAATAAAGTGGGAGAAATCAATTTGTTGCTTACAAGCAGTCATTCACTTCTATTCACCTGTGTCCCTCACTATCCGTCTGCAAAAAGGGACCTCACCCAGCCTCTCTGGTCCAGATATACCCTCCTTCTTCATGTAATCACCTATTGATTTGGAGATGGACTACTTCTCTCCACCCCTTGAAAACACCTATTGATATGGAGATGTACTAGGGCCCGGTGAGAGATTCTGGAAATATTGCAATTTACCCATAGCATCCTAAAGCATTCTTTTTATTGTGGTAAAATAGACATAAAGTTTACCATTTTAACCATTTTTAAGTGTACAGTTCAGTGCCATTAAGTACATTCAGACTGTTAAAAAGCAAAATTCGACCAAGTAAATTTGAAGATCTAATTGGCTTTTCAAAGGGATTTGTGAATCAGGCAGCATCCTATCTAGCAAGTAGAGAGATGCTCCTAGGCTAGGAGTTCTACAAAATGGAAGGCCTTTATAGGAAGGAGGGCGGGGCAACACTTACTAGCAGAAGAAAAGAAGGGATTGTTTCAGGACTGGCTGTCTTTTGGGTGGTGGGTGGTAGTGGGGGGAACAGTACTTTTTTTGTCATGCAGATCGCCTCGTTGGTGCTGGTCAGGAAATTTCAGATTGACTTTTAAACAGTCATATTTCTGGGATAGGTTGAAACTGTCATTAAATCTTGGTTTGCTGTTCCTGGCGTTGGGGGAGGGCTTGTTTCTTTTTTAACACATTGTCATGCAACCGTCTATCCATCTTAAGAACTTACTCAGCGTCACAAACTGAAACTCTGTACCCATTAAACAGTAACTCCCTAGTTCCCCTATCCCACTGCATTTTGCCTGCATTTGCTGAGTTTATAGCATTATTTGGTAATTTTTTTTTGACATTAAGAATTTATTTAGGTTTTACTATTTTCTCATTACGTTGTTTTTAATCATTTGCAATGTTCTGTATATCCATCCCATTTAAGCACTTTTTTAATGACATGAAATAATGTAGTCTTTTTTAAAAAGTACAACCACAACTATAGAGGAATTTAAGAACACAGAGATCAGATCTGCTTCATACACAGGATAGGGCAATCTAACACACCACACAGCACTAATCTTCCCAAGTAAGTTTGCTAACAGCTCCCACATTTAGTGTTAAAAATAAAACAATCTCATTTAGAAAAATCAAGATATCATTTGATTAACAAAGCCTATTCCTTCCCCAATTATGTACTTGTACTCACTTCTCTTTATTTTGAAGTTGTAAATTCATAAGAAAAGAAATTTTGTTATGGTATAAAAAATCTTAGGAACAACAAATTATAAATATTCAATTTTTTAACAAATTAAAATGTTTTCCTTCCCAAAATGTAAACATCCAGTCAATAAAACACACATATTCCAGGTATAGAAACACTAGTTATTCACTTATGAAAGAGGTGTATTTTGGTGTGTTTACTGGTAACATTTTTGTTTGTCCTATGCATAAAGCACTTCACATAAAAGAACCAGGCCATTGTCATTAAAGTCTACTCTTTCATCTAGTTTCCTTATTTGAGTAGAAACTCATCAATTGCTGTAGAATTACAGGGTCAGGCCACAGGAAAGGTCTGAAATATCTGAAAGTCGTTTGGCTAGAGAAAATGTTTTCTTGAGATTTGGAGTCCAATTCACCACTTTGCACTTGAAAGCATTCCTCAGCGAACTTCTTCCCTGCAGTCTTCAGAGTAAAGCACAGGATCTGGGCTCTCGGAAGGGGTTGCTTCCAGCCGGAACCCCCACCAGCAGGGCATCCTTGCAGCCATTCTGCATGCAATATTGTTGAAGCTCTGCAGCTGCCTGTGAGACCTTGATCCTCTCCACGCCGGCCTCCAGCTGGAGCTGCTCCACCGGGCGCTGCGGGGCGTTCACGCTGGCCCCGGAAGACATGGCGGCGGCGCCAGGCGGCCAGCTTATTTGGTAATTTTTAGGCAGTTGCCTGAACATTCTCCCTTTAGGGACCGGAGGCTGTAAATTTAGGCAAACAATGCCAGCTATGTTGCCCTGGGGCATAGGTTTCTCAGTAGTTGGGTAGACATCCCAGCTGAGGAGTCACGGGCTGAAAAAGAAAAGGGAAATAAACTGGTATCTTTATTTTCAATGATAGGAATTATTATTATTTCCATTTTAAAAATAAGGATACTGATACCCAGAACATTTAAATCATTTTCTCATGACCACACTGCAGAGTAGCTGAGCCCAAGCAAAGAGCTGCTTCCTCTTCGCTCCCGGCAGTTCCTGCCTTTTGGTCCCCTGCCATTCAGGAGGCCGTATTTTCAAAGTTCTGGGGGACCACGCCGTGCTGGGCTTCAAGGAGACAGGGAAAATGAAGACAGAGGTTTTGCTTTCAAGGAGCCCAGGATCCTGAAGCCTCCAAGTGCTATTTAAACACTAGTGGCTCAAGGAAAAAAGTGCTCTTCACCCGGTCTTCACCTACTCGGACTTCATTCAAAAGAATCACAGAGGGAGGTAAACAGGGAAATGATGAGTTGTCTTTAGATGGTATTGATGAAGACCTGGTGAAACTTACAGGGAGGAAACAGTCTTAACCCATGCTACAGTCCTTCTTGGTCACTTCAAATATTATTTGACTTAAAAAGTTAAATGTTCTACAGGTTTGGGGGTGTATGAATACTCAGTTTTTGAAGGCTTTTAATCCACTGTGCCTGACGGCAGAGTTTAAGAAAACACAGCCCTGACAAGGCTGTGTCCTGCCGAGCAGGCTGTGGGTGCCTGCTTGGGTCACCGCTTGCCTTACTTTCTCAACAGGTGTTTTGCTTGTCACTTGATGGCACTTGCGGAAAGGGGTTGGTACGGCAGGCCCTCACGTAGCCCTTTCCCTCAGAGCAAATCCTGCCCCGGCTCTTTTACACCTTGGATCTTGCAGCCCCCGGTTTATTAAACTCTTTGACTTCCCTTGAAGCTGAGAGCCAGAGTCACAGCTGCCGTGAGCAGGTCCTGTCCCAATCCAACCTGTGGGGACTTTCTCACCCTTAGATGTATAGAATTTAGTTAGTTACATGCACCTCTCACTTAAAAACATAAGGAGAGCAGAGCATAATGGTTAAGGCTTGAGGCTCTTTCCTCAGGTCTCTGGGTTCAAATTCACTACTTTCTGGGAAACTTCTTTAGTCTAACTCAGCATTAGATTCTTCATCTGAAATGGGGATGATAATCTCATAGGTTAAGTTAACTCTTATGAAAGTGCTTGGAACAAATGTCCATTAACAGGTGACTGGACAAACAAAATGTCATAGATAACATACAGTGGAATGTTATTCAGCCTTGAAAAGGAAACACAATTTTGACACATGCTACAACAGGGATGAACTTCAGATATTATGCTAAGTGAAGTGTTCCAGATACAAAAGGACACATACTGTATGATTCCACTATATGAGGTTCCCAGAGTAGTCAAATACATAGAGACGAAAGTAGAACAGTGGTTGCCAGGGACGGGGAAAAAGAGGATGGGGTGTTATTATTTATCAGACACAGTCTCAGTTTGGGATTGTTGGGAAGAAATTCAGAGATGCAGAGAAGTCAGAGAGAAAGATAAGGAAGAATTCATTCGAGCAAGAATAGCAGGGAATGGCAGCTGCCTTGCAGGCAGCAGAGAGCAAAGAACAGGGAGGAAAGGGATGCTCATTGAACTCTGGCTCAGCATCGGGTAAATGCCTTGCCAACTTCTAAAGCCAGGTCACCTGGCATCCAGTGTCCACTTGAATCTGCACAGTGTGGAAACCAGGCCCCTACCGCCCCAGGATCTGGGGGAGCCGCAGAGCACAGGATGGAGTGAGATTATGTTCTGAGAACTTCACAAAGTCAAAGAAAGGAGATTTTCAGGCAGGCTACTAAAGAACATGATCGTACAGCTGCAGTCCTGTCCTGGTCACCCAGGACAGGAACTTGCAGGCACAAATCAGAGCTTTCAGTAGCCCCTCCCTACTTATCTGGAGTAGAACAAAGGCAGAGTGAAGACTTGTGCGTAAGTCTAGAAAACAGAATGATGTAGCAAAGTAAGAAAGCCACCACTGGAAGAGCACAGAGACAAATGTAATAAGTTGGGCAGTAAGAAGTCTTTGTTTAAGGCACAATGTGCCCACTCGCAGAAAGGGTGGCGGGGTGACTTCAGAGAGGAGGTGCCCTTAAGGATTGAGGGTTGGGGTTTCACAGGGCCTTTGGATAAAGGTCAGCATAAAGCATGATGTGTACAGGTGATTTACAATTCCTTTAAAGTTTTGTCTTAAGAATAGGGTTAGGTGACTGTGTTGATCTGGACCTTGGCATTCTTTACCCACACAGGTTTATTTACACCTCGGAGGTCTATATCCTGTTCTGGTTACAAAGCTACTTAGTTGATTAAGGGGCTGGAAAAAAAGGAAGAACAGCATATAGATTAAGTTAAAAGAATAAACTGGGCCTTTATTGCAGGCTAAGTAGATTTTACAATGGCATGATCTGATTGGTAAAATGAAGACATGGACTCGATACTTTTTTCTAAGATCTGGGAAATTGTTTTCATCTGGGGGATATGCAGACATTCCAAGTCACTCCTGGTCTTTGAAACTTTAACTAATTATTAACTCTGTGAGTCCTTTCTGGCTCTCTGGTTTTATCTGGCTAACTATTTGGGTCTCTTTTAGTGGGCTTTACTGGCTTTATTCTCTCTCCACCCTGCTCTCATCTGTCTTTCTTCCTAACATGGTGATGAAAAAGTTCTAGAGATGGATAGTGGTCACGGTTTCACAGCAATGTGAATGCACTTAATGCCACTGGATGTACACTTAAAAGTGGTGAAAGTGGCAAGTTTTGTTACATATATTATATCACAAAAGAAGTCAAAAAGTATATTATGCCACAATGAAAAAATTTTTAAAGGAACAGGGCCTGATACTTGGTCAGTTCTCCGTACGAGTTATTTATGATGTTTTTGCATTATTGCCTAATGCCCTTTAACTCTTGCATTTTTATTCAGCATTCAGTTTGACATCATCTCTCCAACTTCAGAGCAAGGATCATGTTACACTTTGGCTTGTTCTTCGCTGCATGTGCCAGTGTATATAGTTGCATATAGTTGGACCCTATAAATCATTGACTGAATTAGTAAGATTCTGGATAACCTGTTTTATAATAATGTGGCCCATGCTTTTACTCCAGTGGAGTGGCTCTCTCTGTTTTCTCTGTGGGAAGTTGTTAGCATGGTGTAACATCTCTGCCACCAAATGTGATGGTATATTTATTCCCTACATATATGTATAACATTAACAATATTACACACAGCAGTAATAGTAGTGTAACTTCATTTGGGTACCCAGACCCAGTTCCAGCGTGTGTAAATATGTGGGAGGAGGTCTTCCCACATGTATTTTACACCAAGCAATTCTTGAACACGAGCAGGGTGTTATAGAACTCAATTCTGATGCTATCTGCCCGGAGGCAGCACCGGAGTCCCAGGTTAGAGTCTCCATCCTATAAGACTGTTCTCCACCCCCAACTCCAGACACGGGTTGCAAGCCCCAGGCAGTTACCTGTGCTTCTGACCTACTGGCTGTGGATTGGAGGTTCCCATGACCTCCTGCTTAGGTTCCATTAATTTGCTAGAGTGGCTCACAGAACTCAGGAACACACTTGTTTTTATGAGTTTAGTAAAGGATACAAGTTAACAGCCAGATGAAGAGAGACATAGGTCAAGTCCCAAATAAAGGAGCTTCTCTCTTCATGGAGCATGGGGCCTGGCTGGGTGGCACGTGGAGGTGTTCTGGCTCCCCAGGCACAGAAGCTCTCTCCCGGCAAGAGGCGGGATCCAGCCACACAGCAGGCAGAGCAAGCTCTTCTTGTGGCTTCTGGGGGGGTTTCATTGCATAGTCATGATTGACTAAGTTATTGGCCATTGGCTGCTTCAGCCTCCACAGCCCCTGTCCTTGGGTGGGGATCTCAAAATCTCTCATTAACATGGCAAAACACCCATTTCACCTTTAAGACTGCACTGTTTTCAGGAACTGTGTATGAGGACCAGCTATACCTGGGAAATGTATATTTGGTTATAAGAATGACTAAACATGTATTTCTTATAACTCATTATATCCCACATGGTGACTACCAGCCGGAATCTGGAGTCCGCCAGACCTAGATTTGCATTTCAGTCATGCTATCCACTAGCCACGGACATCTGGGATGGTCACCTCAGTTTTCTCAGCTTCTGCTCACCTGTGATTAGGATAAATATTTACTTTCCCATGTTTTTTGTGATGAGAAAAATGAAATAGCTTGTGTGGAGGATATGGCTCATGCTGGGGATTCAGTAAGTGGTAGTTAATATATATATTTTTTATCCTAAGCAACACTGCCACCTTAACTTCATCACTCTGAGGTCCATTTCTGAAACTGACCTTTCGCCTAAAAGTGGATGCCAATCCCACACTACTGTGGGTGATTCTGCACGGAAGGACTGTCTTGAGACCGTAACTGCTCAGGAGGATTGTGGGATTTGCTCTGTTCCCGGAGAATGCTCCACAATCTTAAGTGTACCAGGAAGATTATAAAAACCCAGCAGAGTGAGAGTAGAGGTTTTCTCAACTCAGAGGTAATGTCCACTCAGCGAATGGCTGCCCAGACCCTATGTGGAAGCAATGCCGAGCAAGTCAAAGGCAAAAGCCCACTCCAAAGTCCACAGTAGATGGAGAGACGGGGTCAGAGGAGCTACTGGCCCATCCAGCCTTAAAGAGCAGTAAACATGTGAACACCAGGTGCATTGCTTAGAGACTGAACTTGTTTTAAAAAAGATGTTGGCCCCTGTAGATGACTTCAAAGGCAGCCAGGAAAAGGAAGCAGAGTGCCAGCCACAGAGGTGAACCCCTGAGAGCTGAACCAGATCTGGACAGATTGAATCTTGCACTCCCTGACATACCTCAGGGCATTTGCTCCAGAATAGAGCATTGGGCATTCTCTTAGCCCAAAGAAAGGGCAAGTGGTCATACTCTGAGGTGAGCATTGGATAACCAAGGAGAGTTCATTGAAATTGGCATTCAGGAAGCCTAGAAGTGCTGAACAAATAAAATGTAATCATGGACTGGAATAAGACCTTTGATTTCACAACACCTGAGGTGACTCCACGATACAAAGCAAAGAGAGAGCGAAAGCAAGCTGAGTAGGAGGGAGGGGACAAACACATCAGGAGACCGCACTTGAAGTGATGCAACTGAGAAGGAAGAGGGCCAGAGAACTGTAAATATGTTCTTACACAAAGCCCCTGCCACCTGGCAGACAGCCACTGTTCGTCCCCGCCCCGTCAGCGTCCCTTCGAGTGTCATGCACCTGACGGTGCAAAGCTGCTCTGTGTGTATCAGTCACTGCCTCAGATGTGGATGGGTCCTATTTCCCGCCATAGAAAATATTTGTAAGTAATCTTTCAAGGAAATTTACATTTCAGAACCGCACGTCTAAATTACACAGCTTTGCTCAACCGTGCCCACAACTTGAGAAGTGTAACCCTGATCCAACTTCAAGAGATGTTTATCGGTGTCACTAAGGATTTGTCCTGAAATTTCAGTGGGGAACAATACACACACACCCTAATAGAATGTGTAGCGTATGATCATAAGTGTGAAAAAAACAAGTTCAGGAAAAAAAGGACTGGAAAGATACTCACTGAAATGTTTACAGAGGTTGTGTTCATTTTCTTCTTCCTTTTTGATACATTTGCAGTTCTCAAATTTTTAGAGGGGAATAGGTTAATTTTTAATCAACCACACTCCCTTCCCACCTCTCCCTCCCCACCCTGCTCTGCTCCCACCTGCAGGAGTCATTTCTCCCTTCTAAGCAAAACATCTTTCTGGGCCAGGGTTGGGTAGAAGTCTGTGGGATGGGCAGTGGTCATCTATTATTTAAGTGGTGTCCTTGAAGGCCATGATGAGCAATGAGCTCCTTGGGAGAAATATGTGACATCAAGTGAGGTGGTTCTAACTTATATTTTAATTTCATAATAAATGATAAATGTCTAAGAATTTCATAAACACATTCTCACCCTTTTCAAAGCAAATGCTAAATTACTGAGGTGTCTTAGGTTTCATTTTCTTCTATTGTATGTGCTTAGCACTGGAAAGACGCTCAACTCAATTCATATTCATCACTTCCTGTCTACAAGGCAGTTGAAGGAATGCAAAGCTGAACTTTAATGCAGTGGAAGAGGAAATACAAGTACATAAATATACCACAAGTCAGAATATAATCAATTCAGCAGAGGCAGTCAAAATATTATAGGATGCTCATAAAACTTTTTATACTTTCTGAGTTGTTTGGGGTCATTATAAGCATTATAAATATAGCTATTTGGGTTTTCTGAGCAGTCAACTGAATAGTTGATCATTAAAGAAATCCACTGAACAATTAAGATTTTCCATGAGCAACATTTCTTTCATTTGATTTAATTTTCAGAATTAAGTGATTCAGAGAGTTTATAATTATTATTTTGAGCTCCTCTAAGAAGTTTAACTAGTTCTTTGATTTATCAACATTTTTAGTAGATGTGCTCAGAGAAATTATTTACCTTTGGTTCTATATTTGCAAACTTTTTTCTATGTAACTTATCCTTTAATATATGCTTAAATCTCCATTTCACAATTTAAGAAAACTCTGATGCTCTTCCCAATGTTTCTGTCAAGTTCTAGAGTAAGACAGTTTGGGTGTGTTTCTGTTCACCACTCTGTCATCTTGAGTGGGTCACTTCACGCATCTGAGCTTCTATTAACAACTGGCCTTGGATGGTTTGAGATAATCCATGTCATCTATCACTTACTATTGGTTTCTTGAAGACTAATGGTGGTTGTATGGCTTCACCAGGGAAATAGAAAAAAAAGACACTGAAAGATAGCTATTTCTGTTCCAACAAATTCTTGGAGTCCCTGCCCACCCTACATGGCACCAGGCTCTTCATCACCCTGCAGTCTCCCTCTCTCCCTCTTTCTCCCTCTCTCCCTCTCTCTCTCTCTCTCCTTCTCTCTCTCCCTCTCTCCCTCTCTCTCCCCCTCTCTGTCCCTCTGTCCCTCTCCCCCTCTCCCTCTCTCTCCCTCTTTCTCCCTCTCTCCCTCTCCCTTTCCTTCTCTCCCTCTCTCCCTCTTCCTCTCTCTCCCTCCCTCTCCCTCTCTGTCCTCTCTCCCTCTCTCTCCCTCTCTGTCCCTCTCTCCCTCTCTCTCCCTGTCTCCCTCTCTCTCCCTCCCTCTCCCTCTCTCCCTCTCTCTCCCTCTCTGTCCTCTCTCCCTCTCTCCCTCTCTATCCCTCTCTCCCTCTCTCTCCCTGTCTCCCTCTCTCTCCCTCTCTCCCTCTCTGTCCCTGTCTCCCTCTCTCTCCCTGTCTCCCTCTCTCTCCCTCCCTCTCCTTCTCTCCTCTCTCTCCCTCTCTCCCTCTCTGTCCCTCTGTCCCTCTCTCTCCCTATCTCCTCTCTCTCCTCTCCTCTCTCTCTCTCTCTCTCTCCCTCTCTGTCCTCTCTCCCTCTCTGTCCCTCTCTGTCCCTCTCTCCCTCTCTGTCCCTCTCTCCCTCTCTCTCCCTGTCTCCCTCTCTCTCTCTCTCTCCCTCTCTCTCTCTCTCTCTCGAGAGAGGGAGAGAGAATCTGAAACCTGCAATGCCAATAAGTACATACCTATCCATAATCACCCTAAATGTAAATGGACTGAATGCACCAATCAAAAGACATAGAGTCACTGAATGGATAAAAAAACAAGACTCATCTATATGCTGCCTTCAAGAGACTCACTTTAAACCCAAAGACATCCACAGACTAAAAGTGAAGGGATGGAGAAAGAATTTCATGCAACTAACAGGGAGAAAAAATCAGGAGTTCCAGTACTTGTATCAGACAAAATAGATTTCAAAACAAGGAAAGTCACAAGAGACAGAGAAGGACATTACATAATGATAAAAGGGTCAATCCAACAAGAAGATATAACCATTATAAATATCTATGCACCCAACACAGGAGCTTCCACATATGTGAAACAAATACTAACAGAATTAAAGGGGGAAATAGAATGTAATGCCTTCATTCTAGGAGACTTCAACACACCACTCACTCTGAAGGACAGATCAACCAGACAAAATAAGTAAGGAGACAGAGGCACTGAACAACACATTAGAACAGATGGACCTAACAGACATCTACAGAACACTCCACCCAGAAGCACCAGAATACACATTCTTCTCAAGTGCACATGGAAAAATTTCAAGAATAGACCATATACTAGGCCACAAAAAGAGCCTTGGTAAATTCAAAAAGATTGAAATTGTACCAACCAGCTTCAGACCACAAAGGAATGAAACTAGAATTATGCAAAGAAAATGAAAAATCCCACAAACACATGGAGGCTTAATAACATGCTCCTAAATAATCAATGGATCAATGACCAAATAAAAACAGAGATCAAGCAATATATGGAGAAAATGACAACAATAATTCAACACCGCAAAATCTGTGGGATGCAGCGAAGGCTGTGCGAAGAGGAAAGTATATTGCAATACAGGGCTACCTCAGGAAAGAAGAATATTCCCATATGAGCAGTCTAAAGTCACAATTAACGAAACTAGGAAAAGAAGAACAAATGAGACCCAAAGTCAGTGGAAGGAGGGACATAATAAAGATTAGAGCATAAATAAATAAAATCGAAAAGAATAAAACAATAGAAAGGATCAACAAAAGCAAGAGCTGGTTCTTCGAGAAATAAACAAAATAGATAAACCCCTGTCCAGACTTATCAAGAAAAAAAGAGAGTCTACTCACATAAACAGAATCAGAAATGAGAAAGGAAAAATCACTACGGACACCACAGAAATTCAAAGAATATTAGAGAATGCTATGAAAAATTATATGCTAACAAACTGTATAACCTAGAAGAAATGGATGACTTTCTAGAAAAATACAACCTTCCAAGGCTGACCCAGTAAGAAACAGAAAATCTGAACAGACAAATTACCAGCAACGAAATTGAATTGGTAATCAAAAACCTACCCTAAGAACAAAATTCCAGGACCAGATGGCTTCACCGCTAAATTTTATCAAACATTTAGTGAAGACCTAATACCCATCCTCTATAAAGTTTTCCAAAGAGTAGAAGAAGAGGGAATACTTCCAAACTCATTCTATGAGGCCAGCATCACTCTAATACCAAAACCAGGCAAAGACACCACAAAAAAAGAAAACTACAGACCAATATCCCTGATGAACATAGATGCAAAAATACTCAACAAAATATTAGCAAACCGAATTCAAAAGTACATCAAAAGGATCATCCACCATGATCAAGTAGGATTTATTCCAGGGATGCAAGGATGGTTCAACATTCGAAAATCCACCAACATCAACACCACATCAACAAAAAGAAGGACAAAAACCACATCATCATCTCCATAGATGCTGAACAAGCATTTGACAAAATTCTACATCCATTTATGATAAAACTCTCAACAAAATGGGTATAGAGGGAAAGTACCTCAATATAATAAAGGCTATATATGACAAACCCACAGCCAACGTTATACTTAACAGCAAGAAGCTGAAAGCTTTTCTTTTAAGATCGTGAACAAGACAAGGATGCCCACTCTACCCACTTCTATTCAACATAGTACTGGAGGTCCTAGCCATGGCACTCAGACAACACAAAGAAATAAAAGGCATCCAGATTGGCAGGGAAGAAGTTAAACTGTCCTTGTTTGTAGATAACATGATATTGTACATAAAAAACCCTAAAGAATCTACTCCAAAACTACTAGATCCAATATCTGAATTCAGCAAAGTTGCAGGATACAAAATTAATGTGCAGACATTTATGGCATTCCTATACACTAACAATGACCTAGCAGAGAGAGAAGTCAGGAAAACAATTCCATTCAAAGTTGCATCAAAAAGAATAAAATACCTA
Organism: Smutsia gigantea; assembly: GCA_032199065.1. Classification (NCBI taxonomy): domain Eukaryota; kingdom Metazoa; phylum Chordata; class Mammalia; order Pholidota; family Manidae; genus Smutsia; species Smutsia gigantea. The sequence continues at coordinate 109,725 of JAVSCE010020387.1, read as the reverse complement.
GGAGTAAAACTAACCAAGGAAGTGAAAGACCTATACTCTGAAAATTACAAGACACTCATGAGAGAAATTAAAGATGATACCCATAAATGGAAACACAACCTGTGCTCATGGATAGGAAGAATTAATATTGTCAAAATGGCCATCCTGCCTAAAGCAATCAACAGATTCAATGCAATCCCTATCAAAATACCAACAGCATTCTTCAGTGAACTAGAACAAATCATTCTAAAACTCATATCGAACCACAAAAGACCCTGAATAGCCAAAGCAATCCTGAGAAGGAAGAATAAAGCTGGGGGGATTATGCTCCCCAACTTCAAGCTTTACTACAAAGCCACAGTACTCAAGACAATTTGGTACTGGCACAAGAACAGACCCATAGACCAATGGAACAGACTAGAGAGCCCTGATATAAACCCAACCATATATGGTCAATTAATATATGATAAAGAAGCCATGGATACAATGGGGAAATGACAGCCTCTTCAACAGCTGGTGTTGGCAAAACTGGACAGCTACATGCAAGAGAATGAAACTGGATTATTGTTTAACCCCATACACAAAAGTGAACTTGAAATGGATCAAGGACCTGAATGTAAGTCATGAAACCATAAAACTCTTAGAAGACAATATAGGCAAAAATGTCCTGAATATAAGCATGAGTGACTTCTTCCTGAGCTCATCTCCTCGAGCAAGGGATACAAAAGCAAAAACGAATTCATGGGACTACATTAAACTAAAAAGTTTCTGTATGGCAAAGGACACCATCAACAGAACAGAAAGGCATCCTACAGTATAGGAGAATATATTTGTAAATGACATATCCTACAAGGGGTTAACATCCAAAATATATAAAGAACTTACATGCCTCTACACCCAAAAAGCAAATAACCTGATTAAAAAATGGGCAGAGGATATGAAGAGACAGTTCTCCAAAGAAGAAATTCAGATGGCCAACAGACACATGAAAAGATGCTCCACATCACCAACCAGCAGGAAAATGCAAATTAAAACCACAATGAGATATCACCTCACACCAGTAAGGATGGCCACCATCCAAAACACTTAAGAACAACAAATGCTGGAGAGGATGCAGAGAAAGTGGAACCCTCCTACACTGCTGGTGGGAATGTAAGCTAGTTCAACCATTGTGGAAAGCAATATGGAGGTTCCTCAAAAAACTAAAAATACAAATACCATTTGACCTGGGAATCCCACTCCTTGGAATTCACCCAAAGAATACAACCTCTCAGATTCAAAAAGACATATGCACCCCTATGTTTATTGCAGCACTTTTTACAATAGCCAAGATATGGAAGCAACCTAAGTGTCCATTAGTAGATGAATGGATAAAGAAGAGGTGGTACATATACACATGAAATACTATTCAGCCATAAGAAGGAAACAAATCCTACCATTTGCAACAACATGGATGGAGCTGGAGGACAGAGAAAGACAAGTGCCAAATGATTTCCCTCATTTGTGGAGTATAACAACGATGCAAAACTGAAGGAACAACATAGTAGCAGACTCAGAGACTCCAAGAAGGAACTAGTGGTTACCAAAGGGGACGGGTGTGGGAGGGTGGGTGGGGCGGGTGGGAGAAGGGGGTTGTGGGGTATTATGTTTAGTATACATGGTGTGAGGGGTCACAGGGAAAACAGTGTAGCACAGAGAAGGCAAACAGTGAATCTGTGTCATCTTACTACACTGATGGACAGTGATTGAATTGGGGTATGAGTGGGGACTTGATAATATGGGTAAATGTAGTAACCACATTGTTTTTTCATGTGAAACCTTCATAAGAGTGTATATCAATAATACCTTAATAAGAAAATTTTTTTAGACTGATAGGACTAAAATATATCTTGGAGCAGAATTGATGCTCTGGTCATGTTTAGTCAGACCTCTACAGCCTGGAATCAAGACATAATACCAGGAGTCAAGGAGAGCCTCTGATCAAGAAGAGGGGCCTGGATGCATTTTTTAGATTTTGATTAAAGAGAAAAAAGACTCTTGGAAATGGACTTTCCGTGTTCTTCACTGAAACTGTAGTAAAAGTTGCCTTATCTCCACTGCAGCGCTTCTAGAAGTAGTGCCTCTGGACAAGCTTCTCAGTCTAAGGTGACTCCCAACCCTGTGGAGGAGGCAATCTGACTGTGGGTGTCTATGTATGTAAACAGGTGAACAGTTATGAATAAAATTAAGTGTAGTTAGAATTCTGTGTCTGTGGTGATTTGTTTGAAGTATTCATATTTAAAATCTAGCCTAGGGAAGAAAAACACCATTTGTATATTAATTGGAAGCATTCAGAATGAAGAAATTTGCTAAATTGCCCCCAAACATTCTTTCCAGTAATTTAGTTGTTCTGCAAGCAGTTTCAGAAAAGGTACTTGGACTTACTGTTTTTGGCACATTTGTTTCCTCTACAGAAAAGAATCTAGAATTGACTTTGGATGCTCTCCTCTTATTTATTATGTATGTAAATTCATCCTCTATAAGATCATCTTAAATGAACAAAGAGAAGAATACTATTTACCCTTGAGGATTATTATGACTATTTAATGAAGTGAATTCTGATTAACAAACATTTATTAAATACCTATTATGTACTAGGATTACCAGGCTGGGCCCTGGGGATAGAATGAAAGGAACACTTTGTAAAATAGTTTATATTCCAAAGCACAGGGACTTAGGAACCCTTGTACCTCATATGGCTTGAAGAATTTTAGAACTCGAGGGAATGAAGAAACCATCTTGAATAATATCTTCACTTCTCAGATGAATAAACAAGGCTAAGAGAGGTTAAACGAATTGAATAAAATCACAAACAGGTTGGCTGTAGAATGAGAATTACAACCTAGGTCTTCTCGTTCCTGGTGCTCTGTGTGTTCTGCTAAACCTGACAGAGTCTGTCCTCTCCTTGGGGGTAATGCATGGATGCTTGGCTGGAAATAAAGACAGACCTTGGGAACAGCATTTCCTCCACACGTCCTGCCCCATTCACAAATGGAATAGTATTTTATCACTGCCTACAACTTGTTTTGCATTTAAAAATAAAAAAGTTATAGATATTTCAAGTTCAACAGTATAACACTCATTCTGACATTTTGTCTATTTCTTTTGCCCCTGGTCACAGATGCTGGTGTAAATTTAGATGCAACTTTATGTATTGATTTTTTTCACTAAGAAATCATAAACATCTTCTCTGTTACTACATTCTCATAAATGTACTTTTAAAAATTAAGTTTATTGGTCGTTTCATTATATGTGGTTACTCTAGAAAAATCATAATTCAGAAAAGTTGAAAATTAGAGGAAAAAAAGGTACCTATAGTTTCACCACATATAAATTCAACCACTATCTGTATTTTGGAATCATTTTTATAATGTTTAATGATTGAGTAATTTATATCTTGACAGAAATATATTTTTCATTATAATTAGGTGATTGTGTTGGGATTTCTGAAGGGAAGTAGGGGTGAATAAGTTGATAGTTTGTGATGTTGTTTAGTGCTGTCAAACAATATTTCTGTTTCTCCTTTGAAGTACATGGTATATGGCAATTACATTTCTCCATTCTCTTGACATCAACCATGGCTTTAACCAATGGGATATGAATGGAAATGACATGTATTAGTTTGCAGGTAGAAGCATTCAAAAGCCAGTGCACAATTTACTATGTTTCCTTTCTCCTGCTACGGTGACCTGCAAAGTGCCAGATGGCAGAAGCTGCACTGTTGTGTAAGGATGATGCAAAACAGTGCCCACATCAGGTCAACGAAAAACATGTGATATGAGCAAGAAATAGTATTTGTTGTTTTCAGACAGTGAGATTTTATTACTGCAGCATAACCCTAGTCTATCCTGTCTGAGGTATTGCTTTAATTTGTGAAGCCTTCTATCCATCCTGCATTGAAATGAATGTTGGGTGATCTGACTTTGATATCTGTCACCCCACTAGTCATGTGATTGTGCCTTCTCCCTGCTCCTGTTCCATATAAATCCTCCCAGAGTTCAGTGGAAGAGGATAATCTTCTCAGAAGAGGACCACATTTTAATCAAAGTGATTAAAATAACTACACTCACTCCTAAACTCTAAACACAAAGCAAATTTGGTTTTTATAAAGATATTTGTGCCCTTTTTAGAGAAAAGAGTCCATCTGGAAGAGTTCTAGTATAGATTGTTGTAATAATGCCTTGACTGAAGAACTCAGAGAATAGAATGTTTAGCACAATCTTTGGCACATAACAGATTTCAATATATGCTCATTCAGGAAGAGAGTAAAGTGGGAGAGAAAGAAGAGGAGGAGGAAAAGATAGGTGAGCGAGGAGGAAGATGACAAGGAGGTTGACAAAAAAATATATATGCATATTTAATCAGAATAGTTTAATTCACCCAAAGAAGGATGTATCCATATGGGCATTATCTTGATCCACTGGGAGGCTCCTTATGGCATCTATGACAGAAACACTTACAACACCATTGGGCCCGTAAAGTTATAAGGCCCAGTGGCAGGAAATTTGCCCTGCAACCTGAACCTAAAGCAGTGTCTTTTCTTGCTCTGGATGCCACTCAAAACTGGGTGTCTTACATATTACTTGTTAGGTGAGTCAGAGAAGCATGTTCAAATAAGGTATAGGCTCCCTCCAAAAATCCAAAGAGGTCTGTTCTTGGCAATGGGAGATACCAGGTACAGCAACTTCTTTGTAACTTTTGAGGGGATATCTTAACACACCTTCAGACCACTGGACCTGTAGAAACTTACTGTTGGCCAAACCCCTAAACTCTCAGAATTTATCTTCCACCCTTTAGAATACATGTTTTTCACTAAGGCATCTAGGGTACTTCCTTCTTTCTGTTCACCAGGTACAACCAGCATAATGTAAGCAATGTAATAGACCAGTGTGGTAGTCTGTGAGATATTAAAATCAAAAATTTTCCTCTGGATTCTGTTATAACAGGGAACAGAGATCTGATATAACCCTGAAATAAGATAATGATGGTATACTCTGCTCCCTGCTATCTAAAGGTAAACTGCTTCTCATCACCTTTGCTAATAGAAACTGAATAAAAGTATTTTCAAGCTCAGTAGCTGCATTGCAGGGCCAGACTGCAGATGACATTATCACCTAACTAGGTTTGCAAAATTCACATTCATCCTCCGAGACCTATTTGACTTTTTCCACCAGCTAAATGGAGGAGTTAAAAGGGAAAATGAAGCCATTGGAAGGTTTTTATGTAGGGCAAACCTGATTCTCTTGTAGCAGGGAGTATGTACTATTTCTGCCGGCAAGGGAAGTTCAGAGGACATGGGGATTCAAAGCTCAGCCCCATCTCTTCTGCTCACATGTCCCTGCCACGTGTCTTAGGTTCCTACTCCTTTCCTATCAATGACTTAACTTAGCACAAGAGACTTAATAGTGTTGGGTATTTAATTGGCACTGTAATTCTACATTTACAGTCAAGCTCTGTTTAATCTTCAGTCACATCTGCCCTGCGCCTATAGGATCCAAGAGATTCCTTTATAAATGTGATAGATGCTTTCTGATTATCCACCCAGGCTGGAGTTGGGCATTCAATGCTTTAAATGTGTGCCTTTTTCCTATATATGCTCTCCAGGGTTATGAGACATGGCCATCACAAGCCACACTATCCTCACGTCTACAACTGTTGCCAGAGCCACTAAGTGCCATGGCCACTTGATCTTCCAGTGCCTTTTGCTTTCAACCTCCTTTGCATCCCATGCCATGAGTAATCTGTCTCTATACTCCCCCTAGCAAGAAGTTTATCCCTGTATTTTGTTTCCTGGAGCCATTTCCACTCCCCTTTTAATTCCTTTATCAATCAGGGGCCTGGCAGGAAGGAGATGGCCCCTCTAAAGGGATGATTCAAGAAAGGCTAATGGAATTACTATTTCCAAAGGTATGACAGGATATAGGGACACCATAACAGATAGTGGAATACCATAGGGCTAGCAACAGCAGGAAGCCATTACCATTGCTCAGCTGGAAAGGGCAAAGAAAAGGAGGGATGACTGAGACCAGTGAGAGCTGTAGTAGCAGGAGAAGGCCAGCAGGAATAGTGGCCTTTGATACAGACATGCATAACCTGTCACCTAGCAAGGAGACAATAAATCCATCAGCCTTTCTCTGTCCTCCCATCTTCCAGTCTCCTTCCAGTACTTCGCATTGGTCAAACCCAGCTGGAGACCTTGTTTATACTATTGCTAAATGTCAGAATCTTCAGGTACAGAACAGGATGTATTTGAAAGAGTAAAAACAACTCTGCCCCTTAGTCAACTCCCTCCATCCCCATTTTCCCATTAGTCCACTATTACTCTTTTTCCCCAGATGAAAAACTCACTTTCCCCAAATAGGACACACACAAAGTCCCATCAGTTAGAATAGTATCCTTGGGTGTTAACAATTCAGCCACACGCTCACCTGGAACCTATGATATTAGCCACCACCAGTGCTCTTCACATAAGACTGCAGATTTTTTAAAAAAGAAGAAAGGGAAATAGTTAACATAAAACATTGCTGTTATTTTCTAGAATGAACAATATCCAACACAGTATAGTCCTTAGCCCCTTAACATCTATCTATGTGCTCCATAACTGGTATGCTGACTATGAAGCAACTGGGTCTCCTTGGAGGGAAATGGTTACCGGGTGGAGATGGGCCTAAGAAAGGGTTACAGACCAAGGTAGTAAGAGCAGAAGGACAAACCGGGAGTTTCTGAGCTGGGTGTCCTCAAGGTCAGGATCTTTTTTCATAGTTCTGACCAGCATGCTCTAGCCTATCTTTAGTGAAAAGTAGGATCCAGACACAGAGAAGAGATCAGCAAAAAGCAGGTGAGGGGGTGGTTAGAGCTCCAACCTGTTAGGATGGTGTTCAGGGCTGGGTATGGATTTTCTCTGTTAATATTACAGAAGGTTGAGTAGCTCAGCTTCTTCCAGAAGTGATTAGATAGACAGGGGGCAGCCCAGGGCCACGGGGCATCCTGTTAACCAACAAATACTGAGCACTATTATGTGCCAAGTATTGTCCTGAAAACTGGAGATACTGTTAAAAAAGAGAGAAAGAAAAAAAATCCTTGTCTTTATGGAGCTTAGAAGTGAGGGAGGCAGAATTTGGATAAAGTCATTCAACCGGTTCATTAATTACTATTGAAAACGTGCTGTGGAGAACTATGCAGTGATACCAGAACACACAATGAAGGACGCTACCTACTCAAGAGAGCTGGGGAAGACTCCTCAGGGAGACCCATTTGTCTCAAGATCCCTAGCTGGCAGGGTGAGAACAGCAAATCACTTCCAGATCCCACCCTGTTGCGATGAAAGAGTGCCCAGTCACTATCCTGCAGCCTTGACTCCGCCCCGCTCCGGGCCTGCACGGGACAGAGCCAGGCAGGGCTGGTCCTCGAGGAGTCCAGCTGGGCAGAATCTGCTTCCGTAGCTGTGTGCGGTTACATATGGCGGCTCCAGTTCCATTTCCTCTGTGACTGTAAGATAGCTGTGTGTGTGTGAGAGGGAGGGAGTGGGGGAATGAGAGTACGCTTTTACGTCTCTGCTATTTCCTTGTTTGCTCAGATGTTGAGTATTTAAACCTGGAAACTAATCCTAGCAACCATTAAAGGTGAATCTTAGGTACTTGAGGCAAATGCTAAATAAACCCTTTCCCATTATTCCTGCCTATCCTTTCTTTCTCTTCTTGGTTCCTGCAACTTCTCAACACTGGATTCTTCTCATGTTGTGGTCAAGAGCTTAAACTCTGACATCACATAAACCCAGGTTCCAATTCTGGCTTCCCCAGTTGCTAGCTGTGTGACATTGGGCAAGTTCCCTAATGTCCCTTCACTTCCATTTCCCGTGTTATAGGACGAAAGTACTTACCTTCCAGAGCTAGTGTGAGAATGAAATGAGAGATAACACTATAAATGGAAGCTCCAGTTATTATTCAGTTTTTCCCTTTTCACCACTCAGACCTGACAACAAAATCTCCCTCCTGAACTTCAACCCTTATCTCCCACAAGGACATCTTGTAACTGCAGTGTCTCTCAGGCGCTTGGCACTCAGGAAGAAGGAATTTATGAGTGAATGAATTTCTGCTTCACATAAACACCTCACCCATCCACATTCTCTAGGATGCCTTGAGAGGTGCATCCATGCAGTCAGTATGCATCCCAGGGTATCAGCCAGCTCCCTCTCCTTCCATGAACTGTTCCTAAGGTGGGTAGATGTTCTTGTGGATGTTTTCATCTTTATGGAACAACTTAGGTAAACTCTTCTTAATTTTGAAGTCACATGAATGTCATACATTTATATCTCTGAAAAACAAACAAACAAACCTGAATACTGAAATTAAGTTGCTTTGTATTTATGCTAATGTTATTCTATGGATCTTTGGGCCTGGATGGGAATGACATGGTTCCCCAGCCTGGGACTAGTTGATCTTTTGAGGCTCTTGAAGGGATATGAAATGCAAGCCAATGACAAAATAATGAGCTCTGCTCTTACATGATGTGCAAGGTATGTGCCCAGGCCTCATTGATGGGTCTGAGATATTGCTGGCTGGTATTTCAAGAAAAAAGAATGTAATGGTTGATATTTCTTTTACTTAAGAATTTTTTTAGGATTTATTTATGCTAGTTTCTTACCTGATATCTGGATTCAGTAATAAGACTCCTGGTTAGACACACATAGTTTTCACTGTGACACTTAATACATTTTATCATAACATTTTTCTCAACTTTGTTTTGAAACACTTTAGATTTACAGATGTTCCAAAGATAAGTACTAAAGTAAGTTACAAAGCTAGCACAGAGAATTCTTATATACCTTTCACCAGCTTTCCCTAATGTTATTACATTATATTTAAGTAGGTACATTCATCAAAACTAAGAAATCAACACTGGTATAGCAATATTAACTAAACTATAGACTTCATGGGAATTTCATCAGTTTTCCCACTTACGGTTTTTCTCTTCCAGGATTCAGTGGGATACCACATTGCAATGAATCATCATATCTCCTCTGTCATCTACAATTTGTGATGCTTTCTCAGTCTTCCCTTGTTTTTCATAAACCTGATACTTTTGAGGAGCTCTGACCAGGTATTTTGTAGAAAGTCCTTCAGTTTGGCTTTGTCTGATATTTTCTCGTGCTTAGACTGGGTTATGGGTGTTTTAGAATACCGCAGAGATGAATTGCCCTCCTCATTGTATCACATCAGGGATACATGATGTCAACATGTACTGACAAACCTATTGCTGGTTATGTAAACCTTGATCACTTGGTTAAGGTGGGGTGTCTGCCAGGTTTCTCCACTGCAAAAATTTTTTTTTTCCTTTTCCACAGTCTATCCATTAGATGTGAGTTACTAAGTCCGGTTAACATTCAAGAGCTGGGGAAAAAAATACATGACACTTCTGGAGGAAGGAGTATCAAAAGAATTTGTGAACATATGTTAAAACTACCAAAGGATTTAATAAATATCTGGGGGGACATAACTTTGAGGCTATGCAACTATTCTGTTTCTCCTTAAAGTTTCACTCACTGATTGTAGTATTCACCCTTGAATCTTGTCCACAATAATTATTACTGTGGTATTCAAGTGATTTTTCTATTGTTCTCATTCCTTCTATACTTATTATTTGTAATTTTGGAATTTTCTTGTAAAGAAGTGTTTTCCCTTATTCCCTATTCATTTATATCATTGTGAACTAATGGATACTTATTTTATTCTTTGGGTTATAATCCAATACTACTGTTATTAATTTTCTTGCTCAAATTGTTTCAGGTTTGGCTAATGAAAGCTCTTTTGATTTCTGTATCATCTATCGGTCTATCTATCTATCTGTCTTCATCATCATCAACTATATGAGTTCATACTGGTATCTTTGGCTCATTCAAGTCCACAGGGTTCATTCTAACCTCCCCTCCTTTGATTATTTGTAATTTACTTTCTCTGACAGTAAGAAACAAGGCTTCCTACACTCCCATCTACAATTTGTTTACTTATTTGCTCAACTGTGGTATACTTGTAACGCAGTATCAGAATTTCTAACCCGTATTCTTGTGTGAAACAGTTACTAAGCAGAATATGGTATTTTTGTCAGCTCTTTCTGCCCTTAGTCTTACAGTTTCCAGTAAAATCACTGCTTTCCCAGATTACTTGGGTCAGCTCTTCTCCCCATCCCTATGCTGGTATGTCATACATTTTTCATACCGGTAAATTCATTTGTCCTACTCAGTCTGCATTCCATCTTGGGATCCTCCAACATGCAGATTCAGTTTGTGAAATTGCAGGCAGTAAAGTTTATTTTCTGTGGTATATAGTTCAGTGTGTTTTACCAAATGCATAGAGTTACGTATTCACCACCTCAAGTTCCATCACCATAAATTTCCCTTGTGCAGCCCCTTTGTAGTGATGCCTTCCCCTGCCCTAACATTTTCAATAATATACATTTTCAAGCAGTAAAAGACATTAGGAATCAACTTGCCCCAAACTTTTCTATTATAGAATTTTTGGCATTTAAAAAATTTATAGAAATAACTCACAAATGCGTTGTTTAGTGGTAAAGAAAGGTATACTATGAAAAACAAATCTCCCTCAGTTGTTTGCATGTGTGAATATGCAAGCACTTGTTTACTTCTGGGTTCTTTTTATCTCCATTGCTATGTCCTTCTTTGGCCCAGTCTTGGACCTTTAAATCTGGAAGTCACTCCTAATAGCTAATGGTTCCAAGCCCCAATCTCAGAGGCAACCACTATTGGTCCTTTTATTTCACATATGAGAAAGTTGAGAAACAGAGAAAAGGTCACACAGTTATTAATGACAAAACTTGAGATGGAACTCAGACTCACGACTCCCAGCCCATTGTTCTTTCTACTTCCTGGTGTTTTTGTTCAAAGGCATGCACTCAGATCAATCTGCAACCCCAAAATGGTTGCGTGTGAAATGGATAACTTGTAAAACACCCAAGAGGTGGTAAATAGGCTGCTTTGTTTCGACCTTAGCTGGGCTGCAGCTGTAGATAAAGGGGTATTTATTTATGTGTTGGGGGAGTATCTCAATCTAGGTGATTTTTGTTTTCTAGGTTATGTCTTAGAGGACTATTAAAAAAATTTTCCACTCTGGCTGCAGCAGGGATTCATAGAGAAGCTTGTAGATGGATGGAATCAGCAAAGATTTTCTTATGGAAATCAGTTTTGTAATGATTTGAACAGTAGCAAGTAGAAGCACAACTTTCTAGAATAAAAGAATCATTGATAAAATCTTTGCCCTTGAAGCTGAACTTTGAGGAACTGAGGAGAATGAGAAACTTTGGAATTCGTGTACTAGCTGTGGTAACAGAAAGTGGTCCCCCGACTGCATGTATCTAAAGCACAAGGGGTTGAGGAGAGAATTTACAAAGCCAGCCTGACTAAAGACACAGAGCTGCCATGGGCAGGCACGGAAAGTCACCCTTGTGTCTCCTGGCTGAAGGCTTCACCAGCATCTCCAGGAGATGAGCTACTGCAGCTCTAAAACTGTACTATTGAGACAGGGACCGTGGGTTTAGGCAGCGTAGGGTGAGGGCCTCGGGAAAAAAGCAAAGCAAGATAATTACAGTCAGAACAATGTAACAATGTGCAAAGAAGTCCCTATTGAAACTCTGAAACTCCGTGTTAAGCATTACGCAAAGTCAGGGTCACTATAATTCTCTAGGGTAAAGATACCAGACTAGGAATATAGACATCTTCAGTGAGATCAGTTAAAGCTCAAAAGGCCAGGAGCAACTTGGCCTGGAATGTTTGAGTGTTTTGCAGATAAAGAAGATTATCTCAGCATAACCCATGACTTCATTGTATCAGTTAGATCGTGACACTGTAAAATCTACCTTAGCCTGCTAAAAGGCCCAGCTTATTTGTAACTGTACCTATATGCTGTGTTTCCTTCTCTAATCCTAATAAAGTAATCTGCAACCTTGGCAAAAGATTAATTTGGTAAGCAAGCCCAGCTATAAACACCCCAAGAAGTCAAGAAGTAAGATTTTTAACACACTAGCAAACAGGCAACGACCCAGCCCACCTTGGGGGCAGAGCTGACGGTCTTCATTGCTATGTTCCCAGAGGGAAGCTTCTATCCTGAGAAGGGATCAGAGCAGCAAATTTCTTCTGTTACTCATCAAAAATGAGCACTTTGGGACCACTGAACAAGACTGCACCCCTAACCCTTTACCCCCATTCCTGAAAATCCTCAACCGCCCATAAAACCCCTAGACAATGCACCACCATGGGCTCTCTTGACCCCTCCTGGCCTGAGCCAAGAGCTCTGCCCTCTCACTTTATCCCTAAATAAAAGCCTCTACCTTGCGTGTTTGCGAAGTTCATTCTTTGACTCCGTGAACAAGAACCCCAGTATCACTATGCCTATAGCTATGAGTGCTTGAAAAAGGGCACCAATATTTAAGCTTACATTATTTCCATTGGGCAATTTAGTTTTTCTGATGTAATCCTTTTACTGCTTAAATAAAATGAGCTTCTTAGTATGCTGTTAAAGACAGATGCCTGAACTGGTTGGAAATTACTAGCATACATAGTTGCAGCCCTGGTTACTGCCCAACATAGGCAGACAGGGACAACATGCCCAGTACAGAATTGTGCCCAAACAGGCCCCAATTCATGGAGATGTGTCACTCCTTAAATGTAGAAATAAATACCCCATGCAGCAATATCTACAAATCCTTCTGAGTATAGCAATACCTAAGCAGCTTTCTGTATTACAAACTGGTTAGTTATGTTTTGAAATTAACTGTACATCCCACAGGGTATTCTTAAATATTCTAAAGGTTATTCGAGGGAAATTTAAGAAAACTTATTTCCCTTCCATGTTTTCAGATACCCTAGGTCTTCTTAAAATATTTGTAGATACCCTGGGTCTTTCTCAGGACACAATGGTCTTAACACTGGTACAAATTCCAGGAATGTTTAAGTGGATGCAATGTCTCCTTCAACCTGAAATTACCTTCATCTATCTCCCTCTTAAAAATAATTAGCTTATTTGTTTGTTTATTCATTCATTCATTCTACTTAGTATTATAATTTATATGCCATAAGAAGCACAGATCTTAAGTGTTCGGTTTGATGAGTTGTTTTGTTTGTAAATACCAATGAAATCACCACCCCAAACAAAACATAGCACATTCTCATCCTCCAGAAAAGTTCCTTCATGCTATCTTCTGGTAGATTTTACCCCGCTTGCAAATGAAATCACTGTTTGACTTCTACTGTAAATTGCCTTTTTTGCGCTTCATATATATTGAATCAGGTAATGCGTGTGTGTATCTTTTCACTCAGTGTTTCTGAGATTCATCCATGTTGCTGTACTTTCAGTTTTTCTTCCTTTTTATTTGTCTTCCCAGTGGGTTTCAGCCCCAACAAGTTCATTATGGATTCAGTGAGACTGAAGAATGACATTGGAACATTCTTGGGGTGAAAGTGTTATACCCAACTTTATTCCCATGGTGGCAGGTCAATCACTAGAATCCAGTCCACTTCAGAGCAAGTGTGCATGCAGCAAGCCAGCCTCTGCCTCGGGGCCTCTCTGCCCCCACAGCCTCTCAGTCTCTGTTCTCAGTGCTACCACCACTCCAGCCTCTGCTCTCCTGCAGTCATGCAGCCCAGAGCACTGGTGGAGCTCTTTATATAGAGTCAGTAACAATGTATTGCCCACATGTGTGCAGTAAGCAAGCCTACCAGGGCCAGGTGAGAATCCTGGCCACAGGAACCTTCACTTTCTCTGCACATTGCTGAGTGGTGTTCCATTGAATGGATACACCATAATCTGTCTACTCATTCTCTTGTTGATGGACACTGGGGATTTCCAGCTTTCACCTGCTATGAATAAGATTGCAATGGACATTCTTAAATTAGACTTTAATTTTTGTCTTAAAAAAATTCTTATTTTGAAATAATTTCAAACTTACTGAAAGTTGCAAAAATTAAAATGGCACAAAAACTCGTATAACCTGGAAGATGGTGGCATGAGCAGGGTGGTGGAAATTTCCTCCCAAAATCATATATATTTATGAAAATACAACAAATACAACTATTCCTAAAAGAGAGACCAGAAGATACAGGACAGCACCCAGCCTGCATCTACACCTGAGAGGACTTGGCACCCCATGAGGCGGGTAAGATACGGAGCGACGACCCAGCGGGACCCGAGCACTCCCCCACCCCAGTGCACTGGCGGGAGGAGAGGATTCAGAGCCGGGAGGGAGTGGAAGTACAGGCCCGTGAAATAACCAGCCCCGGTGATCTGCGCCGGGAGTGCTGACACACATCGCACGGTGTATCAGAGATTGGAGAGACAGAGGGTGCAGGATCTGAGCCTGGGAACGCACCAAGGTCCTCGCAGCCGGCTCCGGGGGACAAAAGAAAAGCGTGCTTTTTTTAGTGAAATTAAAGAGACAGGGGCCCAGCGGAGGAGGAGGATAATCCCAGCACACTCAGCACAACAGGCTGGGAGTCCTGGGGAATTTCGGAACCCTTGGATGGTGACTGGGAAAAAGCAGCCGTACTGAGACTTCCCACAGATATCAACAGCCTCCCATCCGTTCCCACCCCAGCCAGAGCTACAAAGGGCCCTGCGGAACAGGGCGGCCGCGGCTGCAGAATAGTGGAGCAACAGCACCACCTACAGCATCCCCACAGAATCTACTCCCGGCGGGTGTTTTTTTTTTTCTCTTTTCTTTTCTTTCTTTCTTTTTTTTCTTTCATTTCTTTTAAAAAGTCTTAAAGAGCCCAGCTGACATACGTGGCACCTACCAGCGACCACTTCTATCATCATGAAAACACAGAGGAATATGGTACAAACAAAACCTACCCAGACCCAGACAACATCAGAGAGGGAACCTGAAGGGATGGAAATGCACAACCTTCCTGAAAAAGAATTCAGAACAAAAGTCATAACCATACTGATGGATCTACAGAGAAATGTGCAAGAGCTGAGGGAGGAAGTGAGGGGAGTGAGGAAAGACAATGCAGAAATGAGACAAGCGATTGACGGGCTTAGCAGCAGACTGGATGAGATGCAAGAAACTGTTAATGGAATAGAAATCAGAGAACAGGAATACAGAGCAGATGAGGCAGAGAGAGATAAAAGGATCTCTAGGAATGAAAGAATATTAAGAGAACTGTGTGACCAATCCAAACGGAACAATATTCGCATTATAGGAGTTCCAGAGGAAGAAGAGAGAGAAAACGGGACAGAAAGTGCCTTGAAGAAATAATTGCTGAAAGCTTCCCCATGCTGGGAAAGGAAATAGTCTCACAGTCCATGGAAGCCCACAGATCTCCCAACACAAGGGACCCAAGGAAGATAACACCAAGACACATAATAATTAAAATGGTAAAGATCAAAGATAAAGACAGAGTATTAAAGGCAGCTAGAGAGAGAAAAAAGATCACCTACAAAGGAAAACCCATCAGACTATCATCAGACTTCCCAACAGAAACCTTACAGGCCAGAAGAGAATGGCATGATATGTTTACTGTATTGAAACAGAAGGGCCTCGAACCAAGAATATTGTATTCAGCACGACCATCATTTAAATATGACGGAGGGATTAAACAATTTCCAGACAAGCAAAAGTTGAGTTTGCCTCCCACAAACCACCTCTACAGGATATCTTAAAGGGACTGCTCTAGATGGAAGCACTCCTAAAGCTGAAAAGATGTCACCAAAGAAAATAAAATCATAGCAAAGAAAGCAGACCATCCAAATACTAACTAAAGGCAAAGAATAAAACACCTAGTATATAACGAATGGAGGAGGAGGAATAAGAAGGGAGAGAAATAAAGAAACATCAGATGGTGTTTACAATAACTTAACAATAAAGTTAAGTTAGACTGTTAGATAGTAAAGAAGCAACCCTTGAACCTTTTGTAACCACGAATCTAAAGCCACTAATGGCAATAGATACATATCTATCGATAATCACCCTAAGTGTAAATGGACTGAATGCACCAATCAAAAGACACAGAGTAACAGAATGGATAAAAAAGCAAGAGCCATCTATATGCTGCTTACAAGAGACTCACCTCAAACCCAAAGATATACACAGACTCAAAGTGAAGGGATGGAAAAAGATATTTCATGCAAACAACAAGAAGAAAAAAAGCAGGTGTTGCACTACTCGTATCAGACAAAATAGACTTCAAAACGAAGAAAGTAGCAAGAGACAAAGAAGGACATTACATAATGATAAAGGGGTCAGTCCAACAAGAGGATATAACCATTATAAACATATATGCACCCAACACAGGAGAGCCGGCATATGTGAAACAAATACTAACAGAATTAAAGGAGGAAATAGAGAGCAATGCATTCATTTTAGGAGACTTCAACACACCACTCACTCCAAAGGACAGATCAACCAGACAGAGAATAAGTAAAGACACAGAGGCACTGAACAACACACTAGAACAGATGGACCTAACAGACATCTACAGAACTCTGCACCCAAAAGCAGCAGGATACACATTCTTCTCAAGTGCACATGGAACATTTTCCAGAATACACCACATACTAGGCCACAAAAAGAACCTCAGCAAATTCAAAAATATTGAAATTCTACCAACCAACTTCTCAGATCACAAAGGTATAAAACTAGAAATAAATTTTAGAAAGATATCAAAAAGGCTCACAAATATATGGAGACTTAACAACATTCTCCTAATTAATCAATGGGTTAACGACCAAATCAAAACAGAAATCAAAGAATATATGGAGACTAATGACAACAACAACACAAAGCCACAACTTCTGTGGGACACAGCAAAGGCAGTTCTAAGAGGAAAGTATATTGCAATCCAGGCCTATTAAAGAAGGAAGAACATTCCCAAATGAATAGTCTAAAGACACAATTACTGAAATTGGAAAAAGAAGAACAAATGAGGCCCAAAGTCACCAGAAGGAGGGACATAATAAAGATCAGAGAAGAAATAAATAAAATTGAGAAGAATAAAACAATAGAAAAAAATCAATGAAACCAAGAGCTGGTTCTTTGAAAAAATAAACAAAATAGATAAGCTCCTAGCCAGACTCATTAAGAGAAAAAGAGCATCTACACACATAAACAGAATCAGAAATGAGAAAGGAAAAATAACAACAGACCCCACAGAAATACAAGGAATTATAAGAGAACATTATGAGAATCTATATGCTAACAAGCTGAAAAACATAGAAGAAATGGACAACTTCTTAGAAAAATACAACCTTCCAAGACTGACCAAACAAGAAACAGAAAAACTAAACAGACCAATCACCAGCAACAAAATTGAATGGGTAATCAGAAAACTACCCAAGAACAAAACCCCCGGACCAGATGGATTCACCTCTGAATTCTACCAGACATATAGAAAAGAAATAACACCCATTCTCCTTAAAGTTTTCCAAAAAATAGAAGAGGAGGGAATACTTCCAAACTCATTCTGTGAAGCCAGCACCACTCTAATACAAAAACTGGGCAACACCTCACCAAAAAAGAAAATTACAGACCAATATTCCTGATGAACGTAGATGCAAAAATACTCAACAAAATATTAGCAAACCGAATTCAAAAATACATGAAGAGGATCATACACCATGACCAAGTGGAATTCATCCCAGGGATGCAAGGATGGTACAACATTCGAAAATCCATCAACATCATCCACCACATCAACAAAAAGAAGAACAAAAACCACATGATCATCTCCATAGATGCTGAAAAAGCATTTGACAAAATTCAGCATCCATTCCTGATTAAAACTCTCAACAAAATGGGTATAGACGGCAAGTAGCTCAACATCATAAAGGCCATATATGACAAACCCACAGCTAATATCATACTTAACAGCGAGAAGCTGAAAGCTTTTCATTTAAGACTGGGAACAAGAAAGGGATGCCCACTCTCTCCACTGTTATTCAACATAGTACTGGAGGTCCTAGCCATGGCAATCAGACAAAACAAAGAAATACAAGGCATCCGTATTGGTAAAGAAGAAGTCAAATTGTCACTATTTGCAGATGACCTGATATTGTACATAAAAAACCCTAAAGACTCCGTTCCAAAATGACTAGAACTAATATCTGAATTCAGCAAAGTGGCAGGGTACAAAATTAACACACAGAAATCTGTTGCTTTCTTATACACTAACGATGAACTAACAGAAAGTGAAATCAGAAAAACAATTCCATTCACAACTGCATCAAAAAGAATAAAATACCTAGGAATAAACCTAACAAAGGAAGCGAAAGACCTGTACTCTGAAAACTACAAGACACTCCTAAGAGAAATTAAAGAGGACACTAACAAATGGAAATTCATCCCATGCTCTTGGCTAGGAATAATAAATATTGTCAAAATGGCTATACTACCTAAAGCAATCTACAGATTCAATGCAATCCCTATCAAACTACCAACAGCTTTCTTCAATGAACTGGAACAAATAATTCTAAAATTCATATGGAACCACAAAAGACCCCGAATAGCCAAAGCAGTCCTAAGAAGGAGGAATAAAACAGGGGGAATTACGCTCCCTGACTTCAAGCTCTACTACAAAGGCACAGTAATCAAGACAATTTGGTATTGGCACAAAAACAGACCCACAGACCAGTGGAACAGAATAGAAAATCCAAACATTAACCCAAACATATACAGTCAATTAATATTTGATAAAGGAGCCTTGGATATACAATGGGGAGATGATGGCCTCTTCAGCAGCTGGTGTTGGAAAAACTGGACAGCTACATGTAAGAGAATGAAACTGGACTACTGTCTAACTCATACACAAAGGTAAACTCAAGGTGTACCAAAGACCTGAATGTAAGTCATGAAACTATAAAACGCTTAGAAAAAAATATAGGCAAAAAGCTCTTGGACCTAAACATGAGCGACTTCTTCATGAACATATCTCCCCGGGCAAGGGAAACAAAAGCAAAAATGAACAAGTGGGACTATATGAAGCTGAAAAGCTTCTGTACAGCAAAGGACACCATCAGTAGAACAAAAAGACATCCTACAGTATGGGAGAATATATTCATAAAAAACGTATCTGATAAAGGGTTGACATCCAAAATATATAAAGAACTCATGCACCTTAACAAACAAAAGCAAATAATCCAATTAAGAAATGGGCAGAGGACATGAATAGACACTTCTCTAAAGAAGAAATTCAGATGGCCAACAGGCACATGAAAAGATGCTCCACATCGCTAATCATCAGAGAAATGCAGATTAAAACCACAATGAAATATCACCTCACACCAGTGAGAATGGCCAACATCCAAAACAAACAACAACAGATGTTGGCCAGGATGTGGAGAAAAGGGAACTCTCCTACACTGCTGGTGGGAATGCAAATTAGTTCAACCATTGTGGAAAGCAGTATGGAGCTTCCTCAGAAAACTCAGAATAGAAATATCATTTGACCCAGGAATTCCACTTCTAGGAATTTACCCTAAGAATGCAGCAGCCCAGTTTGAAAAAGACATATGCACCCCTATGTTTATTGCAGCACTATTTACAATAGCCAAGAAATGGAGGCAACCTAAGTGTCCATCAGTAGATGAATGGCTAAAGAAGGTGTGGTACATATACACAATGGAATATTATTCAGCCATAAGAAGAAAACAAATCCTACCATTTGCAACAACATGGATAGAGCTAGAGGGTATTATGCTCAGCGAAATAAGCCAAGCCGAAAAAGACAAGTATCAAATGATTTCACTCATATGTGGAGTATAAGAACAAAGAAAAAAACTGAAGGAACAAAACAGCAGCAGACTCACAGAACCCAAGAATGGACTAATAGTTACCAAAGGGAAAGGGACTGGGGAAGATGGGTGGGAAGGGAAGGATAAGGGGGAAAAAGGGGCATTATGATTAGCAGATGTAATGTTGGGGGGGTACGGGGAGGGCTGTACAACTCAGAGAAGACAAGTAGTGATTCTATGGCATCTCACTACGCTGATGGACAGTGACTGTAATGGGGTTGGTGGGGGGCACCTGATGAAGGGGGTTGTTTAATAACCGTAATATTGCACATGTAATTGTAGATTAATGATACCATAATAAATTATAAAAAACCTCATATAACCTTTATCCAGATTTATCTATTGTAAATAATTAAATTTTGTTTTATTATTTGTGTGTGTGCTCTTTTTGTCTGTGTGAGTCTTTTCATGAACCATTCAAAGGGCCGTTACTCCAAAATTATGGCCCTTTACTCCTGAAAATGTCATTGTATATTTCCTTAGAACATGGGTATTCTGTAATATAATCACAATGCAGATCTTCCTCAACTTATGATAGGGTTACATACTGATAAATAATTGTAAGTTGAACATGACATAAATTGAAGTGCATTTAGTAAACCTAACCTACTCTAACCTACCTTAAACATGCTTACAGGAACACTTACATTAGCCTACAGTTGAGCAAAATCATCTAACAAGGTCTATTGTATAATAAAGTGTTCGATATCTCATATAATTTATTGAATACTGAACTAAAAGTGAAAAGCAGAATGGTTGTATGGTTGCAGAATGGTTGTAAATATATTAGTTGTTTACCTTCTGTGGAAAAAGTGAAGGTTTCTGTGGCCAGGATTCTCACCTGGCCCTGGTCGGCTTGTGTGCTACACACGTGTTGGCAATAACTTGTTATTGACTCTATATAAAGAGCTCCGGCCAGTGTGCTGGGCTATGTGGCTGCAGGAGAGCAGAGGCTGGAATAGTGGCAGCACCGAGGACAGAAACTGAGAGGCTGTGGGGGTAGAGAGGCCCAGAGGCAGAGACCAGCTTGCTGCATGCAGACTCGCTCTGAGTGGATGGGAGTCTAGTGATTGACCTGCCACCGTGGGAATAAAGCTGGGTATAAAACCTTTCACTCTAAGAACATTCCACTGTCATTTCTTCAGTCTCACTGAAGCCATAGTGAACTTGCCCAGGGTTGAAGTCCATTGGCAAGACACCCTCATGATCGTGTGGCTGAGTGGAAGCTGTGGCTTGCTAGCACTACCCAGCATCACGAGAGGGGATCATACTGCATAACACTAGCCTGGGAAAAGGTATAATTCAAAACTGAAAGTATGGTTTCTACTGAATATGTATAGCTTTTGCATGATTGTAAAGTCAAAAAATCCTTAATTAAATCATTGGGTATAGTTTTTGATTTGGGTGAATTTCACCTAAATATGATACTCTGATCTACCAATCATATCACAGTTATGTCAGTTATTGACCCAATAACATCCTTAACAAAGTCCCCTACTCCCTCCAATACAATATCCAGTTTAGGATTAGTTTTGCTTTTAATTTGCACCTCTCTTTAGCCTTCTTTAATCTGGAATATGTCTAAAGCCTTCCTTTGTGTTTATGACATTGAAATCTTGACAAATACCCTACCTCCTCTCTTTTAAAAAAAAAGTTCCTTCGGGACTGTAACTCCAAGGGGAAAATGTGTTCCCAGCATGGGGCAAATAAACCTTTGAAGCCAAAATCAGTCAAAGGGAAAAATAAAGTGGGAGAAACCGATTCACTGCTTAAAAAAAAAAAATTAATTAATTAATTTAAAAAAGTTCCTTGTCTTGCCTGAGGGTTTCAGCCTGGACAAGTTCACATGGATTCAGTGAGACTGAAAAATGACAATGGAACGTTTGGGGTAAAAGAATTTATACTCAGCTTTATTCTCGTGGTGGCAAGTCAAGTGCTAAAACCCTGTTCACCTCAGGGCAAATCTGCATGCAGTAAGCCAATCTCTGCCTCTTCCTCTGCTCCAGGCTCTGCCTTCACCCCCAGCCTCTGCTCTGCTCCAAGCACTGGGCAGAGTTCTTTATATAGCAACACAGGCAACATTGGCTTATTGTCAACAGGTGTGTAAGCATGCACATGGCAGTAGGCCAATTATATCATCAAGTAGATAAAGATCAGGTGAGGATCCTGGCCACGGGAACTTCCATTTTCCCTACATTCTCATTTTGTTTTGATGTTTTTTCCTGTTAGTTTCATATAATGCATTCTGGATCAGAATACTATGTAGGAGATGCGGTATCCTTTTCGGGGTAGCACATTTCGAGACATGAGATGTCCATTTGTCCTGTACTGATGATATTAATTTGAATTGCCCAGTCAAGATGTTTTCTAATTTATTCACTGTGAAATTACCATTTTTTCTCTGTTGTAACTAATATGTAGTATATGGGGTGGGGAGATAATTTAGGACTATGAAAATATCCTGTTCCTTATCAAAATTTCCTCTTATATGTAGCATTCATTGATGATTCTTGCCTGATCAATCTTTACTCTGATTGTGGCAAAATGATAATTTTCCAACTTGCATATTCCTCCACATTTACTAGTTGGCCCACAACGTTCAATTGTAATCAAGAGCCCTCTCTTCTGCACTATTATTTATTTATTATAGTGTTTTGCCAATGGGTTTCAGCCCCGGGCAAGTTTACTATGAATTCAGTTGAGACTGAGGAATGACAATAGAACGTTTTTTGGGGGAAAGGGTTTATTACCCAGCTTGTTCTCTTGGAGATAAGGTTGAGCACTAGAATTACATCTGCATCGAATAGTCTGCAGGTCCGTAATCCTTCTTTATCTCAGCCTCTGCCTTGGGCAGAGTTCTTCATATAGTGACTCAGTCAAGAATAGCTTATTGCCTATGGGCGTGGAAGCAGTAGCCTAGCAGTAGGCCAGTTATGACATCTAAGTAGTGTAGGTTCAGGTGAGGATCCTGGCGATAGGAACTTCAATTTTCCCCACATATAGGTATAAATTCATTAATTTCTATTTCTTCAATGGCTTATAATCCATTACTGTATTTATTTTGGTGCACAAATTATCCCAAATTTGGCCAAGAGGAGTCTCTTCAAGATGACTCTTGTGTTCTTGTGATATCACCCCCCCTAACTTCTGGCATAACTAGATGTTACAAGCTCATTTTATATGTACCCTGTTCCACCTCTGTAATTTTTTATTTCTTTGAGGAGCCCTGGCTCATCTTAGTGAAGAATGATATTAAAGACCAAGATCTAGGTACTAGGTATGATCATTGCTGTCAGAGTTTGTTTCTTGGTCTTTTCAGGGAACAGAATTAAGAAATATATAAAGGCATATAAACATAAGTATATAAATGTATACCTGCAAATACATATCCATACATACTTACGTCCATGCACTTATGCATGCATACACACATCAAATATATATTTTAGAAATATGTATAAATTCACATCTGAGTTCTCCAATTCCAGTCCATCCCCTCAGGGTTGTTTCTTATCTTCTTTCATTTGATATCTGTATGTCTCTTGTTCTGGGGGATCTCTAGTTTCAAAAACATAAATACATTTGCTCAATCTTACAATATATTCTAAAATAGCTTCCAAATCACTTTGCCCATTCTACTGCAATAAACAAATCCCTAAAATGAGCTCAGGATTAACTTGTAATACTTTCCTAGGCTCCATCCTGACCTAGACTGAAGATGTATAATGTGGAGAAAGTGAGGGTTCTTATGGCCAGGATTCTCACCTGGCCCTGGTCGGCTTGCTAACAACACGTGTGGGCAATAACTTGTTATTGACTGTATATAAAGAGCTCTGCCCTGTGCTCTGGGCTGCTGCACAGCTGCATGGCTACAGGAGAGCAGAGCAGAGACTGGAGTGATGGCAGCACAGAGGGCAGAGACTGAGACGCCTGCAGGGGCAGAGAGGCCCAGAGGCAGAGACCGGCTTGCTGCATGCAGACTCACTCTAAGGTGGACTGGATTCTAGTGACTGACCTGCCACCGTGGGAATAAAGTTGGGTATAAACCCTTTCATCTCAAGAATGTTCCACTCTCATTTTTTTGGTCTCATTGAATCCATAGGGAACTTGTCCGGGGCTGAAACCCATTGACAAGACATATAGTCAAATATTTATCCATAAGTCACTTGGCTTCCTCCCTTCTTCTTTTCCTTCCTCCCTCAGTTCTTTTTGCCCTTATTTGTTTCCTTGCAGTGTGCTTATAGTATTCATCTGAAATACAATTAGGTTCATTTGTTTTGCTTTCAGTTTTTCATTCCCTCTCCCCTTCCATACTTAGGGGTTGAATTTAGTTTTTGAATACATGGAACAGGAATATGTAGAACATAAATATGTTTTCAAGTGTCAAAACTACACAAAAGGATATTCTTAGAGAAGTGGTACTCCCTTCACATTATTCTACCTTATTTCCTCCCACTCTGTATGCCACTGATTTCATGTTATCTGTTTTCTCCTTTAGTGTTTCTTTTTGTAAAGATAAGCAAGTATATGTATGCATCCTTATTTTTTCTTTCTTTTGTACATCTAAGGTAACATCCTATATATGCTTTTCTGCCTTTTTTTAAAACTTAATGTACCTCCTGAAATGACTCCATTTCAGTTCATACCTAGCTTCCCTATTACTTTTTACAGCTGCCTAGGATTCATTGTATGTCTGTGCCAAAGATTTTTCCATCAATGTCTTATGCTTGAATATTTGATGAGTTTCCAATATATTGCAATTTCAAGTAATGTTACAAAAAATTATCTTGCGCATATGCATTTTTATATTTCTGGAAGTGTACTGACCTCCTTGCACATCTAAATTCCTAGAAATAGGTTTGCTGGGCTGAGGGGTGAATGCATGTATAATTTGTATTTGTATCTGTATTGCCAAATTCCCCCCCAATTTTTTCCAATCTCAGAGTGATGTATGAGGATGTCTGTTTTCCCCATTGCCTTTCCACAGAGTGACATTATCAAGCTTCTGAATTTTTGCCAATGTTATGGGTAAGAAATGAATTTTAGTATAGTTCATTTTGCATTTCTCTTTTTATGAGTGAGGTTGACCACCTTTCAATATGTCTAATGGCTGTTTTTTATATCTCTTTTTGTAAATTGTCTATTTTTGTCATTTACCCATTTTTCTATAGGCTCTTTTGTCTTTTTCCTCCAGTTTTATAAGTCCTTTATAAAGTAGAGATATTAGCCCATTATCTGCAATGTAGGTTGCAAATATTTTCTTCTAGTTTATTATTTGTCTCTTGGCTTTGCTTGCTGTTTTTTGACCATATCAAACTTTTAAAATTAGTATTACTTACATTTATCATTTTTTGCTTTTAGTGCATCTGAATTTTTAGTCATGGTTGGAAAGTCTTTTCTGATACCTAAGTTATAGAAAAATTCACCCATGTTTTCTTTTAGTAGTTGTTTAGTTTCATTTTTTACATTTAGATCCCCCATCCATTTGGAGTTTATTTTGGTGTATGATGTAAGGAATGGATTTAAATTTATCTTTTTTCCAATGGTTAGCCAGTTGTCCTAAGACCATTTATTTAAAAAAATTATATTTACCCTAGTGATAAGAGATACTACTTTTATCATATACTAGACTTTTATATGCAGTTGTCCCCATTTCTGGATTTTCTATTTTATTCCATTGGTCTATTTTGTGCCAGCACCACTTTTAAATATACAGATGTTTTAGTATGTTTTAATATCTGATAGAACTAGAACCTTTCTCTTCGGCTATTCTTGCATCTTTATTTTCCCATATTGTCATTAGGATTAATTTATCTAATTCCATAAAAAATCTCAGCAGAAATTTTCTTGAAATTACCTTAAGCTTATTAATTAAACAGAATTGACATATGATGATGTTGAAACTTCCTAACCAAATCTTTCTGTCTGTTCAAATCTACTTTTGTACCTTGCAGGAATGTTTTATAATTTTACTCAATTTTATATAGGTTTTGAATATTTCTTGCCATGTTTACTCTTGAATATTTTCTATTTTTTGGTGCTATTGTAAATGGGCTTTCTCATCCATTATGTCTTCTATCCAGTTGTTATCTGTATATATGAATGTTATTGATTATTGCATGCTAATTTTATATCTTGTTACCTTTTACAATTCTTTTATTGTTTGAGATAATTTTATTGTTGATTCTCTAGGGCAGAGGTTGGCAAATATTTTGTGTAAAGGGTCAGGTAGTAAATATGTTAGACTTGAGGGGCTAATGGTCTCTGATGCAATTATTCAACTCTGCTGTTGTAGTGCAGAAGTAGCCATAGATAAGTCACAAGTGAATAGATATGACTGTATTCCAAAGAAACTTCATTTAAAAACAGGTGAAGAGCTGACTTTCACCTGTGGGCCATAATTTGCCAACCCCTACTCTAGGGTACACTATCATGTCAACTGCAAATAGATACATAGGCTCTTTATTTTCCAATTCTTCTGCTTCTGAATGTTTTCTGTAGTCTTATCGCTTTGGGTAGTACAACCAGACAATGTTAAATAGCAGTGGAGACAGCAGGCATTCTTGTTGTTCCTTACTTTAGTGAGAACACTGCTAGAGTTTCCTCATTAAGTAAAAGGCTGACTTTAAGAGTAAGGTATATATATTTTGTCATGTTGAAAAAATAACCATCCATTCCTGTAGCTCAAATAAATGGACAACAATGCTTCAAGATGCAGGGATATTTGGGAATAATTAATTAAGGCTAAGAGAATAGAATAAATAGACCAAAGATGAACCTCACTCTGCAAGAAAAAAATTAACAAAAAATTGAAACAAAGAAATCAAAGCCACCTTAATGATCTGGGATTCGTAATTAAGTCAACTTCCTATGCAGAGTTTTCTTAAGATATATTTAATTAGTAATAATCTTCAATTAAATTGTTTAATGAGTCTCATTATTAGGGATCTGTGATGACATTTTAAATTTATTTTCTATTAATTCTGATTTAATTATTAAAACCTCAAGTTAACAACTTTTAACAGAAATTTCTGAATCCGAGTGGGTACCTATGTTGATTACACTACTATTCTGAAAGGGTCTGTCTTCTTGTAACTATATTATAGAGGAAAGAAGTGGGAAGCAAATGCTGGAATAAGGAAGATTATACTGATTCTACCACTAATTGGCCCCAAGGTTTCTTCGTACTTGGAAACTGTTCCCAAAGAACATGGGTAGCTCCTAGGTGACTAAACTGGGATGGCCTTTGAGGCATAGCTGTGTACCTTGCTGGAACAAGCTCAGCCTATGGCCATGAGTCTCTGTTTTGGAACTAGTTCACCAGCCCAGACTTTCTATTCCTCCTGAGGAGTTTCTCTTTTGGGCCCTGAGTTAGTGAGACATGACTATCTCAATCGATCAGAAACATTCTGATAATGTTGAACCTCAAAAGGAAAGAGGCTGAGATCTCAATCTCTTTCTTCCCAGGAGGCTGTCCGAGGCAAATGTCACCATTATTGGTTGGGGTGAACGAGGGCTGTTTGGAGAAACGGTCTTGTCAGGAGGTTCTCTTACATATTTTCCCTAGTGCAATGGGTACCTAACTCTCCTTCTAGATGTAGCAGTAAGAGGAGCTTCTCAAAGTACCTCTTTTCTCGACAAAGATGAACTGTTCCCAGTGATTTCAGATGTCTGCTTTGTCAGAGAAATGATTGGTAGTTTCTCTTTTAAAAAGTTTTAAGATTTGCCTCTACATTAATAGATTTATATATGAAACAAATAGTACAAAGGAAGGAGTGATTGACTTGGCAGGGGTGGGGGTGAGGGTTGGGGAGAAGTGGTCAGAAAAGACAGTTTGTAGTAGGAGACCATCAAAGCTTCTTTTTAAAGGAGGAACAGAGTTGGGAGTGAGGATGTTAGGGCAGGAAGTGATTGGAATTTAGGGAGAAGGAAAAGCATATTCAAGAGAAGACTACAGAGGAGAATAGTAATGTGCATTTATATGCTGGGGCAGAGGTAGAATATATGTGTTGGAAGGGAGGAGTGCTAAGACAGGAATTCAGAGAGACAGGCGGAGCTTATGTCATGACCGCCTCTGTGTAGGATGCTAAGGATCTCGGGGTTTATTTTGGCCATGAGGAACTAGTGAGGAATTTATTCATTTGCATCTCATTATCTTTCCTGACATGCATGCACCACCTCTGCACTCCTGACCTCAGTAAATATTACCCTCTTCTCAGGCACCCAACCAGGAAATCTTGGATGGAATCAATTTAAAATTTGAACGAAGTCATTTCTTTTCTGTTTGCTGTGTACTGCCCTGGCTCTCATGCTTACAGCCTTTTACCTAGATTATTTCAAGAGTGTTCAAACTGGTCTCTCTGCTTGACATTTCCTTCTGCAATCCATCCTACACATTACCACTAGCATGGTCTTCCTTAAATAAAAGCCGAGGTCACTACCCTTTCTCCAAACTTGCAAGATTCCCTCTTACATTCAGAATAAAATCTCACCTGGCTAACTTGGTGTTTTAGATCTTCTACAAGTTGACCTCCACTAAACATTTCAAACTTTTCTCTGAATACCCATCCTTTCTTGAACCTCTGTCCACACCAGACTTAATTATCTTTCTGCATCTGCTTTGTCCCTTCTTGTTTGTATCTTTGCTCCTATTCTATCTTCTCTTAAAGCCCCTTTCTTCCATCTGTTTTTCAAGGGTTGGTCAAAACCGTATCAGCCGCATAACAAATTACCCCAAAATTTAGTGGCTTCCACCCATGATAAGCATGTATTATTTCCCACAGTTTTGTGGGTCAGGAATTCAGGAGTACTTGGCTCAGTATTCCGGCTCGGGATTGCTCATGAGGCTGCAGTCATCTGAGGCTTGACTGGAGATGGAAGATCTTCTCCCAAGGCTGGTAAGCTGGAACTGGCTCTTGGTGGGAGTTTCAGTTCTTCTCCAGGGCTGTCTGGGTGTTCTCTGTGGCAGCTGGCTTCCCCAAGAACAGGTGATCCAAGAAACCAATGGAAGCCACAATGCCTTTTATGATCTGGTCTCAGAAGTCACATGCCATCACCTTCACCATACTCTTTTCACCATATAGATCAGCTCTTATGTGAGGGAGATTACACAATGGCATGAGTACCAAAAGCAAGGATTATCCGGGACAGTGTTGGAGGCTGGCTAACACATCTATCTCCTCAAGAGGCTTTCTAGATTCCTTAACTCCATATGCCCCTTTTCTCCCTGTTCTCAATAGAGCTCAAATTCTTTAAAAATCAGAGCTCCTGAAGATCTCTCAATAAAATCACTTTTTCTTTATTAGTATTACAAAATGTAAACCTGAGAAAGTCCTTTGGTTAATTGTCAAAGGACATGGTGCTGAGGAACCTTGTTCTCCAAATCCCCAGGCTATGAAATTTTGTTGTTTGGAACACCTATGGTGAGAACAGAACACTTCTTTCTTGCCTGGGAGATGTAAAACATGCAAGTCATTTTGATTTAGACAAGCAGCAATTTACGGTGCAGAGGTTCAGATTAGGGATTTTTGGACACAGTCATCTACATTAATCTTAAATGTGTGTTTTCAGTGAAATGGAACCCCGAGTCTACTTCTCAACTCAGGTCTGATATTAACCTCTTTACATACAGATCTGATTTGCTATGAGCTTCTTAAACACTTTCATTTAGATTCTACCTATAATGACCATTGCCCTCTGCCCCCTTCCCCCATGCCCCATTTCTTCCCTTTTTTGGAGACAGGCTCACAATTCCTCTGTGTGTGGTATCCTTTGCTGCAGAAAGTAAAGAAACCTAATTTTGTTGGGTTATAGGATTGTCCTTGGTGGTCTTTATCTGATGGGATTTATGAACAGATGAAACTATCTGAGCTCATATTAACTAATTCCATTGTTTTAGAATCACTGATGCTTCTTGAACAAGAGTACCTTTTAGAATATCTTGCTCAATGAGTCACTCTTACCTTTCCTCTGACCTATTGTCTATTTCCTAAATATATCTTTCCTACATAGACTATATTTTGGACTAACCATGCATGCCCTTCCTTCACTGCTACAGACTCCAAGATGATACAGTCACTTTCTCCCAAGGTTCCTAACTCTTCTACATTATTAATTCAATTTATTAGTGGGTTAGTGATTTTCCCTTTGGTCCTCCTGAGTGACTGCTTTGGTCCTAGGATTCAGCTACCAAAATCATGTTCTGAGGCAAGACTTAACTGAAAGCTGTAGACAAAACTAAATATTTTCTCTTTTGTGCTGTCAGAGTACCTTGTTCATACCTCTAATGTGACATTTACCATGTTTATTTTTTTCATATTTTTTTTTCTCTACCAGCCTGTGGAAAATAGGGATTATGATCTGTTCATTATTGTGTCCTCTGTGCCAGGCCTACCTAATTACCTAATTGTTAAATAAGGTCATGAAAATGTCCACATGGCAAATGGAGAATTTTGTAGAAGCTCCATTTTAGCAAAATTTAGAGAGCAGATTACCCCCCCCCCCCACTCACTACTATAACTGGTCCTTGTGATTCTTATCATCTCTATTAGGAAAGTACCAATTTATATTGAGAAAACACAAAGGAATCAAGTGTTTTACAGGCTACTTTAATGTGGGGTAACTAACATATAAGCTATTTTATGTGTGTGCATAATGCAAGGTTTTATTTATTTATGACACTCTTGCTTTTCTCCAGTTTCCTCAACTGAAGACAGGGACTCACTAAGTTACTGTACCTATGCCAGTCTAAATGCTAGGGATGATTTCTACATCATAGGGTCAGACAGGAGAAGAATGCTGTAAACTGTACTGTCCTTCTGATTCTGGGAATAAGGCCAGCATTAATACAGTGTACGATTGTTATTTCTGAATGTTCCTTTACGAAGAACTGTTTCTCTCAAACTTTTAATCAGACCCACATAAACCCATTTTATATCACTACTTGGGACTCAGATACAAAGACTGGAATACAAATTTCTCAAAACAACGTTGTGATACTCTTGAGATTTTTCTGTGTTCTCTTCTTCCTGATTCTATTTTTTTATAAAAAGGTGGGCTCTATCCACCAAACTGATTTCACAATCCTCTAAAGTTTATAACCCACGTTTGGAAAACTAGTGGCTTGGAAAAAGGTTTTTAATTTGTAGACATTCTTCCCACATTTCCGTACATCTCTTCGTAGTGTCCGACTGTTGGGTTTTCATCTAAACGATGACGGACGGCGCCCTCAGTTTTGTGCGAATGCTCTGTGATGGGGCTGCTCCGTGGGCTCCTTTAAGAGGATGGTAACAGCCCTTCACAGAGGAGTAGGGGTGGAGTGGCAGGTCCCACTAAGTCCCCAGCGCAGGCCAGGCCCGCTTTTCCAGTTCTTGTGAAAGCCTGGGTGTGGGTGTGCGGAGGTGGGAGTAGGGGTGAGGCAGGGACAGCCACCAAGTTCGGAGAAGTGAGGAGCTGCAGAACGACGACCCGCAACAACCCGGCACCCACAGCGGTAGGGTCTCCGAGGGGATCGGCGCGTGCGCAGAGCCCGTTCGGGGCTGTTCCGGCCTCTACGGCGCCCGCGCGCGCTCCCGCCCAGCCGAAGCCCGGGGTGGTCTGCGGCGCGCGGCCGACGCGGCGGCGCGCTCCAGGGGCGGTCCTGCGCGGCCGGCACCGCCCTCCTCCGCGCTCCCCTCGGCTCCCAGTCTCCCCTGCGCTTCCTGCGCTAAGGCAGCCGCCGCCGGCTCCCCTTCCCGTCCTCGCTCAGCCAGGCGGTGCCATGGCGGCCTTCAGCAAGTACCTGACGGCGCGAAACTCCTCGCTGGCGGGGGCCGCGCTTCTGTTGCTCTGCCTGCTCCACAAGCGGCGCCGCGCCCTCGGCCTGCACGGGTAAGAAGGCCGGTGGCCACTCAGCCTTCCCGGCCCGAGCGGGCGCGCCTCGCGCTCTTTCGCATCTCGCCTGGCGGCCGGCGGGGCCCTCTACCCTGCGGGGTCAGGCAGAGAGAGGACCGGCCGCGGCTGCTGCCAAGCTCCAGTGTCAGGGTGTCCGGGCCACCCCGCGGCGCCGGCGACCGCCAGGCTCCCTGCGTCCCCCTGACCTGTCCGGCCCCCCGCGCGGTCCCCGGGGGTGCGAATCTCCCCTGCGCGCGCTAGCAAACCTGTGCTTCTTCCCCGAGGTTGTGGCCCCCCACCCCCTCCCCAAAACATTTTTTTTATTAAGCTATCATCGATATACAATCTTATGAATGTTTCACATGAGCAACATTAAACCACCTCCTTTTTGTATTAACTTTCCGAGCATGGTCTAAGTTTCGTCCTCTCATCTCCGGACAGACCGTGGATTTGCTTTGTGGACGTGTATGCGTGATTTGAGGACGGTAATTTGACTCGCCAGGCTGGAGTCTGTTGTCTAAATCACTTGGACGAGGTTTGGCACGATTCCCTAGTAGTTGCTCTTGAAAGTCGCGAGGCTGGTTATTGTGAATTATACAGGGTCCGTTGGCAGAGTTGCTTTATGGAGTGGTGTCCGCTTGCAGTCGGTCAGCGAACGTCCTGGCATTTTATCCAGAAAGGCTGTGTCAGCCCGCTTGGAGGGCAAGGTTCCCCCTGGCTTTGTAGGTGGAAGGTCAGAATGTTTTCGGTGAGGGTCAAGATTCTTTTTGATTACCCGCCACTGGGTCCCACTCGACAGAATTTTCTTGTTTAGATTTGCAAATGAGATTACAGACATTTTTTATTTGCTGGGAGATACTTGTCTTCCGCAAATGAATGAGAAAAGGTTACTTCCCAAGCATTCTTGCCAGTCATTAGGTATTTCATGTTAAATCTTGGCATACTGGTCTCAGGCATTTTATTTCATTCATTTCTTTGGGCAGGTACTGTTACCTCCTGTTCCTGATTTGCCTAAAATGTCTCATTAGTAGTAGACTTCGGACTAAAACGCTGACGTGGAGCCTTCCTTTCCATGAAGTTCTTACTTTCTCCTTTCTCCTATCTTCCTTATCTTAATAAGGCCTGAAGCAATGGTCTTTCTTTTTCTTCCTAAGTCTGATTAACAAAGTTGAAAATGATGTGCATCTTTGGACAATACAGTACCTGTTCACTTTTTTAAATTTAATTTGCTTTTAGAATGATTTATTCTGGCAAATGGAATTTTTTTTTTCCAATTGGATTGTGTGCTTTCCTGTTGCAAATGAATGTTATTTGTTATCTGGAAATAATGCCAAAGGAAATGTTAAATGCTATAAAATAACTTTGAATTACATTTTTGCAGGGAATGTTTCAGTGCATATAGAACAGGTGTTTTCAGTATGGGAGAGGGGATTTGAGCACAGCCCTATCAGCTCTGGGTTTCTCTTACGACTTTTAAAAAAAAACTTTGCTTTATTGGAGTATTACACACATAGAGAAAAGTGCACATAAGTGTAGAGCTTGAAGAATTCTCACAAGTTGAACTCACCTGTGTAATCATCCCTCAAATCTGCACTGAGCTGCTGAGTTATAAGACGAGATTATTGAGTAAGGAAAGTTTTAAATCTAATGGGCAATAGCAAAACAGTATATCTAATATCTAATAATAGTCTTATCAAATAACTAAGGTATTTATTGTAAAATGCTTACAAAATCTCTTTAAGAAGTTTTGTAAACGTTGGGATTAAATTATGCAAGTTAATTAACTGAACAAAAAGATTGATTAACAAATGATTGTTAATCTTTTGCATTGGCATAAGAAAATATTTCATACATTAAATACTTCGTGGGAGAATGCAAATTATAAGCAGATTAACATGAAGTTACATTACTGAGATAAAATGATTGAATTATTTTAAAACCATTGAAAATGGTGTTGAATCTATCTTTGTAGATGTTACATTTCCAGAAACTTTTGGATGTCTTTCAGACTCTAGCTGCACATTTTGAAGATTAGAATATTCTAACTTTACATTTTGCTGGGGTTTTTTTTTTGATATCTTTGGTAACAGGGCTAATTTTACTATCTGATGCTTCATTGAGGAACCTATGGTGGCTTGGCCTTTTTTCATCTATGCTAACAGTAGGTTTGTCTTAGAAGATATTCCCTAGAATCAGATATGTAATAGAGCTAGTATAACCACTTTAAAAGTTACTTTGTAACTTTGTAACATTATTTCAAACTTTAGAAGAGTGAGTAATGTAACGTTCTGAGTTTTTTTTTTAGTTTTGTTAATGGAATTTTTTCATCTAGATAAATCATATATGTATGACTTTTTATTATGGAAAATTTCACACATAATTCAAGGTAATTAGAGTAATAGTGAATCCCCTATACACTTTACCAAAGAAGTTCCATCATCATTCTGCCTTTCTTGTTTCATTTGTAGCTCTTGCTTCCCACCCTTTATTTTTACAGGTCTTTAGATTAAATTTATATATTTTGAACTGTATAAATCTTACACATTTTTGAAATAAATGTATGCAATAGTGTAACATCCCTATTTGAACATTTTTCTCTCCCCCAAAAGTTCCTTTGTATTCATTCCCCACTACCACTGTACTACTTTTTCACCTTAGCATTGCCTAATCATACATCTTATTTTGTTTATTACTTATGGGAAATAGTGGAATCTTTTTCCTCATGGATAAAGGAAGGACACCATTTCAATTCAAAGGAAGTATTTGTTTCAGAATGTTGTATTACTGTGCCAGGTGCTATGGGATGGAGAGGTGTGTGTGTATTACACATACATTAAAAAATGACATCTTTTCTCAGGGAGCTTACATTCTTGTTAGAAAGAAGGAATTTAAGTGCAAATTAGTTAAAAATGTAAGACGATGATGAAGTACACAGATATGCCTTAGAAATTCTGAGAAAGGAGAGATTATGTGTTTGGGAAGAGTTAGGGAAGACTGAATGAAGGATATGAACTAAGCCTAGAAAGGGAGGTAAGAATAAATAAATGATGGTAAATTTAATGTTAATAGTAGCCTTTATCATATTTTTGTCACATTTTGTGATAGGAAGAATCTTTGCAATGCCCTTACAATCCGTCTTCCACTGTTACCAGGGTGCTTTTCAAGAAACACAAATATAATCATGTTATTCCTTCATCAAAATCTTTCAGCTATTCTAAAATACAAAATTCTTAGCATGAGAGGATGGTGTTCATGATCTGGTCCTTTACTGCTACTACTTCTACTCATCTAGCCATATGAACTTAGCAGTCTTTGAGTATGACAGGTTCTGCCCAGGCTTTGCAGTCTGATTGTAATCACTGGCATCCCTATCATTTCTCACCGCCCTTTGATGTTTATTTTCCCTTCAAGACTCAGTTCAGTCAACACTTTCTCTTAGGTGTTTTCTGTCTTTTCCTGATCTCCAAACTGATGTTGTCCTCTGCTCTCATGATACTCTAAGCATTCCTGTGGTCTTGTAGTTACCACTCTGCATTGTACTACATCAGACCTTTTAAGTTTCTTGAGGGCATGGACCAAGTAATTTTTCAGTTCCGAGTTTGCACATGTCACAGGATAAATACTCAGTAAGTATTTATGGGGTGGACAGATGAGGTAGGATGATTAAGAACTTTTAAGGCTAATTGACAGGCAGTTGAAAATGTGGGACTGGTACAAACATGAGTAGAGACATTATCTTCATAGAAGTGATAGTTGTGTACCTGAGGATTCATAACATGAATTGGGTAATGGGAAGTCTGTGGGCCAGTTTTAGAAGATGGGGAAAGGGACCTGTCTACATTGCCAAAGTATTTTACTCTGTTAAAGAAAAACCAAAAGCCAAAACCAGAACAAAGCAGTTTCCTTCCCTTGGCGTGAATGCTTGTCAAAGTTCAGATTTCTCATCCTGGGCTTCAGAGCCTTGCCTCCATCTCATCTCATCTTACCTGGCTGATCTTATATGCCATTGCCTGCCAGTGAGTACTCTGGTCCAAATAGGCCATGCCCCGTACTGTCCTGTGAACAGCCCACACTCATTCCTGGTTTTGGAGCTTTGCTCATATTAGCCATACCTGGAATCAATCTCTCTGTACCCTCTGTTCTTCAACTCTTATCCTTTAAGGGTTAGGTGAGGGTCACCCCTTTTGTGCAGTATTATTTAACAACTTTTGATGATCTAAATGATGATCACCCTCCCTTTTTAACCTTCTGAAGCACGAATTTAGATGCCTGTCCTGTATTATCTATTAATTGCTTGACTGGGTGTGATCTAGCTGTCAGCCATCAGGATGTAGTCAAGTCCACCTGCTTATGGGATGATCCTTTGTCCTTTTCAAAGCCCCAGTCAGTGTATGGTAGGAACACAGTTAACTCCCTGGAATATTTCTGAGGAGTTTCAGGGAACTTGTGTTTCCCTTAGTCATGCTTTACTTCACTTCTTTGTTTCTGCTCTTTTAGATCCCACTTAAATCTTGACCAGAATACTATTTCTGGACCTGATCTGCATCAGTTGGTTTCAGTACATAGTTGCTTTTCTTGGCAAATCCTTTAAGGTCTTCTTCATCTGCGGTTGCTTAAGCATCCCCTTTTTATTCTGAGCATCCGAATGGGGCCAGTTCCATAACATCCACTGATGGCTCATCCTAAGGGTCTCATGCAGCTCCAGCCCCTCACCTGGCTCATGCTTGCCTTTGAAATTGAGAAAAGTAAACAGCCCCTTCTAGGGCCTTGATTTTCTGAAAGGAGTAGATCTCAGAAAAGAAAGCTGAATTTGAAGTACACAGGAAAGTTGTGGGGATAAATAAAAGATGCAGCCACAGGCTGCAGGGCTGAGGCTGAGGGAAAAATAATCAACAAATTTCCAACAGTGGGGATGGCCAAGGAACTTGTAAGTAAAAGAATGTCTCCATTTTAAGCTGTTCACCATGCTGAGATAGATACTTTGGAGGTATATTTCTAAAATAATGTTTCACGGTTACTTTAATTGGCAAAAATGTACATTTTTATATGCAGCAACTTGATCTTTATTATAGAGGCAGGTTGGCATAGTATAAAACATGGTCTTTGGAGTTTGGTATGAGTTTCAATTTTTACTCAGCTATTTGTTTGATCTTTGACCTTGGTCAGTTTACTCAACCTCTTTGATCCTCTGTTTTCTCATCTGCAGAACAGGAATAATAGTATTTTCTTACCTAAGTAGTTGTGAGGATTAAATGAGAAGATGTCTTAACTCTGTAGCAGGAACAAAGCTCTATAAATAAAAGATAGCTTTAGCTCTTCTTATGTTTGCTACAGGAAAACTAAAAGGATTAGTGAAACAGCCCTTTGGTAGGTTCTCAAAAACTATTGAGCCTTCCTAAAAATTCTCAAATGTGCACATGAACATCTCCCTAAAGAAGCCTTTTTGAATTGGTAGAATAATTTACTTTCAGAGTTAGAAGCATTTCAGTTATTTTTATGTGACGTGGGTTAAGGCCTCTGTATTTTCAGTTGCTGCTTCCTGAATGTGATACTCATTATTTCTTCACCTCTTAAAGAAGAGGTCCGAAATGGAATTCATTTTTCTAAGTGTGGTTTGACTGACACAGAGTGGAATGGGCTGTTGCCTGCTTTGTAGATCCTAAGGTTTTGTTAAAATAGGTGAGGCTGTATACATTTTTGTGACAGTCCGTATCCTTCACTCATGTTTAGCTTACATGGTTGTTTCCCCTTTCCCTTCTTCAACTTGTGTTTGATTTTTTTTTTTAACTTAGGTGCAGGTATTTACACTTATCTTGGGGCACATCACTTCTTCTCTGTAAATTTTTTTCTGATCCAACATATTTAATTAGTATTCCTTCTGTATATTTTTCCAATAAATTAAATTTTTTGACAGGACTAAATACAAAACAATGTATTTAGATCACTCTAACTTTTCAGTTACTTGACACCCTTTGGGTGTTGTATTGGTTCTCATCTTTAACTTACCTAGCGCTTTTTCACATCTTTCCTTCTAATAATGACCTGGCTCTCTGACAGTAGGGTTAGGCATCTGATCCATACTGGGCCAGTCAGAATCCTACTTTGGGATGTTTCTGCTGGAGCTGGTGGGGAAGGGCCATTCTTTTCTGGTCATGGAGTTGTGAAGATGAGACCCTAGAGTTATGTGTGGAATTGGTGTCTTTACATGGAAAGGTGGAGAACCCCTAATTTGGTCTATCATCAAAGGCTTTGTAGCATAATAAACTTAAGTATACAAATTTTTCGTTATCCCTTCAGAGAAGAGAATAAGCTTGGTCTGAAATGATTTTTTGGTGAAATCCTGCCTGCTCCTAGAATTTACCACTTTCCTCGAAGTGCTTATGCTATCCTATCCATTTAGATCAATTGTGATTTCCTAGGATCAACATTTATCTCATCCATGACCTGAAAAATATCATCACCTTCTAATCTGTTGCCATAAAATATAAGCTGGAATTATGAAGAAGGATAGGCTCTTTGCAATTTTCTCTAGGATTATATATAGCAAATTAAATTTTACACAAAATGGCTATTGACTTCTCTATTGTTACTTCTTTTGAAATGATTTTATGGAATGTCAGAAAATTAGGCATCAGGCCCTAGCTTAAGAACATGGCATTCATCATAACACTCTTTTTAGGAGGAAATCACTTGTTTTAAGCATCTCTGTAAAGAATATAGTTTTCCATGAGTGTAAGGATAAAATGCTTTGGATAGCTGGTGGTTGTGCTCTTCAGTGGGAACTTTTATACATGTTAAGATTGTTAGTGGGAAGCCTTATTAGGTAAAGCTGTAGCGAGTGTGCTAAAAGGTTTTTTTCTTAAACATGCACTTGCTATCCTTTTGCTAGATTAGCAGTCCTGAATTAATGCAATTAAATTAATAAAGCATAAAATTTAAAATAAAGCCCATCAAAGCACAATTAGCTAATTTGATATTTGTGAATAGATATAGCCATTATCATGGTACCATAACCCTAGACATAATTGTGCACTATGTGATTTACTTTGTGCTTAACAAGTTACCTGTTGGCATTAAAAATAAAAGCACTAGGTAGAGTGCAGCAACTTCTGTAGGTAAGTAAAAATTCACTTTAATCAGCATGTTGTGTATGTATGTCAGTCACTGCATGTCATTATTTAAAGCATCTTTTTTTTCATTAAGGTATCATTGATATACACTCTTAAGAATGTTTCATAAGAAGAACAGTGTGGTTGCTACATTCCTTATGTTATTGAGCCCACCCCACATACTACATTGCAGTCACTGTCCATCAGCGTAGTAAGACGCCACAGAGTCACTACTTGTCTTCTCTGTGCTACACTGTCTTCCCCATGACCCCCCCACACCATGTGTACTAATCATAATACCCCTCAATCCCCTTCTCCCTCCCTCCCCACCTGCCCTCCCAAACCCCCTCCCCCCCACACCATGTGTACTAATCATAATACCCCTCAATCCCCTTCTCCCTCCCTCCCCACCTGCCCTCCCAAACCCCCCCTCCTTTGGGAACTGCTAGTCCCTTCTTGGAGTCTGTGAGTTTGCTGCTGTTTTGTTCCTTCAGTTTTGCTTTGTTGTTATACACCACAAATGAGGGAAATCATTTGGCATTTGTCTTTCTCTGCCTGACTTATTTCACTGAGCATAATACCCTCTAGCTCCATCCATGTTGTTGCAAATGGTAGGATTTGTTTCTTTCTTATGGCTGAATAATATTCCATTGTATATATGTACCACATCTTCTTTATCCATTCATCTACTGATGGACTCTTAGGTTGCTTCCATATCTTGGCTATTGTAAATAGTGCTGCAATAAACATAGGGGTGTGTGTGGCTTTTTGAATCTGAGAAATTGTTTTCTTTGGGTAAATTCCTAGGAGTGCTATTCTGGGGTCAAATGGTATTTCTAATTTTAGTTTTTTGAGGAACCTCCATATTGCTTTCCACAATGGTTGAACTAGCTGACATTGCCACCAGCAGTGTAGGAGGGTTCCTCTTTCTCTGCATCCTCGCCAGCATTTGTTGTTGTTTGTCTTTTAGATGTTTGCCATCCTAACTGGTGTGAAGTGATATCTCATTGTGGTTTTAATTTGCATTTCTCTTATAATTAGCGATGTGGAGCATCTTTTCCTGTGCCTGTTGGCCACCTGAATTTCTTCTTTGGAGAAGTGTCTCTTCATATCCTCTGCCCATTTTTTAATTGGGTTATTTGCTTTTTGGGTGTTGAGGCATGTGAGTTCTTTATATATTTTGGGTGTTAACCCCTTGATGGATATATCATTTACAAACATATTCTCCCATACTGTAGGATGCCGTTTTGTTCTGCTGAATGGTGTCCTTTGCTGTACAGAAGCTTCTTAGCTTGATGTAGTCCCACTTGTTCATTTTTGCTTTTGTTTCCTTGCCCGTGGAGATATGTTCATGAAGAAGTTGCTCATGTTTATATTCAAGAGAGTTTTGCCTATATTTTCTTCTAAGAGGTTTATGGTTTCATAACTTACATTCAGGTCTTTGATCCATTTCAAGTTTACTTTTGTGTATGGAGTTAGACAGTAATCATGTTTCATTCTCTTACATGTAGCTGTCCAGTTTTGCTAACACCAGTTGTTGAAGAGGCTTTCATTTCCCCATTGTATGTCCAGTACATGGCTCCTTTACTGTATATTAACTGACCATATATGGTTGGGTTTATATCAGGGCTCTCTAGTCTATTCCATTGGTCTGTGGGTCTGTTCCTGTGCTGTACCAAATTGTCTTGATTACTATGGCTTTGTAGTAGAGCTTGAAGTTGGGAAGCATAATCCTTCCAGCTTTATTCTTCCCTCTCAGGA
This sequence comes from Smutsia gigantea, assembly GCA_032199065.1. NCBI lineage: Eukaryota > Metazoa > Chordata > Mammalia > Pholidota > Manidae > Smutsia > Smutsia gigantea. Next base: position 69,173 of record JAVSCE010020387.1, on the reverse strand, counting down.
TTTCTTTGGCTATTTGGGGTCTTTTGTGGTTTGATACGAATTTTAGAATAATTTGTTCTAGTTCGTTAAGAATGCTGTTGGTATTTTGATAGGGATTGCATTGCATCTGTAGATTGCTTTAGGCAGGATGGCTATTTTGACGATATTAATTATTCCTATCCATGAGCATGGGATGTGTTTCCATTTATTGGTATCTTCTTTAATTTTTCTCATAAGTGTGACGATATTAATTATTCCTATCCATGAGCACGGGATGTGTTTCCATTTATTGGTATCTTCTTTAATTTTTCTCATAAGTGTCTTGTCGTTTTCAGGGTATAGTCTTTCACTTCCTTGGTTAGGTTTATTCCTAGGTATTTTATTCTTTTTTATGCAACTGTGAGTGGAATTGTCCTGATTTCCCTTTTTGCTAGTTGTTGTTAGTGTATAGGAATGCAACAAATTTCTGTGTTTCAATTTTGTATCCTGCAACTTTGCTGAATTCAGATATTAGATGTAGTAGTTTTGGAGTGAATGCTTTAGGGTTTTTTATGTACAATATCATGTCATCAGCGAACAGTGACAGTTTAACTTCTTCTTTACCAATCTTGATGCCTTGTATTTCTTTGTGTTGTCTGATTGCTGTGGCTAGGACCTCCAGAAGCATGTTGAATAAAAGTGGAGAGAGTGGGCATCCTTGTCTTGTTCCCGATCTTAAAGGAAGAGCTTTCAGCTTCTCACTGTTAAGTATGATGTTGGCAGTGGGTTTGTCATATATGGCCTTTATTGTGTTGAAGTACTTGCCCTCTATACCCATTTGTTGAGAGTTTTTATCCTGAATGGATGTTGAATTTTGTCGAATGCTTTTTCAGCATCTACGGAGATGATCATGTGGTTTTTGTGCTTTGTTTTATTGATGTGGTAAATGATGTAGATGGATTTTTGAATATTGTACTATCCTAGCATCCCTGGAATAAATCCTACTTGATCTTGATGGATGATCTTTTTGAAGTGTTTTTGAATTTGGTTTGCTAATTTTTGCTGAGTATTTTTGCATCTATGTTCACCAGGGATATTGGTCTGTAATTTTCTTTTTTTGTGGTGTCTCTGCCTGGTTTTGGTATTAGAGTGATGCTAGCCTCGTAGAATGAGTTTGGGAATATCCCCTCCTCTTTTACTTTTTGGAAAACTTTAAGGAGGATGGGTATTAGGTCTTCACTAAATGTTTGATATTATCATTTAGCGATGAAGCCATCTGGTCCAGGGATTTTGTTCTTAGGTGGTTTTTTGATTACCAATTCAATTTTGTTGCTGGTAATTGTTCTGTTCAGATTTTCTGTTTCTCTCTGGGTCAGCCTTGGAAGGTTGTATTTTTCTAGAAAGCTGTCCATTTCTTCTAGGTTATCCAGTTTGTTAGCATATAATTTTTCATAGTATTTTCTAATAATTCTTTGTATTTCTGTGGTGTCCGTAGTGATTTTTCCTTTCTCATTTCTGATTCTGGTTATGTGTGTAGACTCTCTTTTTTTCTTGATAAGTCTGGCTAGGGGTTTATCTATTATTTTCTTGAAACACCAGCTCCTGCTTTCATTGATTCTTTCTATTGTTTTATTCTTCTCAATTGTATTTATTTCTGCTCTAATCTTTATTATGTCCCTCCTTCTACTGACTTTGGGCCTCATTTGTTCTTCTTTTTCTAGTTTCATTAATTGTGTGTTTAGATTGTTCATATGGGATTGTTCTTTTCTGAGGTAGGCCTGTATTGCAATATATTTCCCTCTTAGCATGGCCTTCGCTGCATTGCACAGATTTTGGGGTGTTGAATTATTGTTGTCATTTGTCTCCATATATTGCTTGATCTCTGTTTTTATTTGGTCATTGATCCATTGGTTATTTAGGAGCATGTTGTGAAGCCTCAATGTGTTTGTGGGATTTTTCATTTTCTTTGCATAATTTATTTCTGGTTTCATACCTTTGTGGTCTGAAAAACTGTTTGGTACAACTTCAATCTTTGAATTTACTGAGGCTCTTTTTGTGGCCAAGTATATGATCTACTCTTGAAAATGTTCCATGTGCACTTGAGAAGAATGTGTATTCTGCTGCGTTTGGGTGTAGAGTTCTGTAGATGTCTGTTAGGTCCATCTGTTCTAATGTGTTGTTCAGTGCCTCTGTCTCCTTACTTGTTTTCTGTCTGGTTGATCTGTCCTTCAGAGTGAGTGGAGTGTTGAAGTCTCCTAGATGAATCACTGCATTCAATTTCCCCTTTTAATTCTGTTAGTACTTGTTTCACATATGTAGGTATTCCTGTGTTGGGTGCATAGATACTTATAATGGTTATATCTTCTTGTTGGATTGACCCCATTATCATTATGTAATGTCCTTCTATGTCTCTTGTGACTGTCAGTGTTTTGAAGTCTATTTTGGCTGATACAAGTACTGCAACTCCTGTTTTCTTCTCCCTGTTAGTTGCAAGAAATATATTTACCATCCCTTCACTTTTAGTCTGTGTATGTCTTTGGTTTTAAAGTGAGTCTCTTGTAGGCAGCATATAGATGGGTCTTGCTTTTTTATCCATTCAGTGACTCTATGTCTTTTGATTGGTGCATTCAGTCCATTTACATTTAGGGTGATTATGGATAGGTATGTACTTATTGCCATTGCAGGCTTTAGATTCGTGGTAACCAAAGGTTTAAGGTTAACTTCCTAAGAGTCTAACTTAACTCCCTTAATATGCTATCACAAGTACCTCAACATTATAAAGGCCATGTATGACAAACCCACAGCTAACATCATAGTTAACAGCGAGAAGCTGAAAGTTTTTCGTCTAAGATCGGGAACAAGACAGGGATGCTCACCCTCTCCACTGTTATTCAACATAGTACTGGAGGTCCTAGCCACAGCAATCAGACAAAACAAAGACATACAAGGCATCCAGATTGGTAAAGAAGAAGTCAAATTGTCACTATTTGCAGATGACATGATACTGTACATAAAAAACCCTAAAGACTCCACTCCAAAACTAATAGAACTAATATCTGAATTCAGCACAGTTGCAGGATACAAAATTAACACACAGAAGTCTGTTGCTTTCCTTTACACTAACGAACTAACAAAAAGAGAAATCAGAAAAACAATTCCATTCACAATTGCATCAAAAAGAATAAAATACCTAGGAATAAACCTAACGAAGGTAGTGAAAGACCTGTACTCTGAAAACTACAAGACACTCCTAAGAGAAATTAAAGAGGACACTAACAAATGGAAATGCATCCCATGCTCTTGGCTAGGAAGAATAAATATTGTCAAAATGGCTATACTACCTAAAGCAATCTACAGATTCAATGCAATCCCTATCAAACTACCAACAGCTTTCTTCAATGAACTGGAACAAATAATTCTAAAATTCATATGGAACCACAAAAGACCCCGAATAGCCAAAGCAATCCTGAGAAGGAGGAATAAAACAGGGGGAATTACGCTCCCTGACTTCAAGCTCTACTACAAAGGCACAGTAATCAAGACAATTTGGTATTGGCACAAAAACAGACCCACAGACCAGTGGAACAGAATAGAAAATCCAAACATTAACCCAAACATATACAGTCAATTAGTATTTGATAAAGGAGCCTTGGATATACAATGGGAGATGACAGCCTCTTCAGCAACTGGTGTTGGAAAAACTGGACAGCTACATGTAAGAGAATGAAACTGGACTACTGTCTAGCCCCATACACAAAGGTAAACTCAAGGTGGATCAAAGACCTGAATGTAAGTCATGAAACCATAAAACTCTTAGAAAAAAACATAGGCAAAAATCTCTTGGACATAAACATGAGCGACATCTTGATGAACGTATCTCCCCGGACAAGGGAAACAAAAGCAAAAATGAACAAGTGGGACCATATCAAGTTGAAAAGCTTCTGTACAGCAAAGGACACCATCAGTAGAACAAAAAGAGATCCTACGGTATGGGAGAATATATTCATAAATGACGTATCTGATAAGGGGTTGACATCCAAAATATATAAAGAACTCATGCACCTTAAACAAAAAGCAAATAATCTAATATAGAAATGGGCAGAGGGCATGAATAGACACTTCTCTAAAGAAGAAATTCAGATGGCCAACAAGGCACATGAAAAGATGCTCCACATCTCTAATCATCAGAGAAATGCAGATTAAAACCACAGTGAGATATCACCTCATACCAGTGAGAATGGCCAACATCCAAAACACAAACAACAAGTGTTGGCGAGGATGTGGAGAAAAGGGAACCCTTCTACACTGCTGGTGGGAATGCAAATTAGTTCAACCATTGTGGAAAGCAGTATGGAGGTTCCTCAAAAAACTCAAAATAGAAATACCATTTGACCCAGGAATTCCACTCCTAGGAATTTACCCTAAGACTGCAATAGCCCAGTTTGAAAAAGACATATGCATCCCTATGTTTATTGCAGCACTATTTACAATAGCCAAGAAATGGAAGCAACCTAAGTGTCCATCAGTAGATGAATGGATAAAGAAAAGGTGGTACATATATACAATGGAATATTATTCAGCCATAAGAAGAAAACAAATCCTACCATTTGCAACAACATGGATGGAGCTAGAGGGTATTATGCTCAGTGAAATAAGTCAAGCCGAAAAAGACAAGTATCAAATGATTTCACTCATATGTGGAGCATAAGAACAAAGAAAAAACTGAAGGAGCAAAACAGCAGCAGACTCACAGAACCCAAGAATGGACTAATAGTTACCAAAGGGAAGGGGACTGGGGATGATGGGTGGGAAGGGAGGGATAAGAGGGAAAAAGGGGCATTATGATTAGCAGATGTAATGTTGGGGGGGCATGGTGAGGGCTGTACAACTCAGAGAAGACAAGTAGTGATTCTGTAGCATCTCACTACGCTGATGGACCGTTACTGTAATGGGGTTGGTGGGGGGACCTGATGAAGGGGGTAGTTTAATAACCATAATAGTGCACATGTAATTGTAGAATAATGATACCAAAATAAATTACTTAAAAAAATATATGCTATCACAAACACAGTCTAAAGGTTCTTTTTTTCTTTTCCTTTTTCTTCCTCCTCCATTCTTTGTATATTAGGTATCATATTCTGTACTCTTTGTCCTTTGATTGAGTTTGGGGGTAGTTGATTTAATTTTGCATTTGCCTAGTAATTAGCTGTTCTACTTTCTTTACTGTGGTTTTATTACCTCTGGTGACAGCTATTAAACCTTAGGAACACTTTCCATCTATAGAAGTCACTCCAAAATACCCTGTAGAGACCGTTTGTGGGAGGTAAATTCTCTTAGCTTTTGATTATCTGGAAATTGTTTAATCCTTCCTTCAAATTTAAATGATAACTTTGCAGGATAAAGTATTCTTGGTTCAAGGCCTTTCTGCTTCATTGCATTAAGTACATCATGCCACTCCCTTCTGGCCTTGTAAGGTTTCTGCTGAGAAGTCTGATGATAGCCTGATGGGCTTTCCTTTGTATGTGATCTTATTTCTCCCTCTGGCTGCTTCTAATAGTCTGTCCTTATCCTTGATCTTTGGCATTTTAATTACTATATGTCTTGGTGTTGTCTTCCTTGCGTCCCTTGTGTTGGGATATCTGTGCATCTCCATGGCCTGAGAGACTATCTCCTTCCCCAGATTGGGGAAGTTTTCAGCAATTACCTTCTCAAAGACACTTTCTATCCTTTTTTCTCTCTCTTCTTCTGGTACCCCTATAATGCGAATATTGTTCCATTTGGATTGGTCACACAGTTCTCTCAATATTCTTTCATTCTTAGAGATCTTTTTTTCTCTTTTTGCCTCGGCTTCCTTGTATCCTCTTCTGTAATTTCTATTTCATTTATTGTTCCTATACCGTATCCAATCTGCTTTTAAAACTTTCCATTGTATGTTTCATTTCTGATACCGTGTTCCATAATGATTGCATGTCCGACCGGAATTCATCCCTCAGTTCTTGCATATTTTTCTGTACCTCCATGAGCATGTTAACGATTTTCAGTTTGAAATCCCTTTCTGGCAGTTTCATGAGATCGATATCATTTGAGTTTTTCTCAGGGGTTGTATTAATAATTTTACTTTGATCCAGGTTACTTTGGCATTTCATATTTGTTTATAGTGCCCTCTAGTGCCCAGAAGCTCTACTCTCTAGAGCTGCTCAGTCCCTCAAGCAATGTCGGTGGTTGCAGGGGAGTGGTATTGGTGCCTGGGGGAAGGAAAGAGCTGTTTCCTGCTTCCTGGCTGCTATGCCTGTCTCCACTGCCACAACCAGTGGGCCGAGCACATAGGTATAAGCCTCTGTGCTTTGCATTTGTAGTTGCTGTAGACGGGGCTTCCCTCTGGCTTTCCTAATGCCAGAGTAGTGTTTGCTAGTTTGCGAGCCAGGTGGGTGTGGCTGGGAGAAAGGCTCAGTATGCTGCTTATCACGGGGGAGTCCTTAGGGCTCTGTAGCCAGCCAGGGAGCTAGAGTTCCTGAAGATCGTGAAAGTTCCCAACGTGCTGGGCAGAGTGCACCCGGACAATTTTGTCTACCTGTCCTCTCTCCTGAGCAGTAAGCTCTGTGCAATCCTTGCCCCTTTAGCAGCCCTCTTGCTGTTAGGAAGTCTCTCAGACTGCCCACCTTTCTTTTGTCCCAGAGCAGCCGGATATGGATCCCTGCTTTCCACAAGCGATTGGAATCTCAGTCTCTCCACGTATCCTGCCTGTCTTAGCTTTCCAACCCCCTAGTCATGAGAGTACCATGAAAACACCATGAATTGTAGGTTTGTGCTCCCAGATCAGATCTCCAGAGTTAGGTATTCAGCAGTCCCTCCACTCCCTCCCGCTCTGTTTCTCTTCCTCCTGTTGGTGAGCTGGGGTGGGGGAAGGGCTTGGGTCCTGCCGGGCCACAGCTTTGGTACGTTACCCTGTTCCGTGAGGTGTATGCAGTTTGGCACAGTCCTCTTTCCTGTTGCTCTTTCAGGATTAGTTGTATTAATTATATTTTTATATTATATGTGGTTTTAGGAGGAAGCCTGTGTCTCACCTCTCATGCTGCCATCTTTAATCCTCTCTCTCAAATAGCAACCCTCTATACTTTCTATAAATAGTTGATTATTTGTCCTGTCCTTTCTTTTTTTGTATTATCTTTGCTAAAGAAGAATGAGAAGTTTGCATGAAGCACTTCTTGCAGCATATCAAAATACAGAGGTCTTGGTGGATTGAGCTGTGAGCTGAAAAGCCACTTTTTTTGTGAGCGTCACTCTTACTTGAATAACTCTGGTTACTCAGTCTGTAATATTGCAGATATTTTCTTGTAATGCCTTCAATGAAAAACAGCTGGAAGTGTTTATATCTAATGTTACAATTTAAGCTTTCAAGTGAAAATTAAAATTTGGACAATTTACCACCATGAGTAGGATAGCTTCCCAATGCTAAAGACCTTTCTGATGTGATGGTGGCAATATTAACAAATATAATTCAAAAATATTTTATAATAAATGTATTATATTTTGAAGGTCTACTACATAACTCAGTGAACCAGTATTTTCCAAAAGACTAATGCATGTTACAAAATTTTGCATGGGTAGAAGATACATTGAAAGTGTAATAGAGACCAATAGATTTTATTGTATTAGAGTACAAAGCCCATTGGTATGGTTTCAGACTACATTGCAGCGTTATAGTATCAAGGAAGAATATCCACAATTATTTAAATATTCCTGTTTTACAACTACCAATCTTTACACAATAGAAGAAAGAATGCAGACTCAGGTGTGGGAATACAGTTGTCTTCCTTCTATTAAGTCAGACAATGAGATTTGCTAAAATATAGAACAATATCATTTTCTTACTAAATTGTTTTGTTTGAGGACATATAGCTGTTTTCATAAAAGTTTTAACATGTAATATGTGTATTATCTTTAAATGAATAAGTATTTTTAAATATCTGAGGTAGAATTTCCATATGATAAGTATTCATAGTATAACACGAATACATTAAAGTGTTTTGGGGTCCTAAGACTGCAAGGCTTAAGAAATGCTGATGTAGAATAGTGCCTGGCATATAAGTAATTAGTGAATGTTTGAATGGTTCTTGACCATTCACTTTTGTAAGTTGTCTATCTTGTCAGTAATATGTGTATTTAATATTGTATTTTTTCTGTTTCTTTTATGTAACTCTAGCAACCAAGTTGTTTTTCCATGTCTTGTCCTAGTTCTGAGATTCTGTTTTCTGTGCCTTTGCTCAGGCAGCGCTGTTGGGCAGCAATGAAAAGATTGGTGCAGGGACTGCTATCGTATTTTGAAATGTATGCTGATTAATTGAACAAGAAGAAAATAGATGAGCAGCTCCTGACTGAACATTATATCACTTTTGGAATAACTGGTTATATAAGTGGTCATGATTCATGTAGTCACGAAATTTAAAACTAAAAATAGTTGCAGTATGTTATTCCCTGAAATGTAGTAAGACAACTGACATTTAGTGATTGTTGTAGATATTACAGTTGCCTTGCCATTAGTGTGCTATCAGTAATATACTTTAATATTGAATACCTTTATTTTAATGTATTTTAACTAAGAAATTGTTATTTTCAATAGCCAAAAGGAATACACAAGAGTAGAAGACATACTGGTTGTAGAGTCTTTTTAAAGTTTCATAGGATAAAAATCAAAACAAGGAAAATACTGAATATATTTTAGACTTGAATCTGCCTATTAGTAGATCATATTTTTGGAAGTAAATTAACTTCTCTAAAGTCTTCAGCAGGACATTTCAAGTGAAAAAAATGTAATCCATTAAATAAGATTCTACTATGCTGTTCTCATCTAACCTAAATGGTCTGTATACACTTCTATAGCTAGTATCTTCAAAATTGAGGACATCTGTGGGCAACATCAAAGAATTCTTTAGAAAGCCTTATAAAAGGTTGCTCACAATTAATTGGGCATGCCTGTACATGCATACATACACATATATATAGTTTTCTGCAACAGTTTTACAGTCTCATAAAAATCTTAAAACAGATGAGCAATCCTGTAATACAATTGAAAATAGAAACAATAGTAAACCTAAGCACTTTTAAAATAAGAACGTCTACTGAATTGTAGTTAAGTTTGGCTTTTTAGCCTTGCATCTTATTACTAAAAGCGTTCATTCTACAGATTCTTGGACCCAACTAGATGTTGAACATGGAGGGTTGACTAATATATGACCCCTGAAGTAGAAATGGAAATGTGCTACCCAGGTTCCCCTTAAAGAAGTGCTTAGTGTCTTGATGTGACGAGTTGGATCACCAGGGAATCCCTTCTGTCCACTTAAAGTCTGCCTTAGCTGCAGAGCCACCTGCCCTGAGGTCATGACCCCCTGGAGCTAGCCTGCATTTGCTAACTGAGCGAGGAAGAGGTACAAAGACCTGGCCCTTTCAACCTATCACAGAGTACTCTGATGTACAGTATTTGCTTCAGGGCTTCCCACCTGGTTAGTATATTTTGCTGGGCCTGCGTCATAGTTTTGAGTTATATCCAATCTTGCTTTCTTTGCCTTCCTTTCCCAGGTGTGATCCCCAGTAAACATTTTGTACCCAAACATCACTTCATTTCTACTTTGGAGAAACCAACCTGCAATAGCTCCTGTTCTCATAGAACTAATTTACTGCAAGGAAGTATACATCAAACAAGACTTAAAATGTGATCAATGTTGTATAGCAGCATGGGGTACTTACTAAGGTAGTGTGTTAAATAAAGAACCTAAACCTGGTTATTATTTTAGAGAGGCAGCCTGGATTAGTAGTCAGATCAGGGTTCAAGTGCCAGATTAACTACTTTGAGTAGCATGAACCTTGGGCATCCTACTTTTTTCCATGCCAGTTTTTTCATTTGTAACATGGGAATGACACATGGGCTTTCATCTTTTAGACAACTAATCTGGGATGGCTCATTCCTGCTCCTTCCCAGAAGCAAGAGAGAGGGGCTTCATGCACAAATATTTTTCACACTGTTGTTTGTATCTGTTTGTTAATGCCCTGCTGGCCAAAGCAGTTCATGTAGCCAAGCTTATTTCACAGATGGACAAGTAGACTCCAGCCCTCTATGGTAGAATTTGTTAAATAGGTGCCTCTGTATGTATATGCAGAACTTACCACATAATGCCTGATACATGATAATAGTGGCTAACATTTTATTGAACACTTTCTGTAATTAATACTTAGTAAGAGGCAGCTGGACCTAATATATATTTAATATATTCTATCTCTGTATATATGAAGAAGAAGAAACTCATTTGGAGAATTGGATAAATTTTTTTGATATCTTAAAATAATTTTTTGATGGGAAGAGTTTTCAAATAAAGTTCTCTCCTTTCTTTTTCTCTACAGTAAGAAAAATGGAAAACCACCATTACAGAACAATGAGGTAAAAATTTAAATCATCTACTCTTTGGAATTTCATGCATCTATTCCATTATATAATCTTGTATTAGGATAATATCATAGAATTTTAGAATTAGAAGGGAACTTAAATATCATCTCTAATCCACTACATATTAGAGATGGATTATTAGAAGAATCCATTAGGAATTCTTTCTGAAATAGGACTCTTCTGGTTTTTATTCGAATCTCCTCATTTGATGCAGCATCTTAGGAAGCAGCCATATTTGTATTAGTTCTAGCCCATGATGAGATTAATCTTCCCCCCTCTGCCCTCTTAGTAATTGACTGTATTTTTATCTTTTGTAGCAACACAGAACAAGTTTGCTCTATTTTCTTTAATAGACTTTCATATTGTTTGAAGATAGTTTTATCTTCTAAGTCTTTTTTTTTTTTCCTACGCTAAGCAACCCTCATTCCTGCAAGTGTTTCTCACATGACATGGTTTCTGATCCTTTTCCAATTCTGTATATCTTCTTCTGGACCTGTACTAGTTAGTTTTCTGTAGACATTATATTTAGAATAGAATGTAGTTGTCCAGATGTGGTTTGACTAACATGGAGTATGTCAGCATGATTATATCTCTTGATATGAATACATATTGCTAAAATTCAGCCAAAAATTGCCTTTACTTCTTTAGCGATAACTGCTGTTAGTGTTACGGTAAATTATAACTTTCCAGTATCTTTCTGAAAAACAGCTCCATTGACACATCCCCTACATGTTATTCATTAGTTGATTTTTTCTTTTTTTTTCAGTAACACCTTTGTTGAGATATAATTCATATACCATAAAAGCCAACCATTTAAATGTACAATTTTGTGGATTTACTATATTCACAGAGTTGTGTGGCCATCATCACTATCTAGCTTGATTCTTTTTTTTTATTTTTTGTTTTTTTCCTGATAATATTTTCAAGGACTGTTTATTTAAAAAAATTTTTATAGAGGTATGTATAATGAAATGCCCAAATGTTAATGTATAGCCCCATGCATTTTGACATGGGTATACAGTCATGTAACCATCACCTAGATGAAAATATCAGACAGTGTTTTCCCCCTTCACGTATTTCACTGTGTCCCCTATGGCAGCCACCAGTCTGTTCTCTGTGTCTATGAGTCTATTTCTGTTTTATTCATTTGTTTCTGTTTTTGGATTCCTCATGTAAGTGAAATCATACAGTTATTTGTCTTTGTCTGACTTATCACTTAGCATAATACCCTCTAGTTCCACCTATGTTGTCAAAGTGGCAAGGTTTTATTCTTTTTTTTATGCCAAAGTAATACTCCATTGTATATATATGTACCATGTCATTTTTATCCATTCATCTGTTGATAGACACTTAGGTTGTTTCCATATCTTGGCTCTTGTAAGTAATGCTGTGAGGAACATAGGAGTGCATATATCTTTTTGAATTAATGATCCTGTTTTCTTTGGATGAATTCCCAGAAGTGGAATAACTGAGTTGTATGATATTTCTGTTTTTAGTTTTTTGAGAACCCTCCATACTGCTTTACATAGTGGCTACACCAATTTACACTCCTGCCAGAAGTGTATGAAGGTCCTTTTTCTCTACATCCTTATCAACACTTGTTATTTCTTGCCTTGTTGATTTTAGCCACTCTGACTGGTATGAGGTGATGTCTCATTGTAGTTATGATTTGCATTCCCTCACAGTTAGTGATGTCAAGCATCTTTTCATGTGTCTGTTGGCTGTCTGCATGTCTCTTTTGGAAAGATGTCTATTAACGTCTTCTGCTCTTTTTATAATTGAGTTATTATTATTATTTAATGTAGCTTTAGAATATTTTCATCTCTCCAAACAGAAATCCCATACTCATTAGCAGTAACTCCTCATTATTCTATCCTCTTAGCCCCTGGCAACCGTTAATCTACTATATCCTGGAGATTGACATAAAAATTGCTGTTCTTTAGTTTCCACAATGTTTTTTTAGGCTTTGAAAAATGGGGCAAGATATGTCTATCTTCAGTCTTCTGGCATATCTCCATCTTCATAATATCTCATCTAAATTATATCTGAGTAATCAAACCTTAGTTATCTTGGTTATATACACTATCTTCATATTTTCATATATTTAGGTTTTAGGACATTGAAACTAGTCAGTACAGCTAAATTCTTTCACTCGTTTTTTAATTATTTTTTTGTACTTTTTTTAACGTACTTATTTGTTGGTCATATATGTGAGCAAGATAAATTTAGGTTAGATTAAATGGTTGGCAAAAAAGAGGATACAAGATAGTAGCACACAGATAACACATTTGTAAAATTTATGGGAAGTGAATACAGATGCACATATATTCATGCTAAAATGAAATTTGGTAGGATGTGAGAAATATTAACAGTTGATATCTCTAAATAGTAGGTATAGGCTCCTTATTTTTGCTTATCAGAATTTTCTAATGTTTTCACAGTGAATGTGTCACTTAGAAGGGAAAGCAGTTAAAGAGGAAGTTTTTCATTAAAATTCTTTATAATCTTTAGTGGGATGAGGTAGGGTGAAAGAGCTTTCACAAGACCTGAGATTTAAGAAGAAAACAAATTTAAGAGTTAGAAAAGAGGGTAAAGAGTTGACTTGATTTTAAAATACTCATTTAACTTTAATATAATATACATGGTACAAAATTCAGACTCTGTAAAGGTAAACACCGCTGCGTTTGGTACTTGGCACTCCCTTGCATATAGTTATACTTTTGAAGTGTGTATATGTATGTAGATCTCCATAAAATATAGGTAGAATTATTTTGCATATTGAAGAATTTTATAAATTGAATCATTATATGTATCATTCTACTCTTAGTTCAGCATAATGAGTTTTACATTCGTACATTCATAGCTGTAGATCTGGTTGATTTAGCTGCTGTATAGTATTCTGTTGTATAAATAGGAGCTGCTTCCTTTTTTACAATTGTGTAGAATTTTTACTGCATACATTTACTGTAATTTATGTGATCTCATTGATATACACTTCAGTTTTTAATTGTATAATTGCATGTTATAATTGTATATTATAATTTTAGATTGTGTATTGTACAATTGTATCATTTTTGTATATTAAAATTATATTTTATATTATAAAGAGTGTGAAAGTTTTTTTCACTTATGTGTCTATATGTGCAGGAATACTTGTAGGATAAGTTCTTAAAAGTAAATTTGCTGGGTTATTTTATATTTTACAGTCAATGTGTATTTTACGTTTTGATAGATGCTATATAATACTGTACCAATTGACACCTCAACAATGTACAGGAATGTTTACACTTGTCAGCACCATATGGCCTTCTGTTTGCTGTTTCAAACATCTGCGTTTTTCAGTCAAGTCTGGTTGATCTTACCTTTCTAGGTTGATTGACACATCAATAGGAACTTTTTAATACCCTTTGACCTTGTCATGAATGTTAGGTACATTTTTTTCCTTTTTGCATTATTACTTTAACTTCTTAAATGGGTTTTTCTAATGGTTTGTTTCCTTTTTCTATAATATACATATTAATTTATATCATTAAAATGATTTTTGTATTATGAAGTTTAGAGGTGGGAAAAGTCAGTTGTGAAATTAAAATTAATTTTCAGGAGAGCCTGGTAGTCTTTATGAAATTTACCGTCTTTGTAGGTATTCTCATTTAGATTGATTTCAGATATGAATTTTATTATGTGAGAAATGATAGAGTGTCTTGATATTTCTCCAGCCTTTCTTAGCCAGCCCTCCAATCCAGGTTTCTTTGCAGAAAATGCTATGATTATGTTAGGAAGTATATAGTTCCCTTCATGGATTGAAATGTAATGTAAATCAAGTTGGGCTTTCAGACAGCTTAAGAAATAGGTGCAGTGACAACAGGAACAGAAAAAAAAGAGGAAGAGGAATTACATACTAGGTAGCTGCTAATATTTTAAAGTGCTTCAATGTTATTTTCTTAGAACGAACTTAAAAAAAAAACCTTCCTCATTTTTGCCCTAGATCATTTCTTGACAGCAGCTGTTAGTCAGTAGTCCTCTGTGTAAGTCACAAGATGGCCCTACAGTTCAAGCTAGGATTGGAGAAAGGGTATTGACTACAGATGGGATGAAGTGAGGTAGGGAGGCAGTAATGAGAGGAAAAACTTGAGAGTAGAATTTTTTTTTAAAGGTAGTTGGTTTGTATTGCCTTCTATTAATTCTTTTTTTTGTTGTTTTTTTTTAATATAATTTATTTTATTATCATGAATCTACAATTACATGTGCAATATAATGGTTATTAAACTACTCCTTCATCAGGTCCCCCCCCACCAACCCCATTACAGTCACTGTCCATCAGCGTAGTGAGATGCTATAGAATCACTACTTGTCTTCTCTGAGTTGTACTGCCCTCCCCGTGCCCCCCCCCGAACATTACATCTGCTAATCGTAATGCCCCTTTTTCCCTCTTTTTTTTTAATATAATTTATTTTATTATCATTAATCTACAATTACATGTGCAATATTACGGTTATTAAACTACCCCTTCATCAGGTCCCCCCCACCAACCCCATTACAGTCACTGTCCATCAGCGTAGTGAGATGCTATAGAATCACTACTTGTCTTCTGAGTTGTACTGCCCTCCCCGTGCCCCCCCAACATTACATCTGCTAATCGTAATGCCCCTTTTTCCCTCTTATCCCTCCCTTCCCGCCCATTTTCCCCAGTCCTTTCCCTTTGGTAACTATTAGTCCATTCTTGGGTTCTGTGAGTCTGCTGCTGTTTTGTTCCTTCAGTATTTTTCTTTGTTCTTATACTCCACATATGAGTGAAATCATTTGATACTTGTCTTTTTCGGCTTGGCTTATTTCACTGAGCATAATACCCTCTAGCTCCATCCATGTTGTTGCAAATGGTAGGATTTCTTTTCTTCTTAGGGCTGAATAATATTCCATTGTGTATGTGTACCACATCTTCTTTATCCATTCATCTACTGATGGACACTTAGGTTGCTTCCATTTCTTGGCTATTGTAAATAGTGCTGCAATAAACATAGGGGTGCATCTGTCCTTTTCAAATTGGGCTGCTGCATTCTTAGGGTAAATTCCTAGGAGTGGAATTCCTGGGTCAAATGGTATTTCTATTTTGAGTCTTTTGAGGAACTCCATACTGCTTTCCACAATGGTTGAACTAATTTGCATTCCCACCAGCAGTGTAGGAGGGTTCCCTTTTCTCCACATCCTCGCCAACATTTGTTGTTGTTTGTGTTTTGATGTTGGCCATCCTCACTGGTGTGAGGTGATATCTCATTGTGGTTTTAATCTGCATTTCTCTGATGATTAGTGATGTGGAGCATCTTTTCATGTGCCTGTTGGCCATCTGAATTTCTTCTTTGGAGAAGTGTCTATTCATGTCCTCTGCCCATTTCTTAATTGGATTATTTGCTTTTCTGTTTGTTAAGGTGCATGAGTTCTTTATATATTTTGGATGTCAACCCTTTATCAGATACGTTTTTTATGAATATATTCTCCCATACTGTAGGATGTCTTTTTGTTCTACTGATGGTGTCCTTTGCTGTACAGAAGCTTTTCAGCTTGATATAGTCCCACTTGTTCATTTTTGCTTTTGTTTCCCTTGCCCGGGGAGATATGTTCATGAAGAAGTTGCTCATGTTTATGTCCAAGAGATTTTTGCCTATGTTTTTTTCTAAGAGTTTTATGGTTTCATGACTTACATTCAGGTCTTTGATCCACCTTGAGTTTACCTTTGTGTATGGGGCTAGACAGTAGTCCAGTTTCATTCTCTTACATGTAGCTGTCCAGTTTTTCCAACACCAGCTGCTGAAGAGGCTGTCATCTCCCCATTGTATATCCAAGGCACTTTTATCAAATATTAATTGACTGTATATGTTTGGGTTAATGTTTGGATTTTCTATTCTGTTCCACTGGTCTGTGGGTCTGTTTTTGTGCCAATACCAAATTGTCTTGATTACTGTGGCTTTGTAGTAGAGCTTGAAGTCAGGGAGTGTAATTCCCCCTGTTTTATTCCTCCTTCTCAGGATTGCTTTGGCTATTCGGGGTCTTTTGTGGTTCCATATGAATTTTAGAATTATTTGTTCCAGTTCATTGAAGAAAGCTGTTGGTAGTTTGATAGGGATTGCATTGAATCTGTAGATTGCTTTAGGTAATATAGCCATTTTGACAATATTTATTCTTCCTAGCCAAGAGCATGGGATGCATTTCCATTTGTTAGTGTCCTCTTTAATTTCTCTTAGGAGTGTCTTGTAGTTTTCAGAGTACAGGTCTTTCACTTCCTTCGTTAGGTTTATTCCTAGGTATTTTATTCTTTTTGATGCAATTGTGAATGGAATTGTTTTTCTGATTTCTCTTTCTGTTAGTTCATCGTTAGTGTATAGGAAAGCAACAGATTTCTGTGTGTTAATTTTGTATCCTGCAACTTTGCTGAATTCAGATATTCTAGTAGTTTTGAAATGGAGTCTTTAGGGTTTTTTATGTACAATATCATGTCATCTGCAAATAGTGACAATTTGACTTCTTCTTTACCAATCTGGATGCCTTGTATGTCTTTGTTTTGTCTGATTGCTGTGGCTAGGACCTCCAGTACTATGTTGAATAACAGTGGAGAGAGTGGGCATCCCTGTCTTGTTCCCGATCTTAGATGAAAAGCTTTCAGCGTCTCGCCGTTAAGTATGATGTTAACTGTGGGTTTGTCATATATAGCCTTTATGATGTTGAGGTACTTGCCGTCTATACCCATTTTGTTGAGAGTTTTAATCAGGAATGGATGCTGAATTTTGTCAAATGCTTTTTCAGCATCTATGGAGATGATCATGTGGTTTTTGTTCTTCTTTTTGTTGATGTGGTGGATAATGTTGATGGATTTTCGAATGTTGTACCATCCTTGCATCCCTGGATGAATCCCACTTGATCATGGTGTATGATCCTCTTGATGTATTTTTGAATTCGGTTTGCTAATATTTTGCTGAGTATTTTTGCATCTATGTTCATCAGGGATATTGGTCTGTAATTTTCTTTTTTGGTGAGGTCTTTGCCAGGTTTTGGTATTAGAGTGATGTTGGCTTCATAGAATGAGTTTGGAAGTATTCCCTCCTCTTCTATTTTTTGGAAAACTTTAAGGAGAATCGGTGTTATTTCTTCTCTATATGTCTGGTAGAATTCAGAGGTGAATCCATCAGGCCCAGGGGTTTTGTTCTTGGGTAGTTTTTTGATTACCAATTCGATTTCGTCACTGGTGATTGGTCTGTTTAGTTTTTCTGTTTCTTGCTTGGTCAGTCTTGGAAGGTTGTATTTTTCTAAGAAGTTGTCCATTTCTTCTATGTTTTCCAGCTTGTTAGCATAGAGTCTCATAATATTCTCTTATGATTCTTTGTATTTCTGTGGGGTCCGTCGTGATTTTTCCTTTCTCATTTCTGATTGTGTTTATGTGTGTAGATTCTCTTTTTCTCTTAATGAGTCTGGCTAGGGGTTTATCTATTTTGTTTATTTTTTCAAAGAACCAGCTCTTGGTTTTATTGATTTTTTTTTCTATTGTTTTATTCTTCTCAATTTTATTTATTTCTTCTCTAATCTTCATTATGTCCCTCCTTTTGGTGACTTTGGGTCTCATTTGTTCTTCTTTTTCCAATTTCAGTAATTGTGTCTTTAGACTATTCATTTGGGAATGTTCTTCCTTCTTTAAATAGGCCTGGATTGCAATATACTTTCCTCTTAGAACTGCCTTTGCTGCGTCCCACAGAAATTGTGGCTTTGTGTTGTTGTTGTCATTAGTCTCCATATATTCTTTGATTTCTGTTTTGATTTGGTCGTTAACCCATTGATTAATTAGGAGAGTGTTGTTAAGTCTCCATGTATTTGTGAGCCTTTTTGATTTCTTTCTAAAATTTATTTCTAGTTTTATACCTTGGTGATATCAGAAGTTGGTTGGTAGAATTTCAATATTTTTGAAATTACTGAGGTTCTTTTTGTGGCCTAGTATGTGGTGTATTCTGGAAAATGTTCCATGTGCACTTGAGAAGAATGTGTATCCTTTTGCTTTTTTGTGTAGAGTTCTGTAGATGTCTGTTAGGTCCATCTGTTCTAGTGTGTTGTTCAGTGCCTCTGTGTCTTTACTTATTTTCTGTCTGCTTGATCTGTCCTCTGGAGTGAGTGGTGTGTTGAAGTCTCCTAAGATGAATGCATTGCTCTCTATTTCCTCCTTTAATTCTGTTAGTGTTTGTCTCACATATGCTGGCGCTCCTGTGTTGGGTGCATATATATTTATAATGGTTTTATCTTCTTGTTGGACTGACCCCTTTATCATTATGTAATGTCCTTCTTTATCTTTTGCTGCTTTCTTTGTTTTGAAGTCTATTTTGTCTGATACAAGTACTGCAACACCTGCTTTTTTCTCTTTGTTGTTTGCATGAAATATCTTTTTCCATCCCTTCACTTTGAGTCTGTGTATATCTTTGGATTTGAGGTGAGTTTCTTGTAGGCAGCATATAGATGGGTCTTGCTTTTTTATCCATTCTGTTACTCTGTGTCTTTTGATTGGTGCATTCAGTCCATTTACATTTAGGGTGATTATTGATAGATATGTACTTATTGCCATTGCTGGCTTTAGATTCGTGGTTACCAAGGGTTCAAGGGTTGCTTCTTTACTATCTAACAATCTAACTTAACTTTCTTGTTAAGTTATTGTAAACACAGTCTGATGTTTCTTTCTTTCTCTCCCTTCTTATTCCTCCTCCTCCATTCTTTCTATAATAGGTGTTTTATTCTTTGCCTTTGGTTAGTATTTGGATGGTCTGCTTTCTTTGCTATGATTTTATTTTTTCTCTGGTGACATCTTTTTAGCCTTAGTTGTGCCTCCATCTAGAGGATTCCATTTAAGATATCCTGTAGTGGTGGTTTATGAGAGGCAAACTCTCTCAACTTTCGTTTGTCTGGAAATTGTTTAATCCCTCCATCATATTTAAATGATAATCGAATCGTGCTGGATACAATATTCTTGGTTCGAGGCCCTTCTGTTTCATAATGTTAAATGTATCATGCCATTGTCTTCTGGCCTGTAAGATTTCTGTTGAGAAGTCTGATGATAGTCTGATGGGTTTTCCTTTGTAGGTGATCTTTTTTCTCTCTCTAGCTGCCTTTAATACCCTGTCTTTATCTTTGATCTTTGCCATCTTAATTATTATGTGTCTTGGTGTTGTCTTCCTTGGGTCCCTTGTGTTGGGAGATCTATGAGCTTCGGTGGACTGTGAGACTACTTCCTTCCCCAGCGAGGGAAAGTTTTCAGCAATTATTTCTTCAAAGACACTTTCTATCCCTTTTTCTCTCTCTTCTTCCTCTGGTACTCCTATAATGCGAATATTGTTCTGTTTGCATTGGTCACACAGTTCTCTTAATATTCTTTCATTCCTAGAAATCCTTTTATCTCTCTCTGCCTCATCTGCTCTGTATTCCTGTTCTCTGTTTTCTATTCCATTAACAGTCTCTTGCATCTCATCCATTCTGCTGTTAAGCCCATCGATCGCTTGTCTGATTTCTGCATTGTCTTTCCTCAGTTCCCTCACTTCCTCCCTCAGCTCTTGCACATTTCTCTGTAGGTCCATCAGCATGGTTATGACTTTTATTCTGAATTCTTTTTCAGGAAGACTGTGCATTTCCATCCCTTCAGACTCCCTCTCTGGGGTTGTCTGGTTGATTTTGGTCTGAACCATATTCCTCTGTCTTTTCATGGCTATAGAATTGGTCACTGATAGTTGCCACGTATGTCAGCTGGGCTCTTGAAGACTTTAAAAAGAGAAGAAAAAAAAAAGAAGAAAGAAAAAAAAAGAAAGAAAAGAAAAAACAAAACAAAAAACAAAACAAAACAAAAATGCCCACCGGACATAGATTCTGTGGGAATGCTGTAGGTGGCGCTATTGCCCCACTGTTCCACAGCTGTGACTGCGCCGCTCTGTAGGGCCCTTTATCGCTCTGGCAGGGGTGGGAACGAATAGGAGGCTGTTGATCTCAGTGAGAAGTGTAAGTATGGGTACGCTTCCTCAGTTGCCAGCTAAGGCGTCTGAAACTCCCCAGGACTCCCAGCCTGCTGGGCTGTGTGTGCTGGGCGATCCGGCTCCTCCGCTGGGCTCCTGTCTCTTTAAGACCGCTGAAGAGAGCGCGCGCTTTTTTTTTTTCCCTTCCCGGGAGCCGGCTGCAAGCCCCCTGGCGCGTTCCCCGCTCAGATCCTGCCTCTCTGTCTCTCCAATCTCCGCTGCACTGCGCAATGTGGGTCAGCGCTCCCTGCGCAGATCACCGGGGCTGGCTACTTCGCGGGGTGTACTTCCACTCCCTCCCGGCTCTGAATCCTCTCCTCCCGCCCGTGCGCTGGGGTGGAGGAGTGCTCGGGTCCCGCCGGTTCGCGGCTCCGTATCTTACCCGCCTCTTGGGGTGCCGAGTGCTCTCGGGTGTAGCTGCACGCTGTGCGCTTTCCTGTGTATTCTCGTCTCTCTTTTAGGAATAGATGTATTTGCTCTGTTTTCATAGATAAATATAGTGTTGGGAGGAGATTTCTGCCACCCTGCTCACACCGCCATCTTCCCGGAAGTCCTCCTATTAATTCTTTTTTTTCCTTTATCTCCAAGTTGGTGGAAGTAAAAGGGGAGATTTAAGTTGAAGTTGAAAGGTTTAGCTTGAGGAGAATAGAGCAGCTGAAGTAAATAGATTGAGTAGGGCTTTTTATGTTTTGTTTACTGATGTGTCCACTTCATTTAGAACAGTGCCTTGGAGACCAAGTAAATAGCACTGAATGAGTAAGTGTATGCATGTATGAATGAAGTAGATTGGGCTGTAACTCAGTAGGATGAGGTCTATAACCTTCATAAGGTTTGAAAGACCTGAACTCTTGTTCCAACAATTACAGGGTCAGCTGATTCTTATCCAGTTCTCCTTATCTTGTCTTCCCGATCTAACTACAAACACAGTGCCTTCAAACTTCCTTTCTTGGTTTACAATAGTGTAATACACTTAGTGCCTATTGGAATTTTATATATACAGTACTTAGCACAGTGTCTGACATGCACATGGTAGCTTATTTTTATTCTACTTCAGTATGTAAACTATTCAAATGAGGTTCATCAAGTTAGAATTAGTTTAATGAAAGCATACTTAGACTACAGTTTGTCTAAAAGGATTTACTATAATGTATTTGTTTGTCAAGAGCATAGTAAACTGATTGGTGTCCTGTTTGCTTTACTTCCCTCCCCACAAGATTATGTGGCTTCACTTTGTCTCAGCTTTAATGTCACCTCCTTAAAAATACCTTTCTTGTCATCTTGTTTGAGTTACTCTTTTACTCATGACCCTGCTACTCTTTCTGTAACTATTTATTTATTGCTTTATTATTTATTTATTTATTTACTCAGGTCCTCTGCATGTATTCATTTTATAACAAATTGGCATTCTTTTTATTTTAATAAAAGTGTTGTTAATATATAATCTTAATGTTGTTTTCAATATTACAGTGGTTCAAAAGTCCCTGTGATTGACTTATATTGTGATTGCAAATTGTTGTGCCCCTTTATCCCCCTCCCCCTCTGCTCCTGCATCTACCCCAACCCCTCCCCTTTGGTAACCAGTAGTCACTTCTCAGTGTCTATGAGTATACTGCTGTTTTGTTCCTTCTGTTTTGCTTTGTTTATATTCCACAAATAAGTGAAATCATATGGTATTTGTCTTTTCTTCTGCCTGGCTTATTTCACTGAGCATAATACCCTCTAGATCCATTCATGTTGTTGCAGATGGCAGGATTTCTTTTCTTTTTATGGCTGAATAATATTCCATCATGCATGTGTACCACATCTTATTTATCCATTCATCTACTGATGGACATTTAGGCTGCTTCCATATCTTGGCTATTGCAAATGGTGCGGCAGTAAACATAGGGGTGCATGTATCTTTTCAAATCAGGGATTTTGTTTTCTTCAGGTAAGTTCCTAGGAGTGGAATTACTGTGTCAAATAGTATTTCTATTTTTAGTTTTTTGAGGAACCTCCATATTGCTTTCCACAGTGGTTGCACCAATTTACATTGCCACCAACAGTGTTGGAGGGTTCCCCTTTCTATGCATCCTCACCAGCATTTGTTGTTTATCTTTTGGATAGTGGCCATTCTGACTGGTGTGAGGTGATATTTCATTGTGATTTTAATTTGCATTTCCCTGATGATTAGTAATGTGGAGCATCTTTTCATGTGCCTGTTGGCCATTTGTATTTCTTCTTTGAGGAAGTGTCTGTTCAGGTCCTCTGCCCATTTTTTAATGGGATTGTTTTTTGGTTGTTGAGGCTTATGAGTTCTTTATAAATTTTGGATATTAACCACTTACTAGATAAGTCATTTACGAATTTATTCTTCCATACCGTAGGTTGCCTTTTTGTTCTGCTGATGGTGTCCTTTGCTGTAGAGAAACTTTTTAGCTTGTTGTAGTCCCACTTGTTCATTTTTTATTTTGTTCCCCTTGCCTGAGGAGATGTGTCCAGGAAAAAATTGCTCATGCATATATTCAAGAGATTTTTACCTATGTTTTCTTCTTAGAGTTTTGTGATTTCATGACTTACATCCAGGTCTTTGATCCCTTTCGAGTTTCTTTTGTATATGTAGTTAGACAATAATCCAGTTTCATTTTCTTACATTTAGCTGTCCAGTTTTATCAACACCAGTTGTTGAAGAGGATGTTTTTTCCCCATTGTGTATTCATGGCTACTTTATCGTATATTAATTGATCATAGATGAATGGGCTTGTACCTGGACACTCTATTCCATTCCATTGATCTATAGGTCTGTTCTTGTGCTGGTACCAAATTGTTTTGATTCCTGTAGCTTTGTAGTAGAACTTGAAGTCAGGGAGCATAACCCCCCCAACTTTGTTCTTCTTTCTCAGGATTGCTTTGGCTGTTTGGGGTCTTTTGTATTTCCATATGAATTGTAGAACTATTTGTTATAGTTCATGAAGAATGCTGTTGGTATTTTGATAGGGATTGCATTGAATATGTAAATTGCTTTGGGCAAGATGGCCATTTTGACAATATTATCCTCCTATCCATGGGCACGGGGCAGATTTTCATTTATTGGTGTCTTCTTTAGCATCTCTCATGAGTGTCTTGTAGTTTTCAGAGTAAAGGTCTTTCACCTCCTTTATTAGGTTTATTCCTAGGTATTTTATTCTTTTTGATGCAATTGTAAATGGGGTTTTCCTGATTTCTCTTTCTGCTAGTTTGTTGCTAGTATATAGGAATGCAGTAGATTTCTGTATATTAATTTTGTATCCTGCAACTTTGCTGGATTCAGTTATTCTACTAGTTTTTTGGTGGAGTCTAGGGTTTTCTATGTATAATATCATGTCATCTGCAAATAGTGACAGTTTAACCTCTTCCTTACCAATTTGGGTGCCTTTTATCTCTTTGTGTTGTCTGATTGTCATGGCTAAGACCTCCAGTACTATGTTGAATAAAAGTGGTGAGAGTGGACATCCTTGTCTTGTTCCCAATCTTAGAGGAAAAGCTTTCAGTTTTTTGCTATTAACTACAATGTTGGCTATGGGTTTGTCATATATGACCTTTATTATGTTGAGGTAAGTACCCTCTATACACATTTTGTTGAGGGTTTTTATGAATGGATGTTAAATTTTGTCAAATGCTTTTTCAGCATCTATTGAGATGATCATGTGGTTTTTATCCTTTTTGTAAATGTGGTATATGATACTGACTGATTTATGAATATTGTACCATCTTTGCATCCCTGGAATAAATCTGACTTCATCATGATGTATGATCTTTGGGATGTATTTTTGAGTTTGGTTTGCTAATATTTTGTTGAGGATTTTTGCATCTATGTTCATCAGGGATATTGGTCTGTAATTTTCTTTTTTGTGGTGTCTGTCTGTTTTTTGTATTATAGTGATGCTGGCCTCATAGAATGAGTTTGGAAGTATTCCCTTCTCTTCTAGTTTTTGGAATATGTTAAGAAGGATGTGTATTAGCTCTTCTATAAATGTTTGTTAGAATTTGGCTGTGAAGCCATCTGGACCTGGAATTTTTGTGTTTTTGGAGTTTTTTCATTACCAGTTCAATTTTATTGCTCGTAATCGGTCTGTTCAGATTTTCTGTTTCTTCCTGTGTCAGTCTTGGAAGGTTGTATTTTTCTAGGAAGGTGTCCATTTCTTCTAGGTTGTCTAATATATTGGCATATAATTTTTCATAGTATTCTCTAATAACTGTTTGCATTTCTGTGGTGTCCGTTGTGATTATTCCTTCTTCATTTCTGATTCTACTTATGTGTGTACATTCTGTTTTTTTCTTGATAAGTCTTGCTAGGGTTTATCTATTTTGTTTATTTTTGCAAGGAACCAGCTTCTGGTTTCATTGATTTTTTTTCTATTTTTTATTCTTCTCTATTTTGTTTATTTCTGCTCTGATCTTTATTATGTCCCTCCTCTACTGACTTTGGGTTTCATTTGTTCTTTTTCTAGTTTCTTTGTGATTTTAGACTGTTTATTGGGATTCTTCTTGTTTCTTGAGGTAAGCCTGTATTGCTGTGTACTTTCCTTTTAGAACTGCCTTTGCCGCATCCCACAGATTTTGGGTCATTATGTTTTTATTTTCATTTACCTCCATGTATTGCTTGGTTTCTGTTTTAATTTGTTCATTAATCCATTGATTATTTAGGAGCATGTTGTTTAGTCTCCATGTGTTTGTAGGCTTTATTGTTTTCTTTGTGTAATTTATTTCTAGTTTCATACCATTGTGGTCTGAGAACCTGCTTGATACATTTTCAATCTTTCTGAATGTATTGAGGCTCTTCTTGTGGCTTAGTATGTGATCTGTTCTGGAGAACATTCGTGTACACTTGAGAAAAATATACCCTGCTGCTTTTGGGTGGACTGCTCTGTAGATGTTTGTAAAGTCCATTTGATCTAATATATTGTTTAGTTCCTCTGTTTCCTTGTTTATTTTCTGTCTGGTTGATCTGTCTGTTGATGTGAGTTGTGTGTTAAAGCCTCCTCAATGAATGTGTTGCAGCCTGTTACCCCCTTTAATTCTGTTAGTATTTGTTTTATATATAGGTGCTCCAGTGTTGGGTGTGTTGATACTTATATTGGTTATATCCTCTTATTGGACTGAGCCTTTTACCATGATGTCATGTCCTTTTTTGTCTTGTTACTTTGTTTTGAAATCAATTTTGTGTGATAGAGGTACTGCTAATCTTGCTTTTTTCTCCCTATTATTTGCATGGAATATCTTTTTCCATCCCTGCATTTTAAGTCTCTGCATGTCTTTGGGTCTGAAATGAGTGTCTTGTAGGCAGCATATAGATGGGTCTTGTTCTTTATCCATTCTGCCACTCTATGTCTTTTGATTGGTGCATTCAGTCCATTTACGTTTAGGTGTTTATTGATAGATATGTACTTGCTGCCATTTTAATAATTGTTTTCTATCTGTTTTTTATGGCTCCTATCTGTTCTTCTCTTCCTCTCTTACACTGTTCTCTTGTTATTGATGGCTTTCTTTAGTGCTGTACTTGAATTTCTCTTTTATGTGTGTATGTATGTATGTGTGTATTTATTGTAAGACTTTAGTTTTGTGGTTGCCAAAGGTTCAGGGATAGCGTTCTTACTATATAATAGTCTATCTTAAATACATAAACAGTGAGTGCAGGGAAGATCCTTGGGGCTGTGTTGCCAGCAAGGGGGATGGAGCATCTGGCCTCCTGGCAGTACTTGATCTCTTAGGACAAGGAACAGCTGGCAGGGGCATCCTCCACCTGCCTTTCTCCTGAGGAGAGAGTTCCATCTAACCTTCGTCCCTCTGGCCTCCCACCCACTGCTGGCAAGACTTTAAAAATTGCTACTCTGATTTGGGTCTCAGGGCTGGCAGAGTGTGCCTGCCCTCCACAATGCCCTCTCAGCCTCGTGGAGTGTTCCACCTGTCCCTGGTGTCCAGCCCCACTAATCACCGGAACGCAGTGTAATGTGGGTTCCTGCTCCTGGAGGCGATCTTCAGGGCCAGGTGTGCAGCGCTCCTGGGCTCCTGCACCCTCCCCACTCTGTTCTTCTTTCTCCTGACTGTAGGCTGGGGAGCGGTGAGGGTTTGGGTTCCAATCTGGATCTCGGTTCTGCCACTTTATCCTTTTTCGTGTGGACTTCTCTTCTTCCTCAGGTATAGGTGGTCTGTTCTGCAGTCTTCAGGTCATTTTCAAGTTGAGTTGTATTTGCTGTATTTACGTCTTTTATGTGTTTTTGGGAGGAGGTTTCGACCTTTTCTTCCTACTCCATTTTTTTTCCACACTTCACCTTACTGGTTTATTTTTATCTGTTTCCCCAGATAGATTATGAGCTGTGTGAGTGAAGGAAGCTTGTCTGTCTTTGAATTTATGAGGAAGGGAGAGTGAATTGGCAGGTTTCATATTGGAAATGATAAATGATTAAACTAGGAACCTAAAAGCTTCCAGTAATTACTATCAGGGAAATTCCTGTTCAGGATTTTAAAAAATTCTGCTGTTAATCAGAAAGTGGGTGATAAACAGTCAGTAAGTAAGTACATGTCTCTCTGACCTCGTCTTCCACACTCTCTATTGCTTACTGCTCCAGCCAGACTGGCCGTTGTGTTGTTCCTCAAGCACATTAAACAGACTTTCACCTTGGTGTTTTGCACACATTAAACAGGCTTTCACCTTGGTGTTTTGCACACATTAAACAGGCTTTCACCTTGGTGTTTTGCACTTGCTGCTTCTTCTGCTTGTGGTGTTCTTCTCCCAGGTAGTCCCATGGCTCCGGAACTCCTCACTCAGGTATTGATAGCATCTTATTTTCTTAAAAGCATGTATGAATATGAAGAGAACTACAAGTCTGTGCTCTATAAATGCAGTATCCATTTTGGTATTTGTTTATATTGATTTAGATGAAGCATAGTTCTTTGATCTTACTTGTTGTAGATTTATTATACCATTCTTAAAACCTTTTTTTTTTTTAATCTAGAAAGAGGGAAAAAAAGAACGTGCTGTGGTGGACAAGGTGTTTTTTTTAAGGCTCACACGTATTCTGAAAATCATGGTTCCTAGAACATTTTGTAAAGAGGTGAGTCGTATGAAATTCATGGTGTTTGATTTTCAAGATTACATGAGATCAGAACAGTACAGTTACAAAGCTTTTGTTATGCTCAAGTCAAATGTTTTCTATGTAGGTAGTGAAGACTACTAAATTTTTTTCTTCAAGTCGTTGCCTGTCGTGCAGGTTATCCATGTTGAGTGCCAGTTCTTAATTAGTTTTCTCTTGTTTATGAAATGTTATATCATTATATTTTATGTGAAACACTAGAGTACTTCAGTGCAGCTACTCTGAATGCTGTTGCTTTATTACAAATACTATTAATAAAAACAGGATTACATTTAAAATGACAAATCTTTTTATTCAGATGTTAATGAGTCACATTGACATGGAATATGTTTATTAAATGTATTTTTAAGATAACCAAAATGCTATCTGAATTTTTCAAGTATTTTCAGGAAATGAACTTGTTGTAGGAATAAGCTTTATTGTCTTTTCCTTTGCCCTTTTATTAAGATCATTATTTGATAACTACTTTTAATGATTAAAAAAATATTAAAATGATGCGGTGTACTCCATCTTTAATCTCCTTTTATACAGCCAGAAATATCACCTTTGACAAAGATTTCTCCTCCTCATACCTCATTCTTTCAGTTACTGGGATCTGGTCATTTTTCTTTCTAAATATCCTTTCCTCGATCTTATAGTGTTTTTTAGTCCCACTTCAAAGAATCTCCTGTTTAGTCTTTTCTGCCAAATTTTTCTTCTTAAAACAATGTTGCCCACTGTTCAAATTTTAGAAAGCATCAGCCTTATCATCCGTTACTAGTAGGAAAAGGGTAAGATGTCCCCAAAACACTGTGATTCCCGCAGAGAATGCGCATTCCTCCATCACACCGGGCTTGCTCTTCTTTTCCCTCACTTCAGCACCATGCTTGTTGGTTCCACCCTTAAGAAACTCTAAAAAAGAATTTAGTAACATTTTATTTTTCCCTAATTAGAGATAATATATGGTCGTTGAAGAAAAATGGGCAAATACGTATGTCTGTCATCTTGGTGCCTGTCAGCCTTCCCCTTAGAATCCTGTCATTGTCTCAGTGTACAGTTTTCTTGTGTGAGAGCATACATTTTAATAAAAATGAGATCACACTGGCACTCTGTAAATTTGCTCCCTCCCTTATATTTTAAATGTTTTATCCAAGTCTCTTTGAGTTCTCTTAGTTTCTCTCTTTCCATTTCCTCTGTTCTCACTATGTCTTGTATGGATTACTATAATCTCCTAATTGGTCTTTTTGCTTCTTCCCCTAGCTTTCTTTCTAAAACCCTAATGAAAACATTTGGCTTCATTTTTCTTATAGGGTAGACCACAGTCTGACTTGGATCTTCCTTTCAGTATCATCTACTCAGACAATTCTTTGCTGTTTTATACTTAGGCTCTGTGCTCTTATGCTCTTATGACCTCATATCTGTGACAATCTGACCCCCTTCCCCAGTAAAACAAATATGTTTAAAAAAGAACTTAATGTTCATGATCTTCTTTGTGAAGAATTTCCATGAGTCTTCAGGCATAATTAATCATTTTCTCAGTTTACAACCCACCTGGCTTTAAAAGAATCCTTATTTAAAATGCAAGCTTCTGTGGAAAGAGTCATATCAGTTAATAGCTTAATGCTCACTTAACCTGCTAGCAGGGGTTTGTAGAGCATGAAATGAATGTGAGACATTGGGTAGATCTCTGGAGATAGTAAGGAAAGTAGAAGAGCCTAACTTGGTTAACCTTCTAGTTTTATCTATGTCTAGCTATGCCGCCAAGTCATTTTGTAATCTGTCTTTGAGAGATACAAAAATCTAAGTTTAACTCTAGCTTAAGACAATGAAATGAGCTTCCTTAAAAGTCAAAGAATATTGGAGGTAGTTATAGAGCGATTAATTGATTTGTGAAGAGAAATGAAAATACTGTATATGAATATGGAGAAGTTCATACATATCATAAGGTGAAGGACTACCTAAATATGTGCAAATCTTTAGATTCTGACCTATTTTATGGACCCATTAATAATGGGAATAGCGATGATTCTAAGGACATCCTTTGTATAAAGGCATTTCAGGAGTGTTAGTAATCAGTTTGCCGGATTTTGCTAAAGTGAAACAAGTAAACCTGGTATTTATTTTAAGAAAAATTAAATCAAGAACATAAAATGAAGGAAAAAAATTAAAAATCTTTGTTTAATGTTACTTTTATACCTCAAATGATTAATTTAGGATTGAGACTGTATTTAAGTCTGAATTAACACTTAACATTCAGTTAAAGTGCCACCTACAGATAGCATTTATTAAAGTCAATAGTTTCTTCTTTTACCAATTTAATTTAATTTAATTCAGTTTAATCCCTAACTTTGAGATGGTAGAATAGGATAGGAAGATGGCATCTTCCTTGCTGGCACCTCTGACAGACACTAAGGTAGCATCAGTCACCACTCAGTTACTCAGATTTTCTTTGATATTGTCGTCTTCTTTACGGCTTTATTACTACTTCACGTTTATGACTCCCTGCCTTATCTTTCACTTAAAGGGCTGTATTTTCAGTTACTTTATATTTTTTAAAAACAATATTTGTTTTGCAAAAGTTGCCTAAGAAACAGATGCTGAATCCCATAACTTTGAAATTAAACACCTTATCCTACAAATATCCTCCCTACCACATGCCCTTTTCCCTGACTTTAGCTTTTATGTCATTATTCTTCCTATTTAGAAAGTTTAAGGTCACCTTTGAGTGTGTGTGTGTTCAAGGTTGGAGGGTACATTTTCTTATCACACACACGGATAATTGACTTACTACTCAGCCTCCATCCCCCTTGATAATCCATCTTCTATACCATTGCTTAAGTAATATTCTCCAAACACCTTTTAACATTTTGTTCTCTCTGGAAGCTTGCATTAGTTTTATATTGCCAAAATTCTGCTGGATATGCAGTATCATAATACATATGGTTTTGATCTATTATTTTCCATAGATCCTTCACCTTTTTTACACTCATAATCTTCATTCTCTCTTTTTTTCGTTTGGCCTATTTAATGTTTTCTAATGGCATAATCCTCTTTTCTTACCCCAGACCTTCACATCCTTCCAGTTATTACATGAAACAATGCAAATATATTTACTTGAATTGCTATTTTCTTATTTTTTATGTGTAAATATTGCCTTAATAACTACATTGAAAGCCCTGTGAGGACAGGGCCACTTTTAGAGACTTTTAAACAAATTATACCAAATTTATTCTACTTAGGCAAAATTTTAGGCTTCAATGTCTGTTAGTTTAACTGTATGTCAAGAGTTATTGTCATTTTTCTTTATTAGGCTTGTATATTAAAAATACAAGGCAATCACAATACACTGTGATTCAGGTAATCTACATTATACTGCTAGCTTCTGTCATTTACTAATTGTATGAAAGTCATTTGTCTACCTGGGATTCACTTTTGAGTTCTGGAAGACAAAGTTAAAATGATCTATCCTTTTCTATTTCTATTTAAAAAATTTTAAAAAGTTGCCTAATAGGTGAAATATCACCTAACTATATTAAAGCTAAAATAAAGCTTTACATTTAGAAACCAAAAACTCTTAACAAGGTTGTGTTTCTTATAATTTCTAAATTTATTTAATTTGTTATACCTGATTTATTTTAGACAGGTTACTTGGTACTTATTGCTGTTATGCTGGTGTCTCGAACATACTGTGATGTTTGGATGATTCAAAATGGAACACTCATTGAAAGGTACATTTCTATTCCCTTTCCTCCTACATGTATGACAAACTAATTTGTCTCATATTTAAGCATTATCTTACTAAGCAAAAAATAGGTTCTAAATTAGGTGTAAGTATTAAGTCAAATTATGTATTTGTTCATTTACTTAATAGATATTTATCAAGTGCCTCCCATGTGCTAGACATTGTGCTATTCTATGATAAAGACATACCAGTGAGCAGGAGATACCCTGTACCGATCCCTGCAAAGCTGACAATTCATAGAGGGGTAGAAACAAGTAAACAGAAAAATTTAAATGCAGTATAAATAAGTGCCATAGTGGGGGTTTCAAAAATAGTCACTAAGTTGGATGTCTGAAATTAGTGAGGTGATTTGGAGGAAAATATCAAAGCGTTTCAGGACTCACATTGAGAATGTTTATTAGAAGGAAAAAAAAATTCTTAGACATTTCCTTCAGTTTCTGAAGTTAGTGCTGTATGTATTTTTTCATTGTAGTCTTCTACATACTATGTCATTAATCAGTGTAATTGATAATTATGAATTTTAAAACTTTTAGTTGGGATATTAACATTTATTTGTTAATAAAGAATTTAGTCCTTATAATACCAAGTTGAATGTCACAGTAAAACATTTTTCTTGAAATTGTTTCCTGACATATAATATTTTTCAGAAAATTTCTTAAAATATTTGAACATTGAATGACAGTAAGATTTTTAAGTGCTCCCAAATTTGAAATAAAGATTTTTTTCCTCATATCCTTGATTTGCTTCTTAGAGGATTTGTAGGATGAGGAAGAATGCTTTATGCACACATTTTCTAACTTGTTTCTTTCAGAGAATAAAAAGGATATCTTCATAGAATTAAAGCCCTGACCACATGCCTCAGAATATGTGTAATTGTGTGGGCTCTTGCATTTAACACAGATCTCCCTGAAACCTGTCATCAGTCCCATGCCTTTTGTTTTAATCAAAGTAAACAGCTTAAAAAGTAATACATGAACATAGCTTAAAGTCGGATAGTCTTAGGATTTAATCGGGAGCACATCAGTCCTGTGCCCCATTCTTCTCTGTCATTCCCAAACCAGTCATTTTCTGTTCTTTATACTATTTCATCTCTTACTTTATTTCTGCATTTTGGTGTAACATTCTTGTGTTACTGTTTCTGGATTTTTTAGTTTTAGAGAGTATATATTTATTTCCTACTTGGAAATATGAGGACAAGTTACTTTACAGTCTTACCCATGCCATGTTCATCCTGTCAAGGTGGTTATTGCATTTTTTAAGGCAGAGTTTATTAATTACACATGATGTTGATTATTGTTTACAGCTGAGTCAGTCACATGCTCTTCTTTGGTAATTTCTTTTATATACAACTCTTTGTTTTTCCTGGCATTTATAAATTGCAAGTTTCTGTTTGTATGCTTTAGTTTTTTGCCTGCTTATTATTAATTCATCTCAAGCTTATGGACAACATTATAAAATCTCAGTATTGTAATATGGTCAAATGCACCAGGTAATCAATCTATCAATTTTTATCTCTATTACCACCCCACCCGTATCTCTTGTTAGTCTCTCATCTTCCTGCTCTCATCAGGATTGATTGCACTTTAGGCCCACTCAGGAGCAGTCATGTTTGAATTTACTTTTATCATGATCTTGGGAATTTTTCGTCTTTTTCTCTGCACTAAATAACCTGTTTTCTGGATCTTTTGTTTTCCTTAATTTACTTCCTCGTTTTGGCAAATGGCAGTTTTTTTCTGAGAAAGGGTACAAGTAAATTTCTGAGACTTGTGGATCTGATAAAGTCTTTCTTCTGCACCTTGATTGATTCATATATTCCAACTTGGAATTTGGAAAGCATGTTGAAAGCCTTACTCTGTTGTCTTCTCACTGTTGAGTTCAGTGGTTCTCAACCATGGCTACAGGATGATGAGAATCATTTAGTGAATTTTAAGAATAAGAGATTCTGATTCAGTTAGTCACTCCTTTTTAAAATATCCCAGGTAATTCTAATATGCAGCCAAGGTTAAAAACTAATCTGGCTTCCACATTGGCTGTTAAGGCCCATTCCTGTGCTGATTGCTTTTTCCTTAGTAGCCAATGTGTTTTCTACTGCCTTTGGAAGCTTTTATGATCATTTCTTTATTGTTGATGTTATATTGCTATTGTTTGTGAATTTTACTAAACGTTGGTGTGAATTTTTTTTTCATTCATTGTTCAGGGCTCTAGGTGAGCTTTCTCAATCTAGAAACTCATTCTTCAGTCTGAGAAATTTTCTTATGTTTCAAAAGAAAATTCTTCATTTTCATGTTTTTCTGTACTTTTTTCCTGGAATCTTTATTAGTTGAGTGTTAGACCCCCTGGACTGATCATCTGATAATCTTATGAATTCTCTGTTTTCATCTCTGATAATTTATTCTATATTCTAGGAGATTTCTTTCAACTTTATCATCCAGTGAACTTGTTTTTTGTTAAAATTTTTATTTCCAAGACTTATCTTTTTGTATGGATGTTCATTTTTATAGCAATCATTCTTTGAAGTCCTGGGCTTTTTTTTTAAGCTCCCTACATTGTTTCTGTTGTTTTCAAGGTCTTCCGTTTGTTGTTTTGATCCTTTTCATTAGTGTTAAAAGCTTTCCTCAAGCAGTCTGTCACTCTTGCTTGACTGTGTATTCATATTTAAAAGTGAAGGCCTAAAAAATTTGTTAGAAGCCACATTGAAGGCTAGTTTATTATCTGGTTTCCTTTGAAGGGTGTTTGTAGGGGGAGTTTGGGGGTGTGTGTGTGTGTGTGTGTGTGTGTGTGCGCGCGCTCTGCTGAGGAATTCTCTAACAGATTTTAAGTTAAGCATAAGCATAATTGAAATGTTTGTTCCTTGCCCAAGAAGGGTACCCACCTTTAGGAGGGTCAATTTTATTGCTAGATTCTGTTTTTATGAGATCTGTGCACAAGTAATTTGAGTCTTTTGTATAATTAATGTAGACGGGACATTTATTGCCTTTTAATGATTTTAGAATTTTATATTTTTTTCTTTTGATAAGTTTATTATTTAAATGCCATATGTTAATAGTGATATGGACTCCCCAACTATGGCATTGTTAATTACCTGTAGCAAAAATATACAGTTTATATCCAGTATTAACATGCTAGATATCTGTAGAAACTAACACATACATAGAACTCTTCACAATCATGATTAAGTATAGAAGATTAGTTTATTTTTTAATTTCCCTTTCATTCAGATTTTGTGATTTCATGTTTTTGTAATCCAAAAATACCCTTCTAAACTAGGAATTTTTAACTTAAATTGAATAGATGCTAATTTTAATTTTCTCAAAGACTTAATGCCCTGGAGAAAAGGAATTGCTGAGAATAGATGGTGCATTAATTTAATTGGTGATGATGGACAAGAGGAAAGTTATTATGTACCATGACCCAGCTTGTAATTCTGCTAGTTAGAGTAATCAACTTTTTGGGTACTCCTTTTTAAAATTCAGTTTTGAGATGTAGAAAAAACAAAAAAATAATTTATTAAGAGTTTCTTGGAGACTTCTGGGAAGATGGCAGCGTGAGCAGGGCGGCAGAAATCTCCTCCCAAAACCATATATATTTGTGAAAATACAACAAATACAACTATTCCTAAAAGAGAGACCAGAAGATACAGTACAACAGCCAGGCTACAGCTACATCTGCAAGAACTCAGCGCCTCACGAAGAGGGTAAGATACAAAGCCGTGACCCAGTGGGACCCAAGCACTTCCCCACCCCAGCACACTGGCAGGAGGAAAAGAATCAGAGTGGGGAGGGAGTGGAAGCACAGGCCTGCTAATTAACCAGCCCTGGTGATCTGCACTGGGAGCACAGATACACATCGCATGGTGTATTGGAGATTAGAGAAACAGAAGGGCAGGATCCGAGATGGAGACTGCAAGTGGGTCCCTTCAGACAGCTCCGCTGGGACAAAAGAAAAGTGGGCGCCTTTTTAAAGTCTTAAAGAGACAAGGGCCTAACAGAGGAATAAAATAGTCCCAGCACACTCAGCCTATCCGGCTGCTGGGTAAAGCAGCCCCAAATCCCCTCACAGGGATGAGCAGCCTGCCATTCGTTCCACCCCGGCCGGCGCTGCAAAGGATCCGGCGGATCCGCTACAGCTGCGGAACAGCGGGAGAACGGCCCCGCCCACAGCAACCACACAGAATCTCCTCCCGGCCAGCGAGCAGCTAATCGGGAAGGGCCACAGAACCCAGAGCAAGGTCTGGAAGGCATCAAGGGTAGCAGAATGCACCCGGCGTGACTCCAAACTCCTTCAATGCCATAGGCTAGGCTGAGGGCGGCCCCGCACACAGGCAGCTCAGGGGATTATCCCAGACACTGCCTCCAGGTGTGCGGGTAATCAGCTAAGGGTCCGGAGAAGGGCAAGGAGAACAACAAGCAGGAAGGGACTTTGTTCTCCCAGCTGACACACGAGGCACCTGCCAGTGACCACTTCTGTCGCCATGAAGAGACAGAGGATATGGTCCAGACAAGGATCACACAAGACAACCCCAGAGAGAGGGCCTGATGGGATAGATTTAAACAATCTTCCTGAAAAAGAATTCAGAATAAAAGTCATAACCATGCTGATGGATCTACAGAGAAATATGCAAGAGCTAAGGGAGGAAGTCAGGAGAGACAATGCAGAAATGAGACAAGTGATTGACGGGCTTAAGAGCAGACTGGATGAGGTGCAAGAGACTGTTAATGTAATAGAAATCAGAAAGCAGGAGTACAGAGAAGCTGAGGCAGACAAAGATAAAAGGATCTCTAGGAATGAAAGAATATTAAGAGAACTGTGTGACCAATACAAATGGAACAATATTTGCATTATAGGAGTACCAGTAGAAGAAGAGAGAGAAAAAGGGATAGAAAGTGTCTTTGAAGAAATAATTGCTGAAAACTTCTCCAAGCTGGGGAAGGAAATAGTTTCTCAGACCATGGAAGCCAACAGATCTCTCAACACAAGGGACCTAAGGAAGACAACACCAAGACACATAATAATTAAAATGGCAAAGGTCAAAGACAAAGACAGAGTATTAAAGGCAGCCATAGAGAGAAAAAAAGATCACCTACAAAGGAAAACCCATCAGACTATGATCAGACTTCTCAACAGAAACCTTACAGGCCAGAAGAGAATGGCATGATATATTTAACCTAATGAAACAGAAGGGCCTCGAACCAAGAATACTGTATCCAGCACGATTATCATTTATATTTGAGGGAGGCATTAAACAATTCCCAGACAAGCAAAAGCTGAGGGAATTTGCCTCCCACAAACCACCTCTACAGGATATCTTAAAGGGACTGCTCTAGATGGAAGCACACCTAAGGCTAAAAAGATGTCACCAGAGAAAATAAAATCATAGCAAAGAAAGCAGACCATCCAAATAGTAACTAAAGGCAAAAAGTAAAATCAACGATCCACAAAACCAGTCAAAGGAAACATAAAAGAGTACAGAATAAAAAACCTAGCATATGAAGAATGGAGGAGGAAGAATAAGAAAGAAGAATAAGAAGGGAGAGAAATAAAGAATCAAGACTGTGTTTATAATAGCTTAACAGGAGAGTTAAGTTAGACTGTTACATACCCTTGAACCTTTGGTAACCACGAATCTAAAGCCGTCAATGGCAATAAGTACATATCTATTGATAATCACCCTAAATGTAAATGGACTGAATGCACCAATCAAAAGACACAGAGTAATAGAATGGATAAAAAAGCAAGACCCATCTATATGCTGCTTACAAGAGACTTAACTCAAACCCAAAGATATACACAGACTAAATGTGAAGGGATGGAAAAAGATATTTCATGCAAACAACAAGAAGAAAAAAGCAGGTGTTGCAGTACTTGTATAAGACAAAATAGACTTTAAAACGAAGAAAGTAGCAAGAGATAAAGAAGGACATTACACAATGGGGTCAGTCCTACAAGAGGATATAACCATTATAAATATATATGCACCCAACACAGGAGCGCCGACATA
Organism: Smutsia gigantea; assembly: GCA_032199065.1. Classification (NCBI taxonomy): domain Eukaryota; kingdom Metazoa; phylum Chordata; class Mammalia; order Pholidota; family Manidae; genus Smutsia; species Smutsia gigantea. The sequence goes on along the minus strand of JAVSCE010020387.1, from coordinate 31,921 downwards.
TGTGAAACAAATACTAACAGAATTAAAGGAGGAAATAAAGCAGTGCGTTCATTTTAGGAGACTTCAACACACCACTCACTCCAAAGGACAGATCAAGCAGACAGAAAATAAGTAAAGGCACAGAGACACTGAACAACACACTAGAACAGATGGACCTAACAGACATCTACAGAACTCTACACCCAAAAGCAACAGGATACACATTCTTCTCAAGTGCACATGGAACATTTTCCAGAATACACCACATACTAGGCCACAAAAAGAACCTCAGTAAATTCAAATATATTGAAATTCTACCAACCAATTTCTCAGATCACCAAGGTATAAAACTAGAAATAAATTGTACAAAGAAAACAAAAAGTCTCACAAATACACGGAGGCTCAACAACATGCTCCTAATTAATCAATGGATCAACGACCAAATGAAAACAGAGATCTAACAATATGTGGAGACAAATGACAACAACAACACAAAGCCGCAACTTCTGGGGGACGCAGCAAAGGCAGTTCTAAGAGGAAGGTATATTGCAATCCAGGCCTATCTAAAGAAGGAAGAACAATCCCAAATGAATAAATAGTCTAAAGTCACAATTATTGAAATTGGAAAAAGAGGAACAAATGAGGCCCAAAGTCACCAGAAGGAGGGACATAATAAAGATCAGAGAAGAAATAAATAAAATTGAGAGGAATAAAACAATAGAAAAAAATCAGTGAAACCAAGAGCTGGTTCTTTGAAAAAATAAACAAAATAGATAAATCCCTAGCCAGACTTATTAAGAGCAAAAGAGAATCTACACACATAAACAGAATCAGAAATGAGAAAGGAAAAAATCATGACAGACCCCACAGAAATACAAAGAATTATTAGAGAATACTGTGAAAATCTATATGCTAACAAGCTGGAAAACCTAGAAGAAATCGACAACTTCTTAGAAAAATACAACCTTCCAAGACTGACCAAGGAAGAAACAGAAAACCTAAACAGACCAATTACCAGCAACAAAATTGAATCGGTAATCAGAAAACTACCCAAGAACAAAACCCCTGGGCCAGATGGATTCACCGCTGAATTTTTCCACACATATAGAGAAGAAATAATACCCATTCTCCTTAAAGTTTTCCACAAAATAGAAGAGGAGGGAATGCTTTCAAACTCATTCTATGAAGCCACCATCACTGTAATAAAGCCAGGCAAAGACCCCACCAAAAAAGAAAATTACAGACCAATATCCCTGATGAAGATAGATGCAAAAATACTCAACAAAATATTAGTAAGCCGAATTCAAAAATACATCAAGAGGATCATACACCATGATCAAGTGGGATTCATCTCAGGGATGCAAGGATGTTACAACACTCGAAAATCCATCAACATCATCCACAACATCAACAAAAAAAAGAACAAAAATCACATGACCATCTCCATAGATGCTGAAAAAGCATTTGACAAAATTCAACATCCATTCATGATAAAAACTCTCAATAAAATGGGTATAGAGGGCAAGTACCTCAACATAATAAAGGCCAAATATGACAAACCTGCAGCTAACATCATACTTAACAGCAAGAAGCTGAAAGCTTTTCATTTAAGATCGGGAACAAGACAGGGATGCCCACTCTCTCCACTGTTATTCAACATAGTGCTGGAGGTCCTAGCCACAGCAATCAGACAAAACAAAGAAATACAAGGCATCCAGATTGGTAAAGAAGAAGTCAAATTGTCACTGTTTGCAGATGACATGATATTGTAAATAAAAAAACCCTAAAGACTCCACTCCAGTACTACTAGAACTAATATCTGAATTCTGCAAAGTTGCACGATATAAAATTAATACGCAGAAATCTGTTGCTTTCCTATACACTAATGATGAGCTCACAGAAAGAGAAATCAGGTAAACAATTCCATTCACAACTGCATCAAAAAGAATAAAATACCTAGGAGTAAACCTAACGGTGGAAGTGAAAGACCTATACCCTGAAAACTACAAGACATTCCTAAGAGAAATTAAAGAGGACACTAACAAATGGAAATTCATCCCATGCTCTTGGCTAGGAAGAATAAATATTGTCAAAATGGCTATACTACCTAAAGCAATCTGCAGATTCAACGCAATCCCTATCAAACCACCAACAGCATTCTTCAATGAACTGGAACAAATAGTTCTAAAATTCATATGGAATCACAAAAGACCCCGAATAGCCAAAGCAATCCTGAGAAGGAAGAATAAAACAGGGGGAATTACGCTCCCTGACTTCAAGCACTACTACAAAGCTACGGTAATTAGGACAATTTGGTATTGGCCCAAAAACAGACCCACAGACCAGTGGAACAGAATAGAGTCCAGACATTAACCCAAACATATACGGTCAGTTAATATATGATAAAAGAGCCATGGATATACAGTGGGGAAATGACAGCCTCTTCAACAGCTGGTGTTGGCAAAACTGGACAGCTACATGTAAGAGAATGAAACTGGATTACTATCTAACCCCATACACCAAAGTAAACTCAAAATGGATCAAAGACCTGAATGTAAGTCATGAAACCATAAAACTCTTAGAAAAAAATATAGGCAAAAATTTCTTGGATATAAACATGGGCAACTTCTTCAAGAACATGTCTCCCTGGGCAAGGGAAACAAAAGCAAAAATGAACAAATGAGACTGTATCAAACTAAAAAGCTCTGTACAGCAAGGGATACCATCACTAGAACAAAAAGACTTCCTACAGTATGGGAGAATATATTCATAAATGACATATCCGATAAGGGGTTGACATCCAAAAAATATAAAGAACTCATGCACCTTAACAAACAAAAAGCAAATAATCCAATTAAAAAATGGGCAGTGGATATGAATAGACACTTCTCCAAAGAAGAAATTCAGATGGCCAATAGGCACATGAAAAGATGCTCCACATCACTAATCATCAGAGAAATGCAAATTAAAACCACAATGAGATATCACCTCACACCAGTTAGGATGGCCGCCATCCAAAACACAAACAACAACAAATGTTGGTGAGGAAGTGGAGAAAGGGGAATCTTCCTACACTGCTGGTGGGTATGCAAATTAATTCTATCATTGTGGAAAGCAGTATGGAGGTTCCTCAAAAATCTGAAAATAGAAATACCATTTGACCCAGAAATCCAACTCCTATGAATTTACCCTAAGAATGCAGCAGCCCTGTTTGAAAAAGATATATGCACCCCTATGTTTATCGCAGCACTATTTACAATAGCCAAGATATGGAAGCAACCTAAGTGTCCATCAGGAGATGAATGGATAAAGAAGGTGTGGTACATATATACAATGAAATATATTCAGCCCTAAGAAGAAAAGAAATCCTACCATTTGCAACAACATGGATGGAGCTAGATGTTATGTTCAGTGAAATAAGCCAGGCGGAAAAAGACAAGTATCAATTGATTTCACTGATATGTGGAGCATAAGAGCAAAGAAAAAAACTGAAGGAACAAAACAGCAGCAGACTCAAAGAACCCAAGAATGGACTAACAGTTACCAAAGGGAAAGGGATTGGGGAGGATGGGTGGGAAGGGAGGTGCAAGGGGGAAAATGGGGCTTTACGATTAGCAGACATAATGTTGGGGGGGCACGGGGAGAGCTGTACAACTCAGAGAAGAGATGTAGTGATTCTATGGCATCTCACTATGCTGATGGACAGTGACTGTAATTGGGTATGTTGGGGGGACGATGAAGTGGGGAGTTTATTAACCACAATGTTGCACGTGTAATTGTTGATTAATGATACCAAAATAAAATTAAATTTAAAAAAGTTTCTAAAAATAAATTTTTGATACTAAAAATTTAAATTTAGAGAAAATGTTGCAAGAACCATACAAGGAACTTCCTTATACTCTTAATCCAAATTTACCATTTGTGAAATGGTTATTTTGAAGTTAATTGTTAACTTTCTCCTTAATAAATATTTTTGAGCTTATGTATGAGATATTTGGTATTTGGTCAAATTAAACATTTTTAAATATTGTGATTCCATAATATGGAACAATTTTATTTAAAATGTTAACTCATTTATCTACCTTGCCGCTAAAGCTACAGTGTAAATTGATTTATCTGTCTTTTCCTTTTTGCCTCTTTAAAAGTAGGAGTAGGTTTAGATTCGTGTATTTCTGCTAAAAAAGTCTCAAAAAGACTTGTTACGGTTCTTAATATACTTCATTTTAATACCCTTTATATCTTTTAAGCTTATTTTTTAGCAGTGGCAAATGACTTTGGAGTATGGGCAGATTGTAATGGGACAAGACCCCTTCTTTAAGTAAGGTAGAAAATGTGGTAATCCATGACATGGAGGGGACTCCTTCCTATCATGTTGCTGCTGTATGTAATCATAAAGATATGTTTTATTTTCACTCATTTGGCTACAACAGCATTTTTTTTATTAAGGTATCATTGATATTACACTCTTATGAAGGTTTCACATGAAAAACCATGTGGTTACTACATTCATCCATATCATCAAGTCCCCCCCCCATACACCATTGAAGTCACTGTCTATCAGTGTAGTAAGATGACACAGAGTCACTACTTGTGTTCTCTGTGCTACACTGTCTTCCCCATGACCCCCCCACACCATGTGTACTAAACATAATACCCTTCAATCCCCTTCTCCCTCCCTCACCACCTGCCTTCCCACACTCCTCCCCTTTGGTAACCACTAGTCCTTGGAGTCTGTGAGTCTGCTGCTGTTTTGTTCCTTCAGTTTTGCTTCGTCATATTCCACAAATAAGGGAAATCATTTGGTACTTGTCTTTCTCTGCTTGACTTATTTGACTGAGCATAATACCCTCTAGCTCCATCCATGTTGTTGCTAATGGTGGGATTTGTTTTCTTCCGATGGCTGAATAGTATTCCATTGTGTATATGTGCTACACCTTCTTTGTCCATTCATCTACTGATGGACACTTAGGTTTCTTCCATATCTTGGCTATTGTAAATAGTGCTGCAATAAACATAGGGGTGCATATGTTGAGTCTGAGAACTTGTTTTCTTTGGGTAAATTCCTAGAAGTGGAATTCCTGGGTCAAATGGTATTTCTTTTTTGAGTTTTTTGAGGAACCTCCATACTGCTTTCCACAAGGGTTGAACTAATTTGCGTTCCCACCAGCAGTGTAGGAGGGTTCTCCTTTCTTCATATCCTTGCCAACATTTGTTGTTGTTTGTGTTTTGGATGGCGGCCATCCTAACTGGTGTGAGGTGATATCTCATTGTGGTTTTAATTTGCATTTCTCTGATGACTAGTGATGTGGAGCATCTTTTCATGTGCCTGTTGGCCATCTGAATTTCTTCTTTGGATAAGTGTCTGTTCAGCTCCTCTGCCCATTTTTTAATTGGATTATTTGCTTTTTGTTCGTTGAGGTGCATGAGCTCTTTATATAATTTGGATGTCAACCCCTTATCGGATATGTCATTTATGAATATATTCTCCCATACTGTAGGAAGTCTTTTTGTTCTAGTGATGGTATCCCTTGCTGTACAGAGCTTTTTAGTTTGATATAGTCTCATTTGTTCATTTTTGCTTTTGTTTCCCTTGCCCAGGGAGACATGTTCTTGAAGAAGTTGCCCATGTTTATATCCAAGAAATTTTTGCCTATATTTTTTTCTAAGAGTTTTATGGTTTCATGACTTACATTCAGGTCTTTGATCCTTTTTGAATTTACTTTGGTGTATGGGGTTAGATAGTAATCCAGTTTCATTCTCTTACATGTAGCTGTCCAGTTTTGCCAACACCAGCTGTTGAAGAGGCTGTCATTTCCCCTACAGCAGCATTTTAAAACTACCAAATTATCTTTTGTAAAGGTCCTTTAAATGTTTTGGAAGCAAAGAATGATTGGAGCTACTGTAAAATTACTCATTATTTTTCTTTTGCAGTGGGATAATAAGCAGAAATAAAGCTTTATTCAAGAAACCCTTTTTTAAATTTATAGCTGCTTCTCCAATGGTAAACCATTGCTGAATGATTGCATGTGCTTTACCAAAGTTTTATAATCCTGTGCGTTTCACAGCTTGGGCAACACTAAGCACTCTGATTTTATGTAAAGATTGCTTGAAACAGTTTTAATTTAAATCTCTTAACTTTTTGTACCATCTTTATTTGCCTCTTGTCTTTAATAATCTTATTGGTATAAACAAAATTTTTGCCATTTTTTTTTTGTTGTTGAACTTCTAGTTCAACTTAATTTTTTTTGCCTTTTACTTTTTAGCAGTTGCATCATTTTTTTTAAGCAGTCTAAAGTAACATTTCCCAAAGTATGTTGTGTGGAATCCTAGGTGTGACAGGAAATACTACAAGGTAGCTATAAAGCCCTCTCAGAGACTTACAATATACATATTATACATTAAGTCCTTTGAGAAGGTGTTAATGTCCTAAATATCATTAGGACATTTGTTTAACCCAGTTTTCCCAAATTTATTTGACCGTGGAAGTTTTTTGTTTTAAAAGACTAGTTAGCATTACTTGGCATTGTTCACCTGCTTCCTCATGAAAAATAAATATATCCCTATCATATACCAATCATTTTTTTGTGTAGAGCTAGATTTAACTCATTTGATGTAGTGTTTTCCAAAATATATTTTATTTACATTTGTGTATGTTCATTAAGTATTATTTGACAACACAGTGTGAGATCAAATACATTATGTCTTTCTAGTAGATCATAGACATACAATACTCAAAAACCCTTATATAATACATGGTTTTCAAACTTTCTAAATAAATGGTGGAACCCATACTTTAAGTTCTTAAAGGATATTTAAAAAACAGATGAATATGTAAAATAGATTACAAAGAGATAATAGAGGAGTTTTTTTAGTTGAAGTGATTTAACAGATCTGAAACTTCTACAGAACTACTCTGAAACTCTCAGGCACCCCCCACGGATGTGCTTCCTGATTTATCATTTAGTCCCATGGTCAGCAAAGTAGGACTAATTGTTCTGGTAGAATTTTATTAGGACGCAGCTAATCTCATTCTTGGTTGTTTTTGCTCCATGGTAGCTGACTTTAGTAGTTGGAACAGAGACTTAATGGTCCACAAAAGCTTAGAATATTTACTCTTGGCCTTTTATAGTTATAGTTTACTTATCTCTCATTAGTCTGTCTGCCTGTCATTAGTTCATACAAATGAAAATCAGGATGTTAAAATTACTAAAAACAAACAAAAAATACTGTTCTATCCATAGTGATCCATTCCTGGTCTGTAACCTTGATTGTTTTATTACTAAACCCCTTTTGTGGCAGCTTAAATCTTTTTAAAAATTACCATTTTTACTAAGGAAAGAACTAGTTATCATTCTTATTTATTTAATTTTGCTGTTTGTAGAGAAATTTTCAAGCAAGCTATTTAAATGATAAAATTTCAAAAGTTGGAAACATGTTTTTGTAAGAAAATGTTTGCTAGCATCTTTTTTTCTTTAGTCTTTTGATCCAGTAGACATTTGTGAGTAATTTTAGAGCTTTTTAGAAGTTTTTTTAGTGTTAAATATTGCTTCTTTTGCAACTAATGCACTGCATGTGGTGGTTTGCAGTGGTATCATTGGTCGTAGCAGAAAAGATTTCAAGAGATACTTACTCAACTTCATCGCTGTCATGCCTCTCGTAAGTGTGATTCTTTTAAAATCTTTATTTACATAGGGAAAAATTTGCATGTTACTAAAATCTTAAATTATTTTTACTTTTTAAGTTCTCTGAAGATTTGTGGTACTAAGTTCCTATTTCAATGTTAGTTTTGTAACTTCTAGCCAAATTTCTTGCTGTAAACCTTTGCATTAGATAGAAAAATTAAAAGGAATTATGTTTGATTCAATTTCATTGTATACATATATGAGTGATTTATTTGTTTTTAACGTTTAGGCCAGGGTTTCTTAAATGTTTAGTAACACACCACTAGATGTCAGCAGTGTCCCTCTCAGTGACAAAAAATGTCCCATGGAGGCCAAATTGGGAGAGGGGAATTGCAACAAAATTTACTGTTTGAGAACCATTGTTTTAGGCCAGAAATTATTAGAGTAACCTGATCCATTAATATAATTTAAGTTAAATTGGAATTTATTAAAAATAAGGTGGTCTACATCATAAGTGATTTTCTTAGCTTGGTTCTTATCTTTATTCTATTATATTGATACTGTAAGAATTTTAGCATTATAAATGGGAATAAACAGGAGAAGCTTGTAAAATCCAGTTAGAAAATATGTCATAGATTTAATAAAATTTGAGAATTGACATACAGTTTTTAGACCTTTTAAAATACTGAGATAAGCAGGACAGATAATCAGTTAAAGATTTTCATCAGATGACCAATGTTTTCTTGAGAATATTTCTATGTAACTGTGAGCTTGGGACTATGGAGGAATTAATTTCAAAATAATGATGAAAGGAGTTGTAAAGATGACCCTAGAAATAATTTGGGAAATGGCATTAGTTGGTATTAAAAATTACAATATTGATTTCTAACAAATGCAAAATGCAGCATATATAGAATTTCATTGTCTAGGGTTGTAGTGCTGGTAGTAGGAAACAGAAGGTACAAACATAAATGTCAGGACTCCTAAAAGCAAGACTCTTTACATTGGCTAGAAAGGTGACAGATTTGGCTTTTTGTTTGTTTACAAAAAAGAAAAAGATAGTAAGATGCTTCGCATATTTAATAATGTCAACATATTCTAACATTAAGTTCCAAATAAAGTTTTATCAGGGTAATAGAGTCAATTTATCATGTTTATCATGTTCTCTTTGTATCTTTGTAAATTCTAAGTGAAACAGAACAGAATTATATCAGTTTGGGCTATCAGTTTTAAAAATCATAGCATTTGGGGACATAGCCAGTGACAGAGAAATACATTATAATTCAGTAAGTAGAAATGAGGCAAAAATCAGCAATATCTTTTTGTTTGTTTTAGATCTCTCTGGTTAATAACTTCTTGAAGTTTGGATTAAATGAACTCAAACTATGCTTCCGAGTAAGACTAACTAAATACCTCTATGAGGAGTATCTCCAGTAAGTGATAACTTATTTTTATATTAAAAAGTACTTAAATTGAATAGTAATACTTATGATACTGAAATGCAGAAGTTTTTCCCCCTTTTTGGGTGTTTCTGAAGAAAACTGCTGTTGAACCCAGAAGCATATAGTGAAAGACCCCAACTATTTGGAATCTAATCTTGGCTCTTACATTAACTGGCCATCCCTCTGGACTTGCTTCTCATCTCTAAAATAAATTATGAAAATATTTATGGCCTTTTCCAGTTCTAGAATTTTTTGTTTCTATGAATTTGTGCTGTATAGTCTAATGTGATTTTTTTTTGTTTTTAAAATCATATGTTTTAAAGACATTTTCTTACCACAATTTTAGAGCTTTCACTTATTATAAAATGGGAAACCTGGACAACAGAATAGCTAATCCAGACCAGCTGCTTACTCAAGATGTAGAAAAGTTTTGTAACAGTGTAGTTGATCTGTATTCAAATCTTAGTAAGGTAAGTTTCTCTCTCTCTTTTTTTAAATTTGTTAATTTGTTGAATTTTGAATCTAAGCAAATTTATGTAGAATTGATTTGATGGACATAACAGTGGCATGTAAATATTAAATGTTTTCATAAGAAAATTACAGTTAAAATAATTTTAACCACAATTATTACTAATTTTTTAATATTATTTTTTAGGTGCTTTGGCCTCAGAGAATTGAGTATTAAGTGTCTTATAAAGATCTTATAGGAATCTTGTGGACTGATTTCAGTAAAACAAAAATTGGCTTGTGTACTTTTGACAATTATTACAGATTAAAAATCAATTTATATTTCCCGTTCCATATCCATAACACTAGGTTAGGACTGCTTCCTGCCCATTTCTCTGCTTCAGTATCTCTAATTTTAATAGATCATTTAAGTAATAGTCAAAAAATTTACAAGATACTGGTTTATTTCAGTTTCTAATTACTGTTTTCCTTCCTTCTTAGGATATTGCCAAAGCTCTTGTCTCTGTTGATAGGCCTTAACCGGTCTTCTTCTGTCCATTTCTTCAGATTTTCCTTATCTTACTTATCTCACCACCCTTTCAACTTTTGCAATAGTTTCTCATAGAACCATCTTCTCTGCTACTACCTCCTTCATTAAATAGGGCATGGAGTGGGCACCTGTAAGATTGTCTACCCAGCATTCCCTCCCCTCTTTATCTCAGGTGCCCCATTTCCTACCTCCATCCACATGACTGCTCTTGGTCTAGGGTGGGAGCTTGTATCTTTGCCTTTGGCCACAATTGATCTAGATAATGCATCTTAAGACAAAAACTATATTCAAGGACTGGGTCACACTGTAGGAGTAAGAATGGTCCTGCTTCAACCATGTGGATGGAGAGAGGATAGGCAGTTCTTACAAAAGTGTTATGTATCCACAAGAGCTCCCTGCACTTCGTGATAGGCCTACTACTAAGATGCCCTTTCACTTCTGCTACATTTTGTTCTTTATTCAGTTCTCTAGAAGGTTTTACTAACCAAACCCAAACTCGGGGAACTCTGGCAACTATAAATATTCAGTAATTCAGCTTTTTTCTCTGCTCCCATTACCACATTTTAAAGTTTGTTCTGTGTGTAAGTGGGAGGGTATTAGGGGTGCATATAAATTTTTTCATGTTATTCTGTAGACATTGGTATGTATTCTTTACATCTTGGCACTTGAACAAGTCTATAATATACTCAGGTCGTCTCAGAGCTGCAAGAGACATAATGTGGTCCTGTGCACCACAGTATGTTTATTGTTTTTAACATCTAATTGTTTGAATTCTGTCTTAAATTGTGAGTCATTTTTGTCAATACTTTTTAATGTACTTGAATTTTAGAAGTATGTCCCGCTCCTTGATAATTTATAAGACAAAAAAAGAGAATGTTCATCTTAGTACAAGCCAATTAATAAACCAAGTGATCTGTTCTAGTAATAATGCAAGTATTAGTCAGAAAGGGGTGGGTGTAAGACTTAAAGTGAATGAACACAATGTGGGTCTATAAAAAATACTTCAAAATATGTACAACTTCAGGCATGCCGATTGTCTCTGTGTGAGGAGCAGCACATTAATGTATTATTTTAGTTCTAGAAGCTTCAGTTTTATGTCAGAAAATTAGATTCAACACATAGATGTTGTGATAAAATGATAGAATCAAACAGTATTAAGAGCAGGAAGAGCGTTGCATTTTACAGCTGAATAAATATAGAGACCAGAAAAGCTGGTAACACATTTGGAATTACACCTCAGGTCATTTTATTCAGTATCTTTATACTGCATTGAGAAATTACTAAGTTACTAATGGCTAATTATCATACTAGGGCTTCTAGTTCACAGAAAGTGTGATAAATGTTTTCACCATTGATGGTGAGTAGTCTCCATTTTAAGTTTCTTGAGAATAAGAATTGTGTCTTTTCTGTACTAATTGATCTATGTATGTTAAGGTACATTATACAGAGTGGATTTCTTCATGCTGATAGTTATGGTGAAGTGTTGATAGCATTTTTGTATTTAACATGTATTAGCTATCAGTCCAGGCATTTTAGTTCTTTTTAATTCTGTGTCTTTTAATATTTATTTTACAGCCATTTTTAGACATAGTTTTGTATATCTTCAAATTAACAAGTGCAATAGGAGCCCAGGTAAGTTTATTTTCATTTTTTTAAATTGCTATAATACTTGTAAATAGCCAGATAGCTTGTAAGAATTTTCATATTATCTCAAAGAACCTGCACCTAACAAAATCTACTTATAAAGTAATGCTGTACTAGAGACTTAAAAAGTATTCTAATTTGACTTTTTAGTTTTCCTTAAAGTCAAATACTTGGAAAATTTTTGTGGCATTAATGACCACAAGCGCTTAAACATTGAAACATACATGTACTAACTGTTGCAAAATACTGTCTAAAAAGGAGGTTTGGTAGCTATTTGAAAATGAAATTTGAATATTTAAATATCAGAAATACCTTTAGAATGGCTATAAGTTTCAAGAATATTTTATAATATAAACAGTTGACTATCCTATAACCATTATTACCCTACCTCTCTGGTATTTGTGTTGGTGAGAAGGACCTTTAAGTTTCCTTTGAGTATTCTCATTGAAATCTGACTTTAGTCATTTAATATGTAATGTATTGTTAAATATTTATAACACAAGCCTATAATGTGGTTGTTTTATGTATATATGTACATGTGTATATACATTTTATAGTGATTAATTTATATAGTGGTTTTTGTTCATTTCCAGAACAATGGGGAAAGCAGATTTTATATGAACTTCCTTGTCTGTCTTCTTAAGCTTTTGTTCTGCTTGATACAGGTTTAAGCATTCTTAGAATTGGAATTAAATATGATTAGAATTAATCATACTTACAGCTTATTTTTACCAAAAGCAGGTGAATAGGCCTAGTCCCTCTTACCTCTATCTATTATATTTTTATGGTACTTAATATATTTTGATAATACCTAAAATATATCCCATAAATTCCTGTTATCTGTTAATACATTTCTTGAAGGTAAAAACTATGTTTTAGTTATCTTTTTTGTCCATACTTTCAGTAATTGTTGAAATGCATTGAATCAATTGTATTTAATTTAAAAAATTATGAATACACACTATATTCCACCTAGGTATATATGCTAGGTAGTAGGAGTAGAAAGATGAGTAAGACACAGTTCCTGTTAAAGAGGGATTATGATCTGGTGAAAAAGGGTAGAGAGTCAAGCAGTTATTATGCAGAGTGATAAGTTCAGTAAAAGAAGTGTGCGTAAAGGACTTTGGGTGTGGGAGAATTGGAGGTGATGTTTGAGCTGCTCTAAGGAGGATGAGTAGGCTTCCATTAGATATGTCAGGCTTGCCAGACGTAAGAACAGCTTCAGAATGCTAAATTCAGGAAAGAGTTTTTTCGGTATGACAGAACATAGTATATAGTTAGGAATGAGAGAAGTGCTTGCAATGAGCTTGGAAAGGTAAGCTTGAAGCTTCTCTCTTGAGATGGTTGATGGGTGATGAAGTCACTTACCAAGTTAGAAAGTATGGCAGCTGCGGCAACATGTAGGAGAAGGGAAAAGAAGCCAGAGCTCATTTGGGGGGATTGAGTTTGAAGCTCTACAGCGTAGTGAGGTGAAGATATACTTACTTGGAAATAATATCTTGGATTCTTATGAGTGGTGTGATTATAGATAAAAATTTGGGAAGAAAAGAGAGCATTCAAAGAGAGGATAAAAAAAAGATCTGAGAGTTATCTTGATATCAAGATAATATCAAGAAGAGTTCCATCAGAGAGTTTTAGATGCATAGAAAGAGTGAGGGCTGCAATGAGGAGCTCTTAGGTGAGCAAATTTGGGAGAGCTGGGGGATGAGCTGTAGTGGTGGGAGGAGGAGTACACGAGTAGTAAAAGCATAGTGGCCTAGTATGTATTTTCTCAGAAAAGAAGCAATTAAGGGGAAAAAATTATTCAAAAGAGCAATTTCTCTCAAAGTCACTGGAGTTAATTATAGAAATTGTACATATAGCATCCAGTGAATTCATTATAATATCCTTGAACTTTTTCTATCTTTCTCTCCCAATAATAATAGGGCCCAGCAAGCATGATGGCCTACTTGATTGTTTCTGGGCTATTCTTAACTCGACTTAGAAGACCCATTGGTAAGATGACAGTAACTGAGCAAAAGTATGAAGGAGAGTATAGATACGTTAATTCCCGGCTCATCACAAACAGGTGAGGAGAAATGTATTAAATGTACTTAGCTGTACTAAAAATTCATTTTTATGGATGTCGTGTAAGTTGTCCCCCTAAAACCCAGTAATACCAGTATTGAAATTGTGTCTGTGCGAGTGTACATGTATTTACCTCTTTGAAAATATAGAAGTGTGAGTAAAGTACTTAGTGCCTGGAGGAGTTGGAGGTGATACATGAACTGCTCTGAGGGGGGTGAGTAGGCGTCCATTAGATCCGTTAGACTTGGGAGACATAAGAGTAATTTCAGAATGGTAAATGCAGGAAACAGTTTTTTCAGTATGATAGAACATAGGATGTAGATAGGAATGAGGGAAGTGCATTGTGAAGGATATCAGTTTTATGAAGTAGTAAACTAAACCTTTTTCTTGTTAACTGTAGTATCCCTGGTCAACCTTTTCATGTCTTCTATTGATTCATTTTCTGTTAATTTCACTTTAAACATAGGCAGAATACAATTCAAATACAAATTTACTTACAACACTACTTTAAATTGTGTTTCAATTTATCCACAAATATTTTGATTTTGAGATTGTTTAGAATGCTCAATAATTCAGTCTCACTGCATGTGTCCCTACCTGTTTTCCAGATGGTTCAGATATCCAAAATAAGGAGAAAAAGCACTGGGTTTTGGAGCCAAGCTGAATAGTTTCAAAATCCATCTCTTGCACTTATCAATTATATATTACACTAACTTTTGGCAAATTATTTATAGCCTCACTTTGCTTGTTTCTGATAGGTAATATGCAGCTTTTGTGAGGATGAAATGTGAAATATATACCAAGCTTCCAGCACAATTTTTGATACGTAGCAGGTGCTCAGTAAATTTTCTCATATTGATCTGTTGACCTTAAGTCAACCTTAATTTTGAGGGTCCTAAGATTTATTTACTACCCTATAGGTATTTACAAAATTACTCAGGAAATTACTCTCTTTTGACAGCTCCCTCTTCCTTTATTTCTTTGGATTGCTAAAATGGTACCCATTTTAAATAGGGTTTTGTACTGTAGGGAGGCAGAGGAAGAGACAGTTGAGTAGAGAGGTGATTTGCCAAGAGAATGAAAGATGATACCAGCTAGGATACTTCCTATTGCAAGAAACAGAAAACCCTGATTCAGATGGCTCCAGCAATAAGGATGTTTACTGCTTCATGTAAGAACTGCTAAGATAGTGCAGTTCTGGGCACTGGCTCTTCTTCATTGATGTTCTTTTGGCTTTGCCTTCCTTTGTAAGTTGCTCTTTTCATTAGGCTCATTCTTCTTGTGATCATAAAAAGCCAAAAGCAGTTCTAGATCTCTACAACCCTCCTCCCCTGAAAAAAGTCCAAAAACAAAAACAGGCTTTCTGTTCTGCTTTCTCTGTAAGAGAGCAAGGAAACTTTCTCAGAAGCCTCACAGCTGACTTGCTTGCACATCACATTGGCCAGAATTATAACCTGGCCAATTCCTAAAGCAATTACAGAAAAGTGATTGGCTTAGAGCATTTGGAACTCATCCCTTGTGGGGTAGGGGCCATTCCCAAACCATTTAGGTGCACAGAAAAGAATAGGTAACTTTAAAAATATTTGGAAGAAGGGCATATGTGGAAGAGATAGATGTTGGAGAAGCAGCTATCAGTATTCAAAGATATTCTGTCCTTTCAGATTTTAGATAGGGGCTAAAGTGTTTCAGTTCAGGAGAATTAGAATTTCACCTCATCTTCCTCCATAGGCTTAAATGCACAAAGAAGGTAGAATGAAGAAAGAAGAGTAATTACAGGTGTAGAACTGTGTTTCTTAAACGGATTCTGTTACTCTGATGCTATGTATCACTGTCAAGGAAACAGGTCAAATGTGATGCATCTTATGGAAAGTTTATTTTACTCAAAAGAGTTGACTTAAGAGCTACCTTTTTTATGATAGAAAAAAAGCAGGTTTATTTTGGAGTAGAACATAAAATTTATGTAAATTCTTAAGGGAAAAAAAGACTTTAAAGAAGTATTGGTTATTTATTGAAGACTGTTTTAACTGTCCTTTCTAGACTGCTCTACAAATTTTTTCTTTCCTTTGTAGTAAGAGGTACTTTGCTGGGAAAGTTGATGTCATACTGAACAGAATGGAAAGACTAGAATTCAGGGTCAGATAGTTTTACACTCAGGTGCTTGGCAGTATGACTTTGACAGATTTACTTAACTATACTGAAGGTTTCTTTCTCTATAAAAATGCCCTTTTTTCTAATCAAGATCTTTGTGGCCTGTGTGGATCCATTAAAGCCAGCTCAAGACAGAGTTGTTAGGATATGGTGGGGTTCCAAGAATAAGGACTGTGCAACTAGGCCTCCTGGGAGCTGGCACTGTGAAGCCATCCGGACTTAGTTTGTTTTTCTGTCTTATGAAGGCTGTATGTCATGGCATCACTCCCTACCTTTTTCTAGCTGTTGTTTTCTCCACTCCCTCTGAATCTGTACTCAATTTATGGTCTATAATGGCTACCCCCAGCCCTGCCTGCCTGTGTATCATGGCAATGTCCTTCTTATTTCTTAATTTGAATTTCTGAGTACTAGCCCAGCACGTCTTTTCCAGCCAGGTTACATATGGCATATGCAACATATGGTTGCAGTCCAATCTGTGATCCAGTCAGGTGTGTATTCCTGTGCTCCAGTCAGCTGATCTAGGAGCAGGGTCTGTAACTCTGGGGGAAAACCCTGGGGCAAAATACCTTTGAAACCGAAATCAGTCAAAGGGAGAAATTAAGTGGGAGAAACCCATTGATTGCTTACAAGCAGTTGTACACTTCTGCTCACCCATGTCTCTCATAACCCAGCTGCAGAAGGAAAAAGGGATCCCACCGAACCTCTCTGGTCCAGATATGCTCTCCCTCCCCCTTGTAATTACCTATTGATATGGAGATGATTACTTCTCTCCACCCCTTGGAAACACCTATTGATACGGAGGTGCACTGAGGCCAGGCAAGAGGTTCTGGAAATGTTGCAGTTTTACCCACAGGATCTCAAGTCCATGGCTTGAGACATAACAGATAAGTTGTAAAATGTCCATTTAAATACAAATATTCAGTCATCAAATACTGTATTTCAGTTATTTTTCAGGTTTAGGTAAATTAAAGTTAATTGTTAAATTATTTTCTTTAACAGTGAAGAAATTGCCTTTTATGATGGGAATAAAAGAGAAAAGCAAACAATCTACTCAGTCTTCCGAAAACTGGTAAGATAATATGCTTGAGGCTCATATATTATGGGAAGATTTTTTTGGGGGGGGGGTGCCTATGACAAGATACATATATATTTTTTTATAATCTTTAAGGTATTTATTTTTAAATAGCTATAAAGGATTTTATACTGTATTTTCATTAAAAATATGAAAATGAAAATATATTAAGCTGTCCATTTATAAAATGGATAAATTTATTAAAATGATTATCAGTGTATTTTTACAAAGGTTGCTTAGGAATCTTATTTAGTGATAAATTTAGTGATTCCTACAGAAATAATTTGTTCCTGTAGCAGTCATGAAAATACTGTGAAGATTATTATTTAAAATAGGGGTCAGCATAGTTTTTCTGTAAAGGTCCAGATAGTACATAAACAGTTTAGGTTTTTCAGGCCATATGATCTCTGCACATTCAACTCTGCTACTTGAAAGTAGCCACATGCTACATGTGGCTATGTCCTAATAAGACTTCATTTACAAAAATAAGTGGCAGGCTGGATTTGGACTGTCAGCCATAGTTTGCTGACCCTTGATTTAGAATATAAACATTGTTTCTTATGAAAACAAAACTTCAGTTTTTGTTTACTTGGCAAATTTGAATTCAAGTAATTTTATTCATTATTCATTCAAAAGGTAGAGTGCCATCTACGTTGTCTGCTCTTGTTCCATGTGCTAGTGATAACAGTGGTGAATGGACAAAAATAATGCCTTTAAGGAGCTTACATTTTAGTGGAAGTTTGTGAAATCAAATGTATATTGGAGGTGATTTTTAAATGTTAAAGAAATAATTTTAAATTGTTTCAGAAAGTGTATTTTTGCCTTGTATATATTTAACATGACTGAACTTTGATCGTCTTCACTGATGATAAAGTATATATGGTAATTTCCCAAGGCACTGCTGTTCACCAGCTCTCTCTTCACGTGGTTTGCTTATTCTCATCCTTTGGATTTCAGGCTAAAAGTTAACTCCTAATTGAGGCCATACCTTCTCTGATTAGTCTCCCTGAAATGGCCTCTGCTAGTTACCTCCCATTTTAATGATCTGTGTCCTTAAAAGCATATATTGCTATTTATAATTATCTTCTTTGTTCACTAATTTGTCTCTTTCATTTGAATGGCAATTCCATGAGCTCAGGGAACTTGTATGTTTTATTCATTGTATCTTCAGCACAGAGTACAGTATGTGAACATACGGCATTCATTGAATAAGTGTTCCAGTCATTGTTCTTCTGCAGAACATAGTAATAGCAAGCTACCTATACTCAGGAAACCCACATTTTAGTGGAGGAGACAATAAACATGTAAACAACTGGATATTTTATTTTAATTTCAGGTAGTAATACATTCTGTGACCAAAGTAAGATGGAATGAAATGGAAATGTATGATGGGGGCTCTTGCCTAGCTGTTTTAGCTCGGGTGGCAAGAGGGTCTTTCTTGAGGAGGTTTAGCAGAAACCCACATGAAGTGAAGGAGTTAAGTCACAAAATATAAGTATTTAGGAAGACTGTATTCTTGTCAGGACAGCAAGAGGAAAGCCTTAAGGCAGCAGCATGTTTGAGGAACTAGCATTTCTGGAGCTCAGTGAGAAGGAGTAAAGTAGAGTAACACATGAAGCTCAAAACAGACCCCAGCACCAGATCATGTAGGGTCTTGGATACTTTGATAGATGGAAAATTCGAGAACACTGAAAATGCAGAATGAAAAACACTTTTTGACATATAATTTTGAGATAATGCGTGCTCAGATTAAAGCTACAAACTAGGGCTGTGCAGCGCTGATCTGCAGTGGCACTCGGTTCGGATCGAGTGTGATGCGATTCTTAGGGAGGACACAGACCGGGCATCTCCGGCTGAAGCAAAAAATCATTGAGTCCCAGCCCCGACAGTTAAGTGTTTCACCTGAATTAGCTTATCCATCTGTTTTTTGTTTTATTGTTGATCACCTTGGCATTTATATATCTGACAGTATTATGAATGCTGTAATCACAATACTGTACCATCATCCTATTACATGGAAAGAACACCACATTAACATTCTTTATGTAATTTCCATTCTTTCTGCTTACAAATGGTTTTATGAAGTCTTTGTTTGGCACCTGCTCTGATCGGCTGTGCTCCATGAAATGTTATATACAATATAATTAGTAATCATAGGCACTGAGTAAATGTTTGTTGAATAAATAAATTATATAGTTTCTTTTATTCTCATGGTAGATTCATTTTTTTATACACAGAATATATATATATATATATTTATTTATATACATATTTTTGTTTGTTTTTGCTTTCTGCCAGGTGGAGCATCTACATAATTTCATTTTGTTTCGGTTTTCTATGGGCTTCATTGATAGCATAATTGCCAAATGTGAGTATGCTTTAAAAGAGATGGTAGAATAAGATTTATGGAAAAAGTGAAGTAGTAAAGTGTTTTTAATCTTAATTGATTTGTTTCAGATCTTGCCACTGTAGTTGGTTACCTAGTTGTGAGTCGTCCTTTCTTAGATTTGTCTCATCCTCGACATCTCAAGAGTACACATTCAGAACTTCTGGAGGTAAAGTAGTAGTAGTAGTAGTAATAATAATAAATTGAAAATTTAAATATAAAAATAAAGCCAGTTTTTAATCTTAGAAATGTAATTGAAAAATAATACTTATTTCTGTTTAAGGATTATTACCAAAGTGGAAGAATGCTTTTGCGAATGTCTCAAGCTCTGGGTCGAATAGTTTTGGCTGGCCGTGAAATGACGAGATTGGCTGGGTAAGTAAGATTAGTAATAATAAGCAATTGCAGAGAATAATACTTTTAAAAAATACATTCTCCTTAGTGATTGTGCCCAGTTGAGGTTAAGATAAAGAAGTCCATTAAGATAAGATTAAGGAAATGAAGTTCATTTCTTCTGGAAGCTGGTTTTGAGAGAAAATTAAGGAAGATTTTTCTGATAGTGACCTTTTCATATTTCCTTAAGATAGCTGTTTTGAGTATTAAACTAGGTTAGTGGTTCTCAAGCTGTCTGGCCCATGGACACTGGTATTTGATAAGTTAGGAAATGTTGACTTATGGCTATCTTAATTCACAGAAAATGAAGTTAATGAATAGAATTTTCTCATTTGAATGTTTTTGTACCCCCTGTGATTTTTTTTCCTACCAGCAGTAGTACAACTCCTTTCTGGTTCCCAGACCTGATTGCAGTGCAGGTGTGTGTGTGGGTGGGGAGGAGGGATCTTCCCAAGCACAACACCAAGCAGTTCTTGAACAGCAGCAGGATGTCTGGGAACTCACCTCAGTTCTGATGCTGTCTGCTGGGGGACAGCACCAGATTCCCCAGGTTAAGGGCTCCGTCCTACAAGACTGCCCTCCAACCCCAACTTGTGCCCATCACAAGCCTCAGGCAGTTAGTTACCTGTGCTTCTGCCCGACCCGCTACAGATTGGAGGTTCCAAAAACTTGCCCCTTAAGTTTGATTAATTTACTACAGCAGCTCACAGAACTCAGGAAACCACTTAGTTTACCATTTTAATAAAGGATACTGTAAAGGATATAAGTTGACAGCCAGATGAGATAACATAGGGCAAGGTCCCAAATAAAGGAGCTTCTATCCTTGTGGAACTTGGGACCTGGCTTTGTGGTATGTGGAAGCTTTCTGGTTCCTCAAGCATGGAAGCTGTATCTGATAGAGAAGCAGGGTCCGAGAGAGCCCAGGTTCTTAGGGGTTTTTATGAGGGTTTCATTGCATATTCATGATTGACTAAATCACTGGCCATTGGCTGATTCATCTTCCACCCTGTCCTTGGGTGGGGTCCAAAAGTCTTATTAACATAACAAGACACCCATTTCACCTTTAAGACTGCAGTAACTTTAGAACTATGTATGAACACCAAATATACCTGGGAAATATATATTTGATTATCTGAATGACCAAATATGTATTTTTTGTAACTCATTATATCACACCCCCATACATTGTTTTTCCTTAAAACTTTAATACCAGCAACCTAGCAAAAGATGAATGAAGTTGAAGTTGATTTTAATGGAAAAAAATGAAAAGTTAACCTTGTGGTACCTGTAGGTGCAGTTGTAAATATGGTCATAATTGTCTAGCAAAATTGTTCTTGAACCATAAAATGAATTAAAAATTTCAGTATTTCAAGCTATAATATAAAGGGCGTGGTACAGTGTAAAACTCACTAATGTAAAAAACACTAAGTTTCAGGTCATGTGAAGAAATTAGATGACTCAAGATCTTTCTCAGGCCTGCTGTTCATCTGCATATTTCCTCTTCTCAGTTCCTTCTCTCCTCCTATGGCAGTTAAGGTCTTCACGCAAGATAGAAGAAGTTGTAAACTAGAGGAGTCTCTTTCTCTTAGGAATGCTGACATTCTTTCTTATTAATAACTTTTCTCATGCCTTTACAATTAATGGCATATGGGGCACTTCTGTTCCTTTAGGAGATTTCTGCTTGTTATTCATAAAAAATCCTGTTTTGCTTCTCTGATGTAGAGTGCTTTCTCATTAACCATCATGTCATTCTTATATTCCTCAACCTCTTATCATTAGTTTTGATTTCTCACTGTTGCCACAGTGATTTCCATTTAATATTAAGAACAGTTCGTCTTTTCCCTTCTTCAGCATAAGATGGGAATCTTCCAAATTCATGTTTGCAGGGAGATAGCATGCATTTGGTATATATATAATAAATGCCTTCCTCATATAGAAAGGACAGCTTTATACGTGGCTTTACAGCTCACTCCAGCAGGAACGCTCTGAAGTAGAGGGTTCCCTGCTCCGCGCAAGTTCACTTTGAATTCGTTAAGACCAAATGAAGATGAACAAGTTGAGGGGGGGCTTAAAAGGGGTTCATACCACATTTATTCTCACAGCAGTAGGTCTCAGTCTCACCTGGCTCCCATGCAGCTGCTCCTGCTACCCAGCATGGGCTTAATTAATTCTCTCTTCCCTAGCACTGGGGCTCCCGGCTTCCCTCTGCCAGCCTCAGCCTCCGTCCTCTCCTGGCTCTCTCTCTAGGCTTCCTTTCTCCACTCTTTCCTGTTCTCCCTCCCTTCCCCTCCCCTAGCACAGAGAGAAACTCTGTAGGCAGGTCTCTATGGTGACTGTCAGACGCCTGACCAATTACGTGCCAGGAACTCAGGAGAGGAGAGAAGAGAATGGGTGTTTCCCCTCCAACCTTCCCCTGGGCCAGTACTCCCGTGACTGACGAGCTGTTCTATACCTAGTAAACATCCTGCTGCCCATTAATATGTAAACAGACTCTCTTTGTACACAATGGGCCATGTCAAGGCTAGGCAGTATCCTGGTCAGATGTTTCCATTTTCTGTACCCTCCATCCCTCCAGGATTCTTGACTTACAATCTGCATGCCCACAATCTTCTGCTGTGGTCTCTGTGTGAGAAAGGTGGATCAATGTAACAAGATTCCACAACAGCAACAGAGGCTATTAATAGCATACAAATAACAGAGGAAATTATGATAGCAATAACAATAAAACTATGAAAATTCTCAAGTCTAAGGATCCAGGTGTATTCAAATCAGTCCTACTTTGATGAGTCTATGACTTGCATGCTCAACAGGAGTCCTGCAACTGAACTGGCAGGAATCTCTGTACACACTCAGCAAGCAGCAGCTGTTGCCAGGGTGTGTGCCCAGTCCACAAAGACTGTATAGGAGATTAACCTTAAGGGTGAGAAGACACATGTTTTAATGACACCAACATAGTTAAATCTTGTCCGTCAGGTAGGATGCATGCAAGAGAGTGGTCCTGTGATAGGCCTGTGGCAGGAAGGGGGTCCCGTCTGGGTCTGGTATACCAGCCCTTCAGCCCTCTCCCTGTGGGGGTTACTGAGGGTCCATAGATGTGGCGCTATAGGAGGCCCAGGCACTGGCCACAATGATAAGACAGAACTCCCCGGTAAGATGCTCTTACCTCCCAGACATTTAGGGCACACTACTGTAAACTTTGGGGGCCACTCTGCTGTTGCTGCAGGGACACACAGGAGGCCAGCTTCCTGTCCTTGTCCCCAAGGTGCTGGAGGGGCAAGCCATCGCTGGTCCATGTGTCGAAATGCCCAAGGCCATGTCCACTGAACAGAGTCTCCAGGTTGCTGTGGGACTTAGCCACACAATGCACTTCTGCTGGTCTCTGCTGACTTCCTCAAAGGTCAAAGACTGGCCCCACTGATGGGCTACGACCCACATTGTCTTTCGTGCGCATGCAGGCTGTCCTTCTAGCCAATGCACCTGGGCCAGTGCATCCTCTTCATCATTTCCTGGGGATGCCAACAGCAAATTACATGGAAGCCACTGCCAGAGGCCCCAGAAACAGCGTCTTGTCACATGAACATCCAACTCACAGGGTCTGTCTCACTTAAGGCTTTCATGGCCTTGACCATCCATTTTGCAATGGCAAAGGCAAATGCACATGTTCCATCTCTCCCTGAGGAACCCTGTTGCTGAGTCTTTACTTTCTTAACTACAGCATACATCAGGGAGCATCCAGCTCCTTTGTTCACCAGAGCCAGGACACACTGCACGTTCATTGGGGACTAAAATTGATATAGGCGGGCTTTCAAGCAGGCAGGCTTTCAACAGGGGAGGGGCTGGTATATTGGCACTGACAGCAGCACTGCCCTTGGCACCACCTCCTCGTCTTTCCCCAGTGCCGCCTCCTCTCATGTCTCTTCTACCATTTCTGGAGCTGAAGGCACCACTCCTTCCATCGGCTACCCCATGGCATTTCACAGCCTGCATTCTCCTGCTGCCCTTCCTGTGCCACCACCATATCCTTCATCTCTCCTATAGTGGCTCCCAGAAGAGCTGTCTCTGTCTTTAACAACTTTCTTTCCTCCCCTGTAGCATCCCACAACTCGTGTTCTCAAACTGCCACTTCTCTCAGAAGCATGTCTCTCTCTGTGGGAACCCTTTCCAGCCCCATGAGAAATAGCCAACCCACAGTTCCCACTGCCTTGTGGGCACTCAGTTCCCCTAAGAAATCCCCTCTTTTGCAGAGGGCCAACTCCACTGCCTCAGGCATCCTGACCTCTCCTGAGTCCTGGGGATGGGCCCAATCTTCAAGGAGGCAAGCCACCCAGACCACATCCCCACTAGCGGATATCCGGGTGTCTCCCCATTCACAGGCAGCCTGCTGAGGCATCCCTCCCATTCGGGTGGTTCTTCGGTCTCAACAAATCCTGCTGGCTGTGCCACTAATGTTGCTCCAGGAGAGATTCCACGCTCTGGGCACGTTCACTAGGAATTTGATGAGACTGAATAAAGACAAGAGCAAGTTGAGGGGGCTTAAAAGGGGTTTATACCACGTTTATTCTCACAGCAGTAGGTCTCAGTCTCTCCCGGCTCCTGTGCAGCTGCTCCTGCTCCCCAGCACGGGCTTAATCCTCTCTCTCCTCGCACTGGGGCAGCACAGCTTCCCTTCGCCAGCCTCCATCCTCTCCTGCTCTCCTGGCTCTCCCTCTAGGCTTCCCTTCTCCACTCTTTCCTGTTCTTCCTCCCTTCCCCTTCCCTAGCACTGGGAGGAACTCTGTAGGCATGTCTCTATGGTAACTGGCAGACTCCCAACCAATTATGTGCCAGGAGCTGAGGATAGGAGGGAATGGGTGTTTCCCCTCCACCCTTCCCCTGGGCCAGTGTGCCCATGACTGACCAGCGATTCTGTCCCTGGTAAACATCCTCCTGCCCATAAATACGCAGACAGCTCTCTTTGTACGCAGTGGATGATACCAGGGCCTGGTGAGTCTCCAGGTCAGAAGTTCCCATTCTCTCTGCACTGTGTTCAAGGGACACTCTAGCACCAGTTCTCCTGTAGCAGCCACTAGAAATCTCTTTAGAATTCTGGTAGCAAACAGCTTTTTTGACTTACCTATTAATGAAGTAAGTGTCTGTTGAGGTAGGGATCCTATGAAATCTCTCCCCCATCCCATGTTCCTGCTGTTCTTGCTGAAACGTGCGTACTATCACTGATACATAATGGTGATGACACTTCTTTTAGGTTATTTCATTGAAACTAAATAGTAATTTTAGAAATTTCAGTTAAGCTTGTATAAAATAAAAGATATGAACTTGATGTTATATGTCAATTATATCTCAATAAAAATAATAAAAATAAAAGTAAAAGATATGGCTTTGGAGTTTTGATTATGGCTTTCCTTCAAAATTTCAGTTTTACCGCTCGGATTACAGAATTAACGCAAGTACTAAAGGATTTAAATCATGGCAAATATGAACGCACAATGGTCTCGCAACAGGAAAGGGGTAAATATAAATATATTAGGTTATGTAGTTTAGGTTTTGCTGACATAATATGATGCTTTCATACTTTTTTTCCATTTAAGGTAGTGAAGGAACACAAGCCATTCCTTTGATACTTGGTGCTGGAGAAATCATCAATGCTGATAACATTATAAAGTAAGTACAAAAAGGTTCTTTAGCACCGTAAACATTTGTTAAACTGTTTAGTAGCTTTTCTCATTCAGCTGCATTTGCTTAGTGTTTAATGTAAAATTATGCTGTTTTTTTTTTATTAATTTCCTCTGTAGATTTGATCATGTTCCTTTAGCAACGCCAAATGGAGATATCTTGATCCGAGACCTTAATTTTGAAGTAAGTTTTTAAATGATCATATAAAAGCTTAAATAGTCTTCAAAATGTGAAATGAAAAATTGAATATTTAAAATAATTTTAAGGCTTGACTTAGTCTCTGAATCTACAAAATTGCTTTAAAAAGTCAGTCTTTTGAAACACTTAGGAATCTGTTTTTCTTAATTGACAAGACTTTAAAGTTTCACATTTTGCTATCAAAAAATCTTTTGCAAATACAGTCCCATCTCAAGAAAGCCATGGAAGATAGAGTCAATTGTAATTTGCTGTGTAAAATGTTTATTTAAACGTGCAAATATAATTTTAGTCTGTTTTAAATTTTAAAAAATTATGGTTTGGTATTGTCTTGGCTGTGCAGGAGGATCTGTAAAAACCTATAGAAACAAAAACTTTCTTAATACTGATGAAGACAGTGGAAGAGCGGCACAATAGCAGTACAGATAGGCACTCACCCAAAACAGGCGATGACTCATGCCAAGTGAACAGTGGTGCGGATTCAATGTAGTCTGTTAACTACTGGGTGTAGTACAGACCAAATTGAAAAGAAGAAGAAAAGATGAGCATTTTTGTAATTCATTAGGCTCTCGGACGTAAGGGTTAATATTTGGATTCTGTGTCTGTTGTTACTTTATGAATAATAGTTCACATCTGAAAATCTTGACGATAAGTAACATGTAGTTACTTAACTTACATAAGTAACTGCCTGTCATGTAGGCAGTCTCCCCAATTTGAGATACCATTTCTCTAGAACAGCACTGTCCCGTAGGACTTTCTGTGATGATGGAAATATTCTGTGTCTGCATTGTCTAATAAAGTAGCCACATGTGGATGTTGTGTACTTTTGAAATGTGGCTAGTGCAGCTGAGGAACTGAATTTTAAATTTCAAATTTTATTTTAATAGATTTGATCTTAAGTAGCCACATGTGACTGATAGCTACTGTATTGGACAGCATGGCCCTGGAATTCTCTACATGCCTGTATATGTAGAGAGAGGGAGGGAGGGAGGGAGTGCCTTCTGTAATTTGCATTGTGTGTGGGAATTGTTTTCAACTGTGTCCACTGAAGGAGTGTTGTCTGATAGTTTATAAAATAAGGAGTATAATTATTGGATTTGTTTTTAAATTGTTATAATCTTAAGTAAGTCTTTAGTTTTCCTATTCTTAGGAATATATTAAGTACACCTCCACTTTCTTTTTAAGAAACAATAAAAATGAAAAATGTTACGCAAAGTACTTTGAGTTTATTCAACAATGAGTATTGTATAATCATATTTAATTTAAAGCCAGAAAGCCCAAGAGGAAGTAGAGAAAATGTAAATATATCTGGTAAATATGGAATGACTTCGAGCATTAAGGAAATGTCTTCTCATTTAGCTCTAGGTACTCCAGTCAGTTCAGTGTGTTCCCTTGGCTCAGGTAGTCACCTATCAGGCTTGATTTTAGGGATTAAAACAGAGCTCAGGACCCCATCTTTGTTAGATTTCCAGGAACCCCTTTATTGCCACAACCTAACCATGAGATTTCCCCACTGAAGAATCCTCTTGGTCTTTTCTTGCATTTTTTCTCGCTTTGTCTTTATGCAGAAATAGATTACACCCACAATACAGATGTACCCATGGCTTAAGCATAGTGACAAGAGATTTGGGATATTTTTTTGTATAGATACATGGAGTAGATTAAGATTGTGGCTCTGGTCAGTGGTACTCACTTTCTCACAAGGCTACCACACTAAAGCTGCACTTTCCTTTTAGTCCAAAAGCCCTTTTCTTTAAAGCCCTTATGTTTGGATTTTGTATACTTCTAGCCAGGTCCTATAGCTTCACATTTACAGTCTCAGATAAGCTGATTACTGTTTCCCCTTATTTTGGTTTTACTTAGAAAGTCTTATTTGAGTCCCCATTTACACCTGTACTTGAACAAATTTTCTGCTTGTGACCATGTTCCATACATACTACCTGTTGTTTGTCTTGTGATTGTTTTCTCCTCCACTGGGAGCTGTTTCTTTGACTTCTATCCTTTTAGTCTATGTAATGAATTCTTTTTCAGTCTTTTTCTGACTTAAGGTATTTTAAATTAGACTTGGCTTTTTCTCATTAATTTTGTCTTTCTGTTGTTTTTCTTAACATAGCCTTCTTGTATTCAACAAACATCCTCCAGTTCTTTATAACCTCGTTATTTTCTGCCCATCTGTCTTATTGAAAAACAGGATTGCTATCTCCTGGAAACAGGCATAATGAAACAGACTTGGCCACCAAAAATAAGTATTTCCTATTGTATGATTAGTTTGTCTTTTTGGGTTACATAGTAACCAAATAATATAAGCTTCTTTGAGATGGGAGATTTTATGCATTATTTCCTTTATAAACTCCCCAGCACAGTCTTACTTATCTATCTAAATGTAGACTGAAGGGACCCTAAGAGATAACAACTTGTAGATTATAATGTGGGCTTTAAAATAGTACTTTGTAACTTACTCAAATGTTTATTTTACCTTTTCAGTAAGGCACATTTGTAGTATTTAAAGCAGCCTATAAATCTTCAGTGTAGTTTTATCTCTCATTTATTTAAATCACATTTTTGTTTCGAATTTTTTGAGGATTTATGATAAATTTGTAGGAAATAGGATTTATCAAGAAGTGTTATTTCTGGGGGAATATTTTAATTGGTAAAAATACAGTGATTCAAAGCATTCTTTTTCCCATTAAATCATTCCAGGAGCCTCAGTAATACAGTGTTATTGAGAACTTAATTTTCAGTGAAAGTTACCCTTGGCTTTACTCTTAAATCAACTCTGAAAAAAATACATTTCTATAAAGCTTTAATATAGCTGACATTATTCAAATAAAACATAGTAGTAGAGAAACCACTTAACAGCTCTCTGAACTTTAGAAGTCTTAATGACATCACTATTATAGTAGACTAAAATTATAATAACCTTGCATTATCAGGAATATTTACTATATTCACTTTAACAGGAAAAGGAAATAGGTAATAGCTTTGAAGTCCATCAAAATGATTCTTTAAAATAATTCCTCAGAAGAAGGCACAGTTCATTCATCTGGAAAGGTCATTTTCTAACATTAATCTGCATAAGATGTATTTTATTATAGATCAACTACGTGATAGGGAAGTAATTCCCAACCTATTTTAGAAGCTTAATTCTTTCTCTCTTTTTTTATTGTGGTAAAATGTATATAGCATAAAATTTACCCTTTCAACCGTTAATAATCGTTTTTGTTTATTGTGGTAAGATACATGTAACAAAATTTATCCATTTAAGTATTTTTTATTGAACAATCAATGACATTAAGTACATTACAGTGCAACCATCACCACTAACCAACCATCTCTAGAACTTTTTCATCATCAAAACCAACTGTACCCATGAAGCAATAACTCTGTAATCCCCCTAGCTTCTGGTAACCTCTATTCTACTTGTTAACTCTATGAATGTGACTACTCAAGTTACCTCATATAAGGGGAATCATACAGTATTTGTCCTTTTGCAACTGGCTTATTTTCCTTAGCATAATTTCTTCACAGTTCATCCATGTTATAATATGTGTCAGAATTTTATTCCTACAGGATTTTCTTGCCACTACTTTATACCCACCTGTGAACCTCTGAGCTCTTTCCCTACTCTTCCCTCCTGCTCATTTTTCATCAGCCAAATCAGCCTCCTTGCTGTTTTTGAATATGACTGTATTTTGTAGATTCCTGCATTGGTGCCTTTTTGTGGGTAGGCTTGGGGGTGGAACCATCTGCCTCCAGATAAACTCCTAGTTTACCATTTCTTTCAAAAAGTTTTTCCCAATTGTCATTTTCAATGAGGCCTATTAAAAATGCAACCTCTCCCATTCACTCCCAGGCTTCCTTATTCTGATCTATTTTTTCCTCCTAGCGCTTATTTTATAACATACTATTTAATTTACTCATTTAATCATTTTATCTGTTTTCTTGATTGTTATGTCTCTCCTACTACAATATAAACTGGTAAGAGCAGAACTTTGTGGGTTTTTGGGAGGGAGGAGGGGCATCTCTTATTTGCTAATACAGCTCCATTGCCTAAAGCAGAGCCTGATCTTAGGCATTCAATAAATACTGAATTAAATAATAGAAACTAAGGTTTAGCAGTTTAAAAAATTTGTCAAAGGTAGGTTCCACAGCTAATACAACTCTTACCTCTCTGTTGTCGTCTTTCCTGCTGCGACACATTGTTGTGTGATGTTGTAAGCTAAAATTAACCGAGGTTTTCTGATTCTGCACAGGATTGTTTACGTAAGACCACGAACTTAGAACTTAACCATTCTTTACATTTTCTCATTAACGTTATGGTGTTGACCAATTTGGTTGCACTTATAAATACTTACAATGCTTTTATGCTGTACTTTGACCCAGCACTTTTAATATCTAAGAATCTCATCTATAGAAACATTCCTTACTGCTGCGTAAATTTGCTCAATGATTTAGAGGTTCATTGCAGAAAAGCAAAACAAAATGGGATGATTTAAATATTTAACAAAAGGTGAGTGTTTAAATTAGGGTGCATCCTTAAAACGGAATACACTGCAAACATTAAAAAAAGGAATGGGAGGAAATTTGAATATACTGACCTGGAAGAGTATTTGTGGCATATTGCTGAATAATGAATGTAGAACATATATTCCATTTTTTAGAAAAAGACTGAGCATTTGTTGTTTTCAAGAACTCTGAATTTTTTTAAAGCTTTAGCTCTTTGTATTCTGATTGATGATACCAATCAATGATGATTTTTAAATGAAAAAAATAACTGAGTAAAATTTGAAAGGAACCAAAAGTAAAAGATCACTTCAACCATATCCTCCACTGCTTTTACCTAGTATCACATTTATAGACAAAATAGAAAGCTTGTCATTAGCAAAGGACTAATGGACTCTAAGGAAATATTCATTGAGTATGTATTCACTCTATTTAATTAATTTATAGACTCATTTTCTTTCAGGTTCTATCTGGAGCTAACGTTCTGATTTGTGGCCCAAATGGCTGTGGGAAGAGTTCACTTTTCCGTGTTCTTGGTGAAGTATGTACAAATCAAACTCAAAATTTTGCAGTCTTATTTGCTATGTAATCTACCACATTGTGAAATTTACAACTGCTCCTCCCCCACACCTTTCCTTTTATAGTTATGGCCTCTTTTTGGGGGACGTCTAACTAAACCTGAGAGAGGGAAGTTATTTTACGTTCCTCAGGTAAGACCTTGTTTGTATTATTTTGTAATCTTGGATTTAAAGATCTTTTTATTTTTATTTTTTGAATTCACTTCTAATGATTTTTGCTTTCCTGCTATCAGAGACCTTATATGACCCTTGGAACACTTCGAGACCAAGTGATATATCCAGATGGAAGAGAAGATCAGAAAAGGAAGGGGATATCTGACCTAGTAAGCAAATATTTATGTCCTAGACCTACTGAAAATACTACAGTACAGATACTTTATCTTACTCAGTTACACACTTTAAATTCCAGGTAGTTTATCCTAACCTATAAAATTTTCTAAAGCCTTGTCATTAATTATAACTTTCCAAGTTGAGGCAAGTGTTAACCACTTTGCTTAAATATGACTTGATGGGTGTTTAAATTTGTCTCTTACACTGTAGTTTGTTTCCTCATTTCCTTCATCCTTTAATTATGTACAATATTGTTATTCTCTTTAAGCTACTAAATATATTTTGTCAAAGTCAGTATAGATAGAAAGTAAAGGGTTCAGTGCTGTCTTTGTGCCACATTCTTTTCTGAAGTGTACCTTTTTAAAGTGATTTTGGCAACAGAACCTTATTGATACTAGTTAAAAATAAACTTGATTTCATCCTTAATCATTTTGCTGAAAGGTACTGAAGGAGTACTTAGATAATGTTCAGCTGGGTCATATCCTTGAACGTGAAGGAGGCTGGGACAGTGTTCAGGATTGGATGGATGTACTCAGCGGTGGAGAGAAACAGAGAATGGCGGTGAGTATATCCTGAAGACGTTGTACAATAATGCAACTGGTTCCCATGAAGTCACTCTTGGAGTCCAGCATTTTGATTAATCAAGGCGCACACAGTTTCATTTTATTCTTTTTATTTAGCAATTGTATGGATTAGTTTAAATGGTAATAAAAATACAGAAAAATTCTTAGTTCTTCAGTCCAATTTCCATTTTGAAGAACTAAAAACTTTTCTGAAAAATGTGTACATTCAGAAAATGTACAATTCTGATAAATTCGTAATCTGTTCTAAAAATTGGGGAAACTACCACATTGATCCTGGGATATTATGTGGTAATTCTGGTCGGGTTACAAGA